>CAOLHI010002033.1:0-330033 GCA_948474755.1 Ctenosaura bakeri
TTTTGCATATGTACATCTTATTTTTAAATATTTACATGTTTAATTTTGTATGATGGTATGCAAATAAACTATGGTTTCTTGTTAGTAAGATATGCAGGAAAGCTAGTGTAAGGGGAACAAAACATATTGCAATCTCCAGTTTTATGTGTTTTGATTTGTTCCAGATTGCTTATAATTTCGCTGTGTTAATTTTAACCTAATTTGAAGTTTGTTACCCAGAAACAAAGGAGCTCCTGAAGTCCTTTCATCTAAAAATGAAACTATTTTAATGACCATTTGTTCATGCCTGAACCATCTGGATGCCTAGATTGAAAGCTGGGAATTTAGTTGTGTAACTTGGTGGCACATGTTTGCCAAATATGTTGGGTGGAACCAGGGTTGAGTAAATTGTGGCTTTCCAGATATTAGACTGCAGCTTCCATCAGCCCAGCATTGCCAGTGGTAAGGAAATATGGGAGTTGCAGTTCCATCCAGAGAATCTCACTTGGTCTAAATTTTTATGGATCAATCCTAAAATGTTAGAATTTGGGAATGAAATTGCAGTTGTTGTTGTTTTTTTAAAGATACAACTTTGTCTTTTAGAAATTTCAGTCCAAACAACTTTGGCTGCAAACAGACTTTGGCTGTAAAGTTTTATAGGCAGCAATGTGCACCAGAAGAAAGCATGTGAAAGGATTAATGAAGTCAAGATGAAAATAGTGTTAATACAGAAATGTATACAACCATCTGAAAATAACTTGGGCCTTATTCCAATACTACATGCTCCAATTAAAACATATGCTTCTCTTTTTATTCTGGTCTATTTGTTGTACCACATCAAATTACAAAATTGCCCCTTATTTGGCAGTATATGCAACATGAAGTCTTAGTGATCTCCCCACCTTTTTCTTGAGCATGTATAATTTTTGAAAATCAATCCCTCAGCACAATGTTGTGGCAAATGGTCCAGACTGATAGGTTGACAACAGTACATAGATGTTAATGGTAAGAGCTGCTAAGTCTGCAATCAGACATTTAGAACTATAATATTTTATCAAATAGGTAAAAGTTACTTCTTTGATATTACATATATGTATGTACAGTTGTGCATGCAAACACACTTGTCTGCCTCAGATATAGTTAGGCCATTTCCGCACAAGACTGTTATAGTGCTATGATTCCACTTTCAACATCCTATGGAATTCTGGGGTTTGCAGTTTCGGGAGGGGCCAGCCAGCCCCTCCTGAAACTGCAAACCCCAGGATTCCATGGGATGTTGAAAGTGGAATCATAGCGCTATAACAGTCTCGTGCGGAAATGGCCTTAATTTTACACTCTTAATAGGAATGATAGGAATTATGCAGCTGTCCAGAAGTTATCAGATTATAACTCACTCCATTCCTTATCATTGGCTGTGCAGGCCAGGGCTGCTGGAATTGGCAGTCTAACAACATGAGGAAGGCTGCATGATTCCCACCTGTAGTTAAAAGTTCTGATTGAAGGCAACCACCTGCTGTTTAACCCATGTTTAATCAATAGCGATTCACTGGTGAAGTGGATGGAAATAAAGCTCTGTTCTTCCCAGCATATAACTTTTTAAAAGATTTTTCTGCAAAATGATTATAGTCCATTTCTTCCCCCTACTACAGGTCTAACACTTATAATTCAGCTCAAATACACTATCAGTGACACAGATTTCAAGAATAAAAAGGCCACTAGAAATTTCTGTCACAGTTTAGATGCACAAATAAGTATCAAGTGATCCATCCTAAAGGAAGCAATTCTTGTTGACAAGGTCCAAGGAATGTAGCCAGAATTGATAACTTCTATATCCTGCTCAGTCTAAGGAAGAGTATTAAGTCACAGGCATCAATCTTCTATTGACATGCTTTTCCTTGTCTGAATCATGCCCACTGCCATTTTTCATTATCTTCTGTTCTTGGGTCTGGTGATTACAATTGGTACATGTTTCCTCATTCCCACATTTTTGTTCTTTTGAAAATTTTAGGCATGGTTCTCATTCAACTCTTTCTCTCCTCCATGGAATTTGAGAATTCAGTCCCATTCCTGTCACTTTTTTATATATATTAACATTTTTAAATGTGCTGCTGCTGTTCTCCAGGATCTACTTTTTGTTTAGCCCAATTCAAACATGGGGATAGAACTTTAAATCAACATGCCTTCTGTAGTAAATTTAATTGGGTGAAAAGTGAGAATTGTTAAGGTGAGAGCTTCATATATGCATATGGGTTCTTCACGTGAGCTAGAACTCTGGAATATTTCAGTTGGGGCTCACATGGAGAACCTCCATGGGTAGAAGAGGTTCTCCTCTTCAGAACTGTCACTTTTCGCATAATCCAAGCAATGACAGAGGGGGGCAGGACTAACATGCTCCCTTCTTCATGAGTTGATTTAATCCACCTTTGCAACTATGAATAGGGCTTTTGCGTTTAGTGAGAAAAGTGTTCGACACAACAAATTTACTGCTATTAAAAGTAACAATCAACATAAATTTTGCTTGATAGGGAGTTGTATCTGTCTGGCTTCTTGCTAATTGTAGTTCCTCTGCCCCATTAATTCATGTGAAGTTAAGACTCTTGGTTGGCCACTTGTTCATTTTTAGATTTCTGTTTCTTTTCATAGAATCCTTTCAAGGAGGTATTCTAAGTAGACTGAAATGTATTTGGAAACAATTTATATAGATTTGCATAGTATTAATTTGTACAATTTTGTAATCTTTGAGCTTGAAAAGTCAGTTCATTGTTGGCCCTGGAATTTGTTCTGATGTAGAAATATGGTTTGAATGGAAACACCAACATTCTTTAGGAAAGTTTTCATTTGTGGGTCCTATCTATGTAAATGCTTCTTTGTTTTCTTTCTGCTTCTGGAACTTTCTTTCAACAGATGATTCTGAAACAATGCTGTTTAATGATGATGGCCTCATCTTGATGGTGTATGAGTTGGACCCAGGTTTTATGTCACATTCTTTCTTTGTATTTTCCTGAAGGAAAATGTTGGAAATTGTCATGAAATACAAATGAACCTGTTGTACATTAAAGGGAAACACATATGCGTGTGTGTCTTTGTCTCTCTCTTTCAAGGACCACTGAACATTCATGAGGAACTAATCAATTCCCTGAGCTTTTCAGTTTAAGCATTAAACACTGTTCTAAATCCCTCTTTTGTGGTCTGTCACACTTCTCTTCCAGATAACTCTGATAAAAAGACCAGTTTTGTAGTTCTTTATTGTTGCATGTGATGGCCTTTTTGTGGTTGAAGTTATTTTGAAATAATGATGGTATTCGATTTATTCTTGTGTAACTTCTTAGAAATTTCAAATGTCACAGTTTTCAAAACACATAGATCAGTATCTCACTGAAGAACCAGTTAAAAGTAAAATCAGTGATCAGCCTCTCCCCCAACATTCTTATTATGTACTGTTCCAGCTATTAAGGAAGGGACAGGTAGATTCAAGAAAGGAAAAAGGATAGGTTGTTCTGGTTTATGAGTAATTCCCATTGTGACTGTACTATATGAGGTCATACATGAATACTTCTCCAAGTCACCCCCACTCCCAAATACTACATATGGAAATAAGTGTGTTGGCAAAGAATTTCAGTCAAGCTTCTCCTGAACATCTAGTTTTTAAATGTAGCCAGAGTGCTTCTTTGTGAGGGAGCCTCCATGTACAGATTGAATTAGGATAATCAAAACGAAGACTTATCACATTCCACAACAGGTAAATTAATGTAAGAAATGCAGGGCTCACTGAAATGTTTTGCTCATGAATTCTGTCCACAGATATTCTTTTGCTTTTAGAAGAAACCACAGAAACATTAAGATGTTACCCAACTTTACTTGAGTCTTCCATGTGTTTAGTGGCAGGCCTATTTTTCTTATAAGCCCCAAATATCTCTTCACTGGAGTGGAGAAGCAGAACAGAGTGTCAAAATGAGTACATAACCTATCTAAACTCATTGGTGCATTAGATTAAAACATTATGGATTTAAAAAATCAGACTTGCTATATCAGTCCTGCTCAACGTGATGTCCTCTAGAAGTTTTGGGCTTCAATGGTCCTAACTGTCATTACTGGAACAGTTCAACAGTTGGAAATTGTAGTCCAAAACACCTGTGGGCAACCTGGTAGTGAAGGTAGACTAGCTATTTAAGCAAAAGAGAAGATCTCTAAAAACAAAATACGAAATGTCTTTGTCTTAAAATGGTATGAAAAGATAACAAAAAAATCTAAAAAGTTTAAAAGTCATGTTTAGAGCCTGAAAACCCAACACTAACTTCCATGATATCCAAACGCATTATCCTCCTGGACAACAAAACAGCAGCCTGGGAATTATTCCATAGCCACAATATTCACCAAGAAGTTCCAGCTAAATGTGAATTGGGAAATTGAATGTTTAATATAGTATGAAGCCATCCACTCAAAGCTGTAGCCCCTGAACTACAGGCTGTTTTTCCACTGGTGATGTGGGGTAATTCAGTGTTGACAAGGTTTATGCAAAGGTATAAATGCTACCTCAGCTAGGCAGTTGGATCTCAGCCTTGTAACAGAGCAGATTAGCATGCAAAATAGGGAGTGTGGGGGCAGAGACACTGGAGCAGTCAGGCAATACAAAACCATTTCCTGGAAAGACTTCATCAAGGGAATAGTGTCACACTGTGTGTGACAGAATGTCTATAGGACTAACTTGACTAATTTTTCAAATGAAGTTTGCATTTTTTTTAAAAAAAAAAGGAAGCCAGAATTTCTAGCTGGCCAATATAGACTCAGTTTATCACATGCCCTTGATTTTATACCAAGCTGAGCATATCAATGGTGTTCATTCATATTTGACTATACTGAAATTATTGAAGTGTAATATGAACTTCCTATGAAAATTCATGATATAATGAAGAACATCTTCACAAATATTTATGGCAGAGCTACATAGTATGGAGCCTTTGGACAGTTCCACTTGTATGTCTTTGTATGTTATGGGTCAATATGTGCTCGATTGGGCCTACTTTTGTGGCCACAAGATGGCTGAAAATCATATCTATCATGCACATGGCAGGCATTCTTAGGTGCCTGATGTGTTGCCTCCACCCTGGGGACCACACTTTCTGCAAATCTGGCTTATGATATGAATGGACACAGTCTGTATAAAAATATAGACATACTATTGTACAACTCCCATTCACATTATCAGGTCAAGCATCTGGGACATAGCCTGCAAACAAAATAAGGGTTGTGTTTGTGTTTAATATGAAGAGACAAAGAAAATATAGGTTTTATTAATAGTAGATAAGCTCTAGTAATAATGTAGGGAGGGTTTATTGTTTTTTGTATTTTGATAAGATGATGCCATGTGTTACACAAATCCATGCAACAAGCGGGAAATATCTGAAGTAGAGGCTCGTGATCATTTTGGCTACTCCCATTTGCAGTTTAAAGAGCAGCATATTTGAACATCCACAAACTTAATATCAGTTTCAGCAGATAATTTTTACTGCCAAAATCAGAAGAGCCAAATGACCACATGTGTCTAATTGTTGTACAACAATAAGAAAATTGGATAATTTTGGAGGGCCAAACATGCAGATGTCAACAAATTCCCAAAACCATTAAACATAATACAGTAGTGCTGATTAAAATGTGATATTGTGCAGCAGTATTAACCAGCACCATGGTTATTAATAAAACCACAAGCATTTAGATATAAACACAGTTTTCTTATGCAAAGTTTTATTTAGACTTTAGTAAGGAATAAAAATGTAAACAGCTTCCCTTTTAGCATAAGAAAAACTTGCAGAATGGATGTGAAGTTCATCAGCTTATTTAAAATACATGTTATATTTTTGTAAGATGCTTTTACCAAAATAAACCTAAAATACATAGATAGATCTATAAATTGTGAGCACAGCATTGTAAATTCCAGTCACTCCATCAGTGATGCCAACTTGATATTTCTAAAGGTTAGATTGAATCTTAATCTATGTTCACCAGGTCTGCTGAAATCAATTAAGCATGAGCTAGTCAAAACTAAAGTTCCATTGATTTTAGTGAGTCCCGTCTACACATGACTTAAGTCAAAATCCAATCTGTTTCTTAAAACTTATTCAAATATTGTTGTTGTTGTTTTTAAATTGCATCCAAAAAGGTCCAGTTTGATTTTGTTGAAAGAGCTGGCTATTTTGTAAAACTAATTTGTTGCACAATATGTGTATAGGAATATTTATATATAGATTGACTTAACATCAGTGGCAGCAAGAGCCAACTATACAAACCAGTTGAATGACTCATGATATGTCCTTCCCCTTTTACAAGGGGATTGCCCTGAATATTTGTCCGATCAGTGTCCTACAAACTTATATTTAAAAGTAATTAGTCACAGTTATCAGTCTCCCCCTCTCCAATATTTACTTGTTGTTCCAGTGTGTTGAAATTAAACTACTGCCATTTCCAAAAGGAACTTTTAAAAACATGAATGCTACAAGTTGTTGGCCTGTGATACAAAACACACTTTCCCCAATCCACCCTGTTGTCTCCTGAATATCTATAACAGAGCAAGAGGCACAGTAAAAACCAGCTCTTCAACCATGTGTTAGTCCATCTCTATCATTCAGTGAGGCTGCCCTCATAATTATAAAAATAACTAAAAGTTACAGATCTACTCTCTAGTTGTCTTGAAAAGAAATTAATTTGTAACTGACTACTTCCAGACTCTGCATCTATTTGACTCCCATTTTCAATCAGGAGGGCTTCAGTAGAGCATCTATCAAGTCTTCCAGTCAAAACATATACCTTTTGAGATACGCTGCTTAGGACTAAAACCATTGTGAATGGTAATACCACTGGTAACAGTCCATAAATGAATGTGCCGGTTGCCTTATAACCTTTGTAAATAAAATTATTCAGAGTCTCTGCTGCAGACTTGGAGAAGATAAGAAAGACCTAGAAAAATATTTTTAATTGCCAATAGCCTTTCCAGGGAATTTGTTCTTACAATTTTCAAGACTTTAGCCTCAGACTAAGAGCATGTTCCCTCTCTCTTAATCATGGCACAGCAATAATTTAAATGTTTACAGAGAGCCCCTCAGTAATGATTCCTGCTAGCCACATTAGGACATATCAAAATATTCATTGTTTTAAAGAAATGCAAAACATATGTTATGAAATATGAATTCTATGACTTTTTATCTGATTTCCCTTGTGCTGTTTTTTTTTAAAGTGTGGCCAAGAGATCACAGCACAGCTATCTAGTGGTGTTTTATTAGAGTTCAGTGTAAAAACAAGTGATTTAATTAGTTGTGGGACTGAAGCAAAACAAAGGTTACGTGATCTCTGATCTGATATCTTCTGGCAGCATGACTTGGCCACTATATCTTCACATCTGCTCTGGGTGAGAGAATAAAAGATATGCAGGACAATAAACACAGTGAGAAGGTATGTCCAGTCCCTCTAACAGTTATTAAACAGCATAGTATTAAACAGCATTGTATTTCCCAGATGATTCTAAGCTGTGGGAATCTGAAAGCAAGCTTGTATCACGCGCAGAGGAAAACCTTCTTGAAAGCTGAATGCTTCCCTTCCTATTAAAGGTCTGCACTCTGAGTTTGAACTTTTTCAAGCAATTCTTGGCATAACTTTTAAAACTAAGGAAAATATGAGGTAGTTACATGGATTACAACATTATCTATTTATGGAGCAAAGTAAAAACGGTAACTTGTAATTAAAGTCAATCTTTGCAATAAATCACTTCAGTGCATAGTTTCATTATGGTGGCAGTCGGAAGATGTGTTTGCTGTTTCTTCAATAATATTCATGATAAATTTCAGATATTTAGCACAGAGATTATGCTATGCCGTATATCCTATAGTAATGTATGGGAGAATGAGGCAGCACAACTGAGAGAGCAAGTGCTGCAAAGTGAAGAGAGGCAGGTGATCATGGACAGATCTGTGTGCCACAATTCCTTGCTCAGCTACCTTGGCACACTCAGGTGTGGTGAGAACATTGTCTCTGTGCCAGTGTTGAAAGTAAGGTGAGGTTCGACTGTAAATTTGTTTGGAATCTGGGTGTGGCATGGGGCAGATGCCATATTGTTTTTCACTCAGCAAAGTGTTGTGATCAACAAAACACTATTTCTGTTCCCAATTGTCTGGCATGTAAACCATCTCCTACAAGTTTTATCTTGCAGTATGTCATGATAGGTTCACCTTAGAGTTGCTATAAATTGGAAATGACTTGAAAGCACACTACAACAACCTGTGAATATCACACTCTGGTGTTCTTTGAATGTGGAATCTGGGAAAATTATTTCAAAAGGTAATAATTTACAGTGATAATTCTAAGGTTCAAAGGTACCTAATTGTCAATACAGTTACACTTTTGAAAAGTCTCCACTTAAATTTTTCTTAATCCAAGTTACTTTCTGTTACTTTTTTAAAAAAATTCAGTGCTACAAGCATCTGATACAAAACATATGCTTCCTGTTTAACTTGTCATTTCAGCACCCACAACAGAGCAAAAGGCAGTAGCATGGCCCACTCCTTGAACTATGTGAAAGTCCTACTCCACCATTTAGTGATGCTGTAGCTCCATAACTGGAGAAGTACCTCAGAGATTACACTGAACAGGAGTTAAGTTATTCTGTATTTAATTACAATCATGCAATATACATTAGCTATTGGGAAAAGGAACTAATTGCCACTACCTGGTCATTTGTGACTATTTCCAAGCTCAGGTTTGTGCTAACTCCAGTTTAAAAACCCATATTGTGGTTTGGGCTTCTAGTTAAATTCAGTGTAGACTTGTTTGTCTGCTTTTGTTTCTCCTTAACTCAGCTTTGTAGGTTTAATTTTACTCATCTCAGCCCCCTGGGCGGCAGTACAATTCCTGAGGTCTTTCTATCAGTGTCTATAATTACTGTCAGACATAGTGGCAAATCACAGTATAAATTTGTTAAGTCCATCATGGTTAGTACGAACAGTGGGTTCAAGCTTTCTCCCCACAAAGTCTCATGGACACTCTTTTTCTGCCACTGCTGACATAAATGGTTTGATACTGGCAAAGTATAAGTGACAGCAATTCATGCAGCAGCTGGCAAGGCAGAGTGTTTCGTAGGTGAGATCTCCATCTTCATGATCCTATGGAAGATAGAAACATCTTGTGCTCCCTGGAATATTCTCACTGGGAGTAACTATTTCCATCCTTAGCCCACAAAGTGACTAGGACATATATGATGCAGTTGGCTATCGATTCACAGACATTCTCTGGGCCCCTTGTAGAGCAAAAAGCAATTCTTCCTTGTGGTCTGTGTGACTCACACAGGCAGAGTCATTCTGTGTTTTCATGGAAGTGTTCAAAAGCTTCTAGAGCTGTATTTTAGCTATAACTCTGGAAATTTGTCTATACACAAAGAAATTGTGTATTCCTGCCAAAACCCAGTGCCTTTTTGTCTGACCTCATGGTAGGATTGTTAGGAAGTCTCAGTGGCCCTGAAGATGTTCTTCAAGAATTATCTAGACTGTGGGGTGAAGATCTTGGCTTTGTATGTTCATGTGTATTGTTTGCTCTGCTTGGGTGAGGACCACACAGTTGACTATTCCATTTTGCCAGACCTTTATGCAGCAAGGCAGGCATAACAGAACTTTTTCTTTTAAGGCCCTCCAGTGGGAAGGAGCTCTCCAGTCTATGACCCTTGCAGCCTACAATAAGCTGCTTCATTCAGCTCCAGTTGCTATCTGCTCATGCCTACCTTCAGCAATGGAGCAACAGCTGGAGTGGCTGGTGAATCAGACTCTTTTAGGCACTCTTCAAGACTCCTCGGACAACAAATCGATGCCATGGGTTCTGACACCAAAGGAGGCTCCTAAGTCCTCTTCCAGGGCTGAAAAATTTAGAGATGTTCTGTTTATACTGGGCAAGTCTCTGGAGAAACAACTGCACAAAGGTCTGTCCTCTTTGTCTTCAGTGGAGCCAAATGAGAAGAAAAAGGAGGAGGAAGGGAGGTAAGGACCAGTCTCTGAACCCCCCCCCAAAGCTTTGGTTACATAGGCTTGGATAAGGGTTGAAGGAGCCTTTTCTTCTTTCCAACAGGCCTATCAATGTGTTTCCCTTTTATTGTTCTTCCTTTGGGACTTGGGCTTCATGATAAATTGAGAGAGAGATAAATTGAGAGAAGTCTTCATAGAATCATAGAATTGGAAGAGACCATAGGGGCCATCCAGTCCATTCTCCTGCCATGCAGGAACCCTCATCAAAGTACTTCCAACAGATGGCCATCCAGTCTCTGCTTAAAAACCTCCAAAGATGGAGACTCCACCACTCTCCAAAGCAGCATATTCCACTGCTGGAAAACTCTGACTGTCAGGAAGTTTTTCCTGAGGTTTAAGCGGAATCTCTTTTCCTGCCATTTGAATCCATTGCTCCTTCTACTAGTCTCTGGTGCAGCAGAAAACAAACCCACTGCCTCCTCAACATGACATCCCTTCGTTATGTCCCTCTTGTTGTATCAGTTTATAGGAGCAGTGCTCAACTCTGTAGAGTCCTGAGTATTTCTGTCCCAGTTCTATCACTCTGAAGTTCTTAGTTCTCAGTGCTGAAGCTCTTAACTGCCAAGCTGAGG
Organism: Ctenosaura bakeri; assembly: GCA_948474755.1. Taxonomy (NCBI): domain Eukaryota; kingdom Metazoa; phylum Chordata; class Lepidosauria; order Squamata; family Iguanidae; genus Ctenosaura; species Ctenosaura bakeri. The sequence goes on from CAOLHI010002033.1 coordinate 10,607, forward strand.
CCAGATCCATTCATATTCTACTGAGTCTCATGTTGTCAACTAATATGGTTGCTCTCTTTGCCTGACTCCAAATAGGTCTCTTCAGAAGTGGTTTCTGGATCACTTTGATCCTAGACAACACACTACAAGCATGTTTCTCCCAGGACCTCCTCAGTTCTTTGCACCCTCCACTGGTGGACAGATCTCTCCAACGTCATGAGAAGCATGTCTTTTGCCTACTTTACACCTTCTCTAAACATCACTACAGATAACGTGTCCATGATGAGTTAGGGTGCTCACATCCTGGACTTGATGGTCATTGGCTGATGACAGTGGCAAAGGTCATCCAAGCTCAGACTCTCTAGGAGATGTGTTCTTCTTTTTTTTAATAGTATTTTTTATTATTATAAAATAACATAAAACACAAAAAGGAAGTCTCTTCCCCTCTAATACTAAAAAAATCATAAAATATTAACAATTTTTAAAATCATTTCTCCCTTTAAACAGCTCATTTCTCTTTATAAATATCAACTTATATTTATCAGTAACCTCATATTCATTCTACCTCCTTTTCTCTCTTTTCTTCTTTTTTAATTTGTATTAGAATATTCTTATCAATAGTTCGTCTCCCTCTAACAACAGCATCATGTCAAATTAACATCCTGTACATCACAGAATTAAAAAATAATCTGTGCTAGAATTCTAAATCAAAACCTTTTAACAACAAAAACCTTCCTCATAAGTTTAAATTAACCAAAATATTTATCCCACCCCATTTTCCCAAGCTTTTAAAAAGTTATTGTCACTTTTACATCTCTCTGCTCTGAATTAACACCCACAGTTTTCCTTCTTGTGAATCCTTCAGCCTGACCAGCTAGATCTGTTCCATTTCATTATTGTCTGTTCCGGAAGAATCTTTATTCCAACTTGATATTCTTCCTCCAGCAAAGCTGCCAATTGAGCCTAGTCCCCTTTGATTTCAATTTTATCAGTGTTACAAGGACAAGTCTTTGCATAAACAGACCACCTTTGATTTCTGAATCATATACCTCCATAGAATGTCAGGTTCTAAATCAGACATAGATTCATTCAGCTCCAATTTTTCCTCCAAGGTTTCTTCTTTCACTTGCTCAATATTCCCGTAATCACCAAAATCCATATCCAGGAGACTTCTTATTTCATCATACCTTCTGAATTGTGCACCTTTAAATTCTTAAAACATCTTTAAAAATTGAGAAAAGTATGCGGATACTTCCTCTTGCTGAAGCTGGCAGCCCATTTTTAAGAAAACAGAACACCAAAGTCAATTGAAGAAAAAAATATATTTGGAGTGCTTATTTTTCAAAATATAACATTAAATTCCAAATGATGCTTTTCCACAGTTAATTCTAACAGTGTCCAGTAGATGGTGTCAAGACTCACATCACATAAACAATAACTCAATTGAGTGCTGTTTCAAAAGTTCAATAGCTAATTAATTCAATTTTAAGTTGTGAAAATCCAAAATATATTTTTTGATCTAAATCATTCAAAGAGGACATTCATTATCATCATTTCAATTCCATTATTTTCATATAAAGTTGGTTTTGTCACATCATTTGACCAGAGAGAAAAATTGTGTCCTGTCTCTTTAAATCTAGATCCACAGTAAGTAAACAAAAACAAAGGTATCAGCTTACTGGTAGTAGCATTAGCACCTTATTTCTCCTTCTTTTGATATAATATTCTTCTTAACAAGGGATCTCAGTCAAGATATAGGCCATTTCCGCACTAGCCTGTTATAGCGCTACAATTCCACTTTCAACATCCTCTGGAATCCTGGGGTTTGCAGCCAGCCAGCCCCTCCCGAAACTGCAAACACCAGGATTCCAGAGGATGTTGAAAGTGGAATCGTAGCGCTATAACAGGCTAGTGCAGAAACGGCCATAGTGTCCATTATAAGGAGGGAGAACTCCACCCCTCCCCAGTCCATCAGTGGCATTTTCCTTGCTTTGCTTTCCTGCTGCGGCCACTGCTCCGTTCCTGAGCAGCCCTCACACAGGCTGTGATCTGGCAAAATTGCAAGGACTCTTCGGTTCAGATAACTCTTGCTCTGATAGGGGGGTAAGGTAACTCTTGTCATCTGACAGTGGGAATCCCCTCTGTCAAAGAACACACTGTTGATTCAGCAGAGCCTCAGTAAATTGCATCTTCCATCTTGAAGCTGAGACCGGCAACTCAAGATGTGTTTCTTTTTCATGGGTCAGCCCTGTGCTGTATACTTTTTCCGTTTCCACTTCTCAGAAGGGTCACCATGAAAAATGAGGATGATAATGAGGATGTCATTCTCATCACCCGATGGTGGCCCCACCAACCATAGTTACCCAAACTTCTCAGGCTGTCTGATTGCAACTTCCATTGCTTTCCAAATACTTGGATATCCTTTCCATGTGACATGAAAGAATTCTTCACCTCAGGCTAACCACACAGAAACTTCATCTGTGTCAGACCTATCAGACAACATCCAACTCATGTTTTCATCTTTCAAACAGTTGATGAAGTGGGTCTCTTTTCTGTCCTTTCTGCAAACTGAGGGTGTTGCATCAGTCAGCTTCTCACTCAAATACGTGCTTCATCTCTTTATGCCTCTGCAACCTAAAGGCCTCTTGTACTCTTCCCTGAAGGTTTACCTAGCAGGCATCTCTGCTCATTCCAATCACTCACCTTAGTCCACCTAATTGTGGACTGTTGCCTGCATGGAACCTGCCATTGATCCTTACTAAGTTCATAGCACACCCCTTTGGAGCAATGGAATCCTCTAATCTTTACCTGCTCTTCTGGAAGACAGCATTTCATGTTGCCATCACTTTTGCCCACAGAGCCAGTGACTTGGCAGCACTCAGAATGGACCTGCCTTACTCGTCTTTTCATAGGAACAATGTGGTCCTTTCCACAGACATACATTTCCTCCTGAAACTGCTTTCTGTTTTCCATCTTAACCAGCTGCTAGTATTTCCTATCTTCATGCAATCCCTATCTCCTGATCTCAAGCACACACTTCATACCTTAGATATTAACCTTTTGTTCTATGTTTCTTGGACAAAACAATTTAAGAAGACTGCTTGGCTATTCATTGCCTATAGCATATGTAAAAAAAAGAAGGCAATCTCACCTCAACATCTCTCCCACTTGGTGGTGAATGCTACCCAACTTCACCTTGTATCGCACCTTTTGCCCAAATATGGGATTCAAGGTGGCTTACAATTTAAAAGAAAAAATATAGCTAAGAATATACAACAAGTGAGCATTTAAATACAATGAAACTAGTTATGGTATTAAAACAATTGAAACCTATGTTTAAAAGAATAAAATTGCAATTAAAAAGATAAAAAGCTATTAAAAACAGTTCAGTTCAAAACAGCATAGAGTCCTTAGCCTGTTCTGTAAAAACTATCTGTTTTAAAAGTCTGTCGGAATAGAAAAGATTTTGCCCACCAACAGAAGGACAGCAAGGAAGGTGACATTCCAGCTTCTCTCAGAAGGTAGTTCCAGAGTTTAGAGGTAACCACTGTCAGGAATGTCTCTCGTGTCCCTACCAACAGTGCTTGTGACAAAATGGTGGGAATAACTGAAGGGCCTCTCTTGATGATTGATAATGATGGCCTGGGCTAGCTCTTACAGGTACAGCTAGCCTGCCAGATACAGTCTGTCAGATAGCATACCCTTGAGTCATATAGGACTTTATATTCTAACATTAGACTTGAGAGAGGCCAAAAAGGAAAGGAATGATCAAAGGATGTGGTTGTGCACTGCTGTGTACTTCCTCCATAGCTTTATGGTTTATATTGGATCTCTCATCTGGGGATTCAGAACTCCCAACCTTGGGACTCAGCCTGCTTTCAACATTCTGTCTAAGATACTGCATTCCACTGTGAAATTCCAAATGAGAGTGGCAGGAGAAACCAGGCTATCTATGCCAGCAGTTCCAAGAGGAATGGAAGAGAAAGAGCAAAACTCTCCTAGCCAGTGCTAATGGGAGCGGGATGAGTCCTTGACTAGGATTTCAGTCAGCTTTTGGAAGAAGTATCTGAGAGCTAAAAGTGGAATCCCTACTATCTCTGCTCAGAGAAATCTCTGTTGGCATCTCCAGTCTCTGGTGGATCAGATGCAAACTGAGGGCCTTTCTGCAATACATTGTTATAGTGCCATTATTCCACTTTCAACATCCTGTGGAATTCTAGGGTTTGTAGCTTACTGAGGCCAAAGAGCTCTCTGGCTGAGAATTCTCAATGCCCCTCCCTAAACTGCAAACCCCAGGATTCCATAAGATGTGGAAAGTGGAATAATAGCACTATAACAGTAGTGCGGAAAGGCCCTGAGTCAAATTAGGCCCACAGACAATTTTTCCTCTCCACTGTTATGATGCTGCTTTGCCCCAGGTGCATGTTGACTTTAATGGGGAAAAGTAAATACAGACATCTGGTTAGATAGAGGCTGCCAGTTGATGTAACTATATGAATGCTTATCAAAGTGATGTCTTCAGGAATCAAGAAAGAGATTAGATTCACCCATGCAATTGTTTAAGGACTCTTCCTTGGAGAATACAGTTTCAATGTTTGACCTACTTTATATGTGTTCTGTTTGATATATGCAGTTTCACTGTACATATTGATGAAGCCCAAATGCCACTATGTGGATGAATCATTCAATAAATGTCAGCTGGCTGTCAGATGAGCACCGTGGTAACTGACACACTCATCTGACAATCTGTAGGTGTGTCAAGATATGTGGAACATTCCAAGAGAGGGCCAGAAGGGAACTGTAAGAAGTGAGTATGAGTATGAGTATGTTTAAAAGAGCAGTTTAACATCCTGTCCCTCCTAATTATTTACATATGCCTCACTAGTTAAATGGGGCCTGACTGCTGATGGCCCTGTGCAGAAAGGTTCTGGTACCAGTTTAGACTTTTTTCCTCCTTTTTTCCTCTGTGCCACTGGATCGGTTGGATAAAAGTAGGAATGTGCAGAGAAGTGTGATGAAAGAGAAATAGTGGACTGTAAGATGCTGGATCTGTCTCCTACCAGCCTTGCAGAGCTGTGGGTGTCCACAGTGAGTGCTTTTCCAGAGAGAACAGCTGGTACCCAGATTTTACCACAATGTCTCCAGAAACCCCAACACTGTGTGACATTTTCCTTTTGCGTGGGACAGGACATGGTTTGAAGCTAATTACAGCTTCAGGCATCCTGTCAGTTCAAGGAACAGGCTCTTCCATTAAGGTGAGCTTGCTAAGACAGCAGCTGGATTTGATCTACTGCAGCCCCATCCTTTCTCCTTCCCCATCTGAGCCTATCCTTACATGTTCACCTGGTTCCTGTTCTTCCACCCTCCCTCCACAAACTCTTGCTCCTTTCCTTAACCCATTTTTCCCCATCAACTCAGTGTCACTGCCATGCAACAATCATGACTGTAAATTTCATGTTGATAGCAAGTATATACGCATCAATTTATAGAACAACACAACTAAAATAGATGTTTACAATCTTATTTCCATTAAGAACTGTATTTATACCCCAGACTTTTATCAAACTAGAGACAAGAGGCAATTCATTGTAGCCCAAGAAGGTGTGTGCTTCTGAGACATGCACACCCAGAGAGAACGCACAGCAGATAGACAGATAGGTCAGGTAGGTAGATTTCTAAACATTGTACATGTGCAGATTATCAACTGAAGCTGAATAACCATAAGCCTTATTGTGTTAAATACCAGAAGGATGGGACCATGCATGTCAGTCTTACATCCCAAATTCCTTGTATTCATTTAACAAGCCTATGTGTGACAAGGAATCCTGTCTTATCAAGCTTCCCTAAGAATTTCACTCAGTGCAAGCACATATGAAAAGCTACCTGTTGCAGATCTTCCTCTTCAAGATGGGAAGGATGAAGGCTTGGAGTTTTAAGACATTCATATTCAGCCCTCTATCATCTTATGAGTGTTTCTTAGATTGTTTTAATGCATAACACCTTTGGCATTTTTTTTTAAAAAAAATAGGGTCTTTCCCCACTACATAACTATTGTGCTATGATTCCATTTTAACTACCATGGCTGCCTCCTATGGGATCCTGGGATTTGTAGTCTTAGGAGGTACTGGAGATCTCTGGCTGAGAATTCTAAATATTTCTACCTGAACTGCAAATCCCATGATTCCATAGAACAGAACCGTGGCAGTTAAAGGGGAATCATAGTGCAAGAGTTAAATAGTGCAGAAAGGCCCATAGTTACAGTTACAAGATTCCAGCAGTAGTGTTCATCTTGCATAGCTGCTTATTATCTTCCTTGTTTCCAAAAGTAACCTGAAGTAATTTTTGAATTACTTATTAAATAGCGAGTGAGTGCTGTATGCCTGTGGTGCACAAGCCCAGTTAAGACTTACTCTGTGATCTGAGCAACAAAGGGATCTGCACTTCCTGGCTACAGACCACCTCTGTCTTTTTCCCCACTTTAAAATTACCCTGCCCTGCCCTTCATTGTACAGGAGCCAGGTATGACGCCATTTGCCCTTGCAGTTAGAGCTGACCCTTTTTCCAACAGCTATCACACAATAAGCTGTTCTAATTCTTCACTTAGAGTGTGTCAAGGATAGGGAGAGATAATGCAAGTATTTAATACCTGCAATGTATTATTTATTAAGTACACAAACTTCTAGGTGCTGTCCAATCAATAAAGAATGGCATTAGGATGCTCTCTATGCTATTATGCTTTAACAGTAATCATCACAAGAATGGCAGAGCTCATTTCAGATCTTAGTACTATGCATTACAGTCTGTGAGGCTTTTTAAATTAATTTTTGTTTTTGGCAATACTGTAATAAACATCTGGTCTAAATAGCATGTGTGTGTGTGCATGCAAGGAACTAAGACGAGATGGCCTTAATGAAGCAACTCATCCAGCACCAAGCGAGTAATGTTCCTAAGAGCTCCATTAAAAATTGAGAAAGAATGGATCAAGGTAATGGCTCAGCTTCTGCTAAGTACCTCGTTTAAAATTTTGAGTGAAATTTTTTAAATAAGCCATTAATGGCACTTACCAATCTTGCAGTCTTCAAGGAAAACTGATTTATAAGGTCACAGATCTTCCACGAAGTTTAGGGCAGTTTAGACAGATAAAAACCAATTGGTTTAACACAATCTCCCACCCTCAATCTTTTATCTGATTGCGCCTGTCGTTGTTGTAAGCTTCTTTGCTACTAGTACACCTTCGACATTCCACATATTTTTTAAACGATGTGGCTGTCTTCTGCAACCATGACCACACAGTTCTGAAGAACAGAAGTAAGAAATATTACTATTTTGGATTATAAGCCCCAGAATGTTATAGTCACTGGTCATGTTGGTTGGATAATTTTGCAAACTGTAGTTTTTATAAAAAAGATTTCAAGTTCAGATGGAGAATCTGTGGTTAGGCCCCACTCAGTCTATAGTTGGCTTTATCTGGTGAGCTGCAATGAGGAAGTGTGTGGTCACACTCCCAGACATCACTGTACTCACAGGGGCCAAAAGGCCTTAAGATATATCTCAGCATCTCAAAACCAGGTTCTCACCGTTGCTCAAAGCCATTCGTCTTCATGCTGCATGCTTTCCCTTAGCCCTTCTAACCTTCTCCTCAGAAAGATTGGCTCCTCAATTTTGTTCTAACTTGGTAAGTTGTCCCTTCTACCATTTCTTATGCATGGTTCTATTTGAGCTCACTCTCTTAAATCTCACCTTGTTGTCTGTGCCTGAGAGTCAGTCTCCAAGGAAGATAATAATGGGGAGGATTATTGCACATTAATACGATATATGACATTAATCTCCATTTACAAATACCTCCTGTGTAACATATGAAGCAAACTTCAGTGGGGAAAATGATGTCTTCAGGAGACAAATATTGTCTGTGGGTTGGATTAAAAGGGTTTCCACTGTAGCTTTCTTTTACAAACCAAACAAGGGATTTTAAATTAAGAACTCCTGCAGGAAATGACTGGGGAGGGAACTAGGTGACTTCAGTTCTATTAAAGTCTTTTTATTGGTCCCACCAAGTCAAAATGTTCAAAGAGCCTGCTAATTTTGTATATCTGAAGACTGATTCATGAAACCACTTTGACATGGCAATGCTTCCACAAGTTGGCTCTTATGAATGGTGCTGGCCAGTCTTCTTCAATACCCTGATTCATTCCAGGATCTTGGCCCATTACTTTCCCCTTCAGTCATGCAGATCTGTGGGAACTTCTACTTGCTGGGTACATGTGACTTGCTTGAACTGAACACATTACATGAACACAGTCAGCCTCTAGAAAGAAGATTCCTGCAATGTTCTGAAACACCAGTCACAGCTGTGACTGTGAACATACCCTGTATTCCTCTCTTCCTTTTGACACTACGTCTTCAAGGCAATGCTGGTCTTTGCCTTGGAAAGCAGCCTTATGGCTGAGCTCATGACACAATGCAAACACCTACAGCTTTCCAGTATGAAAACATAGCACAAGATCTTAATTTACTCTGTTGATGCTTTTCTCTATTCCCTCTTGAAGAACAGAGGCAGGGTTGGCCTAGGTGGCAAGCAATCAGATTGGCAGAGCAAAGAGCCAACATTAAGGAAGTGCCAAATCATCCTGCTCCTCAGATTTGGGTGGTGGTGCTAGAAGTCTGGTGGGGGAAGAGCCAAAACTATTTTCCATCTTGAGTGCCAGAATGTCTATGGCCAATCCTGTACTTAAAGCCAGCCAGAAGAACCATGCAGAATGTATGAAATACAGTTTCCCTTTCACAACAGAAGTGGGCCATTTCTGTCTGTTTCACACAGACAGAAATGTTTTCTTCAACACTGGACTTTGGGTTTGGAAACTGGGTTTTACATAAAGGAATCTCAGTTCAGACCAAGCTTTATAAAAAATCAGAATATTACAAAAGAAAAACATTTGCAGCTAGGGGAGGAAATAAAACCACTATTAGAGATTTGAAGTCCTAAGAATGCTAGAAGTTTTAGTTAAAAGATCCCAAAAGATTATGATGTGTTTGGAAGCCTTTCACTAGGGGGAAATGGTGAATGAAAATAACCACAGAAGAACACAGGAGACACTTTGGGGATTTTACTTGTGCTGGTCTGGTTTCTCAAGCAGGTGACTCTGAGACAAATTAAGTGTGATTATGTTAATTGCATGAATACTATGACCATGCATAAATGAATAACAGAAATGAGAAATATTGTGCAGACAAGACAAGTTTTTAACCCCCATCTGTGATTCCAATGAAAGCCCCTTTCCTCAAATAGTTGCCTGCTTCGAGGGATGCCTCTACCGGTTTCAGTAGAACCTTCTTTTCCCATTTGAAAAGAACAACTGTGGGAAAGTTTTAAACTCCATTTCATCCCTTTGTTGTTTTTGATGCCAGTGTCTTTTTATGGAATAACAACAACATTCACAGAATTAGCATCATGGCTGGAATCCTATTGGTTAGTCTTAACTACTGCAGGGAATCTAGTTGTTGAATTGTGGGCTGGCTCTTATGTAAAGCCCATTGAGCCTGTGGCTCTACTGTAGTGTAAGAACAGCAAAAGGATATAAATCCGTATCTTATTCAGAGTTCCTTGTATTTTGCTATGTTCACTCGCATTAAGTTTTCCCCTTACAGACTTGGAAGCTTGGGATCTTTTCCCTAAAAATGCCCCTTTTCTCTTTCTCTTGGGTAGAGTAGGGCTGGCCCCTCTTCTCTGATCCTGAAAGAAAGAAACTCAGTCTTGAAAAGTGTGTCTCTGTGTGTGTGGACACACACACAGACACACACAGGAATATTACTATTTGTTGCTGGGCCTATCCTAGATTGCTGTGGAATGGCTATAGACTCTTCAGGAGGCCTACCTAGCCCTGTCCTCCCCCCTTCTCTATCACCAGAAATTGTTCCTAGTCCACAGGGTTTTGGTCTTGAAATCTCAGGGCCTGGGATGGCAACCCTACTTGGTACGAGTTAGTGTGACTATCAAGGGCTTGGAAGTAATGCTAAACGGAACCTCTATGGGTAGAGGTAGCACACTTTTGAATACCTTCACCTGCAGAAAGCTGCCAGAGGCCTCTAGCTGGCTACTGTCAGGAAAAACATGCTACATGATCTTTCTGTGATTAAGCAAGGTTGTGCCTATGTCCTGCAGAGAGTTTCCCGTATTCCTGGTTGGGAACTCTACTGCAAAGAATAGCAGTATTTACTGTTAGATAGGTATGGGTTAAATTTTATTTCAATTACTTTTGCATAAAAATTTACCAGAATCTGCAGATTTATTTATATTTTTCTATAGGAAGAACTTGAGATTTATGTTAAAAAAAAATAAATGTGGGAGAAACTGAAACTGACAGATTTGCTGACCGTGGTCCAGAGCTTCTGTAACTTAAAAGATAGGCATCTGAATGCATACGTACTGCTGAATCAGAGTTTTTGGCCCTTTCGGCTAATGAACTGTTTTGTGCTGTTTCTTACCGGTTCTTCTTGAAAAAAGGGGACTTTCCCTTATGTCCTTCTACAGGGCTACTCTGTATGTTCCACGCCGATTCGGAGCAGTGCAAGGTCATAGATCCGCACTATGAGGATGAGAAAATGGCAGCTTCCTGTTGTTTGTTGGGCCGGATCAACTGCTGAAGTTGACCACACCCACAGCCCGCCCTCCACTGATCACCAGTTTGCATTGGTGCGAATGTGCACATCTGCACCACTGCAAAAGTACGAATTGGCGCGATCCAGAAAATTGAAAAACCAGTTTCTTCCATTTTTCAAATAGCACACTCGAGGATCACTTGGGGGCGCATTTAATCAGACTTAGGTGCAGAATGAAGGTAAATAATCCAAACCTAGTCCGCTCCAAGATGCAGACGACCTCCGTTACAAGACGCATTGGCACGTCTTAATTTCCTCGTGCGGAAAGGGCCTTTGTCTCTTTTTTTCCTGAAAGGCATCTCAAACGTTACACCTATATGGCTAGCAGGTACAACATGGTCCTCTTGGTGTTAGGAGTTGCCTAACCTATTTAATTTTTTTCCATTTTAAAAGGGGTAGAATGTCATTTAGTTTGTTTTAAAGAATTTATTAAAATCTACAAGTTTCTTTATACAGTGCACCCACCTTATATGCAAGGGTTCTGTTCTAGGAACCCTCATGTAAAACAAAAGCCACAAGTGTCGTATCTCATTGTAGTCAATGGACGCAACATGTGCACTCCTGTTCCTGCACAGGCGCACATCTATTGCATCCATTACCTATAATGAAAGAGATGCTTAAGTGGCTCCGCATTCATGCTTGTGGCGGTCGCACCAGAAGAGGACATACTATACTGGAGGAGAAAGAGCTTGAATTTTTTTAAAACATCAGAATGCAGTAGAAAGTAAAACTGATAGATTTTCCTGTGCCTGCTGGCTAGTTTCTCATTTGCAGCATAAGCAAGAGTTTATGACTTCCAATTTTTAAAAATAATACTAAAAATAAAAAGGCTCATTTGCTTTCTAAATTAGGCTGTTGGAATCTCTGAAATGTAGTAATTTAGGGTGTGTCCAAACCAAGCAATTATATCACTTGATACCACTTTAGCTGTAATGGCTCAAATCTATGGAATCCTGGGATTTGTAGTTTGATGAGGTACTCAGCATTCTCCCCAGTAAGTTAAAGTAGTGCTACAGAAGCAAGTAGCGAAGTCAAAGCAACTCACAGGACAAATCCCACAATTCCATAGGATCAAGCCATGGCAGTTAATGTGGTTTTAAAGTGCTATAACTATCTAGTGTTGATACAGCTTCAAATGCAAGTTTATGTTTGCATTCATTCCAGTGTATAACTTATAAAGTAAAGCAGCACTTGAATTATTCCTGAGCTGCTATTTTGTATCTTAGCTCCATTTTATATGTCACAAAGTACGGGGGGATGGTGGGTGGGTGAGGAATCCACAACAATCTAAATCTTACAAGCCTGAATGTGGAATCTGCTGTAAGATCTGTCCAGATGCACATCTGAAAAGTACCACTGTTTGCTGTTTCCTTGGGCACCCTGCATTTCAGGAAGTCATATGAAGTCAATCATATGAACATGATTATCTGACAGTCACTGTCAGCCATGTGGCAAGAAGCAGAGTGAGCTGGATTTTTCCCCCTACTCCCTACAGTAGGAACCATCTGGAAGTGCCCTAACCTAATGCTGTCCTTGATGGCTTTTTATGGTCAGCATCAAGAAGGAAGAGAGAATGTTTCCTTTGAAAATTTACCACAAAGATGCAAAGATGCAAGTCACAACCGGCCACCTAAGAGAGGGTAGTGGAGATCATTTTACAATTGTGCTAACTTTGTCTCTGGAAACTAATGGCAGAGATATAATCTCTGTAATGCACTCTTTATTTGATTTCTTGTCCAAGTTCACATTCAAGATAAAAATAAATGTATCTAGTATACAAAGAAACTGAGTCTGGAAAATAAATCAAGAGAGCAATTATACTCATCTAGGAAGAACCCATTAACACATTTAAAATAATACCCGAAGCCAGATATACGGCTATAACTGGGACAAGCTGAAGGAGCACCTTCTTATCTGTTTGCCTTGAGGCTGAGAGTTCCCAACACTGCCATCTATAGGCAGTTTCAACACACAACACATTTTCCATCTAATACGAGGATTGTTTTGAGTTTCTGGTTTTGTCTAACTTGTTTAGACAATTTCTTTTATTTTGCCAGTTATTAAACCAAAGAGGCTTCACGCCATATTATTCCATCGGTAACTGTTATGGCTGGAGGGGCAGGGAGGTGATCTAAACTTTAACTATTTGTGATTCAACTGAAATGTTAGTGCAATTATTGCTACAAGACATAAAAAAGGAAGAGGAGGAAGATATGGGCAACAGTCTTGTTGAATTAAATTGTAGTTTTTTCAACATAAATAATATTTCTCACAGATAAAGTACAATAACTTTCCCAGAGATCTGAGTCATGTGGCAAAGATTTAAAAAATCAGAAAAATCTCTGTAATATTGTGCTTATATCGGATTATTAATCTTAGACTTCTAAGACTGCAACCTTACAGTATTTAAACTAATATTTAAAAAAAAACTCCACAGTGTTTCTAGAGCAGAGCTGAAATATATAACTGAGTTTTTTAAAATCCTTTGCTCAGTTGAATCCTAGATGTCATTCAATTGGTGTAGTATTTGTTCAAAATTCCACAAGTAATTGAAGAGATTTAAAAGGGGAATTTTTGACTAACATCCTGTATAATTCTGATAATAATCTATAATGTTATCCTGAGGTCCAAGCCTAACCTTCCAATTGGAGTGTCAATGTGCATAAATAATGCCACATATGTTTTTTTTAAAAATCTCTGAATCTTTTCTGTTGGCATCTTCAAAATACAACTGGAGTGTAGTGCTAAAATTATTTCTATTTTTCTCAAAATATGGAGTGTTGCTTTTTGAAAGATCTGGCTTCTTTACTCATTAATCTGATCACTAAAGAGGTTATTATTGAGACTTTTGGAATAACTCATTAACACTAGGGATGTAATTTACTAAGTTTTTTTTTCTCAAAGGAAACAAATAATTTTAACAATTTCCTTGCCACTGTCAGACAGTCTTTGAAAACCACACAGTTCTTAAAGTCTATATGCAGTTTGGGACTTACTCTTTTCAACATTTGCAAGTTGCTGTTTTGCACAGAAGACAGAATTTTCTGCACAGAAAATAAGATTTCTATTATTTTCTGTGAAGAAAATGCTGATTTCTGTGTGGAACAACCATGTGCAAATTTTGCACAGAATGAGTCCTAAACTGTGAAAATTCTTGTCATTCCAGGGTTGTTCTTGTCAGTGTTCTCAACATTTTTCCTATCTTAAAATATTTTTGAATATTCTTTCCATTCCTAATTAGCACATTACATTTATTATCACTATTGTGCCACTGAGAAATGCAGACAATACAAGAAAATACTGTCTTGTTCACCCAGGTGGCCTATTCAGATATTGCACCTTGGAAAATCTGGGGAAAATGCACTACAAAGCAAACCTCCTCTAGTACCTTTTCCTACTCAGGTGCTTTGGATTACAACCCCTCACAAAATCCAGTTGAAGATGAGATTTGAAATCTCAAAATATGCAGACACCCCCTGCTTGCATGCTGAGACGATTTCTGCAATAGACTGTTATAGTGCTATTATTCCACTTTCAACATCCTACGGAATTCGGAGGTTTGCTTTTGAGGCCCCTCTGTCAACTGCAAACCCCAGGATTCTAGAGGATGTTGAAAGTGGAATAATAGCACTATAACAGTCTAGTGAGGAGATGAACTGAGTCGCTTTTTCTGGGTGGCTGAGTCAGAAAAGACAAGCTAATTTTTAGAGTTACCTCTTGTGCTGCAATCTCGAAACATACGAATATGAAGTCACGTGAAGCATTGCATCCATTGGTGTCAATGGACGCAATGGGCACATGTCTGTGCTGTCATGGTGGTGTGCACACCGTGTCCATTGAAGATAATAGGACATGAGCATTTCCTCTTTTTTGTTTTGTTTTATGTAGGGTTCCTGAAATGGAACCCCTACATATAACGGAAGCCACACTGTATTTTTAAAATGCCCGGTTCACACAAGTCTTTAGTACAGTTCATGTTTTCAGTGTCTCTCTTGTCAGTCAGCCAGTCCATCCCTCCTTCCCTCCCTGCTGCTGCCTTTCCTCCTCCTCCTCCTCCTCTTTCTTTCTCTTTCTTTCTTTCTTTCTTTCTTTCTTTTTTTGGTACACAACGAAGGGGCAGCACATGGCAATTACAAATGGTCCATCACACTCTTATTGTTCAGAACACAACAGAATAACAACATACCCTGTGATGAGTAACAGGCAGAAACCCCATCATGCTTCGCTGGAAGTGAAATACAGTCCTGGCCAGTACAGGCCAAAAAGTAGCACCATTCTTGATTGTTGCTGCAAAGGCAAAAATAAAAACAACCAAACAAAAAACTAATCACTTCCTAGCTCTATTTTTGTAGTACTGGTTTTAAAAAGTATGTTTAAAAAAAAGAATAATTTTGTCACAGTAGCAGTCTTCTGCCTTAACCATGTATTATTCCCATTGATTTGATGTGATCAACGGGACATAGCAAGGAATGAAGGCTCTTAATTAGTGATCAGCAATGTGGTGTGGATGGGCTGAGTGTTCAACTAGTTATGCTTGGGGTGCTACCAGAGGTTGCCCTTGGGCACTTGTCCCCATCTCCATCAGTCAAATGTTGAATGGCAAGGAATAATACCCTAGCTGAATTAAATTGACTGGTTGAAAATCTTTGTGGAGAAACAAACAAACAAACAAACAAACAGTATTCCTTGGGGATATAATCCTAAATTTAGGTTTACTTTAAATTTTCAAATATTGATTTTTATGAAAAAGTATTGTTATGAGTACATATGCCAGTACGTTCTTTTTTTCTGAATAAAAATACAATTATTTTAATTGTAGAATTCCTTAAAAATATTACTTGCAACTCCAACACATCCTGCACTAAGAGTTTCCAGACCCAGACTAAGTGAAGAATATATTCACCATGAAAACTCATTGGTGAGGTTTTTTTTTTAAACAAATATAAAAATGTACTGCAATTTAGCATTAAATGTATTTCTTCTCCATGCCAGTATCCTTGGTACCTATGTCTTTCAGGATCTTATCTAGTATATGGAGAAATACAGACTCTTAGTCTGCCCAGGAATTTTCCAAACAAAGAATTTCACCTTTGTTGTACTCTTTAGCATGTGACTTTGTTAATTCTTATGCCTTATCAGCCCCACTAGCTGTTCAAGGGCAACACAAAGCATCAAGCTTTCATAAAAACACTTTTTATGACTGTGAGAAGATGTTTTGTTTACAGCAACTAAAGTCACATACCAAAATACAAATGCATCCTGATTGCTATGTTTGTTTTGTCTGTGGCCAATTTAATGGTATCTGCTATCATTTCTATAGTTAATCATGTCAGTATTTCCTCTTTGTCTGGCATATATGTGGGATGTGAAAAGTGCAAGTATCCATTGTCTTCTTGTGGGAGTGATTTTTATTTTCTTTAAATTAAAAGAACTTGTTCAGGTTTCAGATCCAAAGATTACTTTTGCAAATGTGTATTGTGGTTTGTTTTAGGGCTTGTGTGTGTGTGTGTGCGCGTGCGTGTGCGCACGTGTTTCTTAAAGGATACTGACTTCAGAAGTAAAATATAGGCAACAATTCATTTCTTGTACGAACAATTGCCTGCTTTGTGTTTTAAAGAAAAAAAAATAGTTATGGTAACCCAAGTGTTTAATAAAGAGACATATCTACACATTGCATCTATATTAAACATAGTATTCATATGAGTTTATGAAGTGTTCTGTGCTTTAACAACAGTGAGTTTATTTAAAATGTGCCTAAATTAATCAAGATTCTGCTCAAACTCCACAGCATTTGCCTCAAAATGACAACATTAAGAGAAATTTCGTATCGTTAACTGGCATTATTTTTAAAAAAAATATTGCTAACAAATAACTTCTTAAGTCAGAAATTTTAAGAAGATATTTAAGTATTATAATGTTGCTTTATTAGATCAATCTGGTTTTGCTGAAGTCACGGCTTTGATGAAGGGTTAAAAAAAAACCTTAGTGGAATATTATTTTAAATGTGACTATATTTTTTACAGGGCACTGAATCCTTACTGCTGCAATCCGATATGCATTTACTTAGGAGTAAGTCTTGCTGAATGGTTAGAGCACCTTTGAATAGGCACATATAGGAGCATGTTATTTTGAGTGGCATGGTCTTTCTGTCTTTAGGTGTAATAGTATGATGAAAATCACAATAGGCATAGGAGCACAGCATTTGGAAGACAAGAATGTAAACAAAATGTACATTTAATTCATAAGTGTAGTTTGATTATTATAATACTATGGACCCTGGTTGCATGCATCCATTTCTCATAATTAGACACATCTGATTGGATTATCTATGAATAGCATTACAATTCTTGGTGAGACTAAAGGGCCTTCCTGCACTACACTGTTATAGTGCTCTTATTCCACTTCAACGTCCTATGGAATCCTGGGATTTGCAGTTTAGGGAGGGGCCTTTAGAATTCTCAGCCAGAGAGCTCTTTGGCCTCAATAAGCAGAAGAGGAGGTAGAATCAGTAATACTGCTTCTCTTACAGCCCCTGTCCACTATAGACACCTGCTTCACAGGGCTGGGAAACACTCCAGAATAGGCTTCCATTGACTGCAGGAGGGACAGAAGAAAAGGAAGCCATCTCTGACTTTGGTACAGCACCGGATTTAAGCCATTGTTTCTAAATTTAAAGTGTTTACATTGTATGATTCATTAAGGCTTTTATAACTGGTTTTCTCTTCTTTATAGACAGTTTTCAATGAATGAACTGATTTTTCTCTAGGAAAGAGGTGTCACAATTTGTGAAAACGTTGAGCTTGAAATGTTGTTCTATATCCTGAATAGATATGCCATGTTTTTCAATCTATTTTATATGGAGGTACTTGATTTCAGGGCACACATTAAGATCTCAACACTGTTGGTTGGACTAGAACCACACTCAAACTTGACACATATGATTATGTGCTTAATGAGTATTCTTAACTTCATTATGAGCCAAGGATGTTATGTAGTGCTAAGGAGCATCACATTATTAAAAAAACAACAACATAAAATGTCATATACTTTGGTTATACCAAGATAGCACATTGCAAAAGACATAGGAAAAAATGTTGCTATTTAACAATGATGTAATTTATTTAACAATGATGCAATTTACCTCAAAATTAAAAGACTTCTTCTCCCAAATTGATACAGGAATAATTTCCTTGATTTCTACAAAAGTTGTATAGTTCCAGCAGCTTTGAATTACATAGTTTATTTGGTTCTGAGTCTATATATAATTCAAATGCAGAGTCAGGAATGCTTAAGCCCATTGATTTGAATGGGCTTAAGCATCCCTAAATGTCGCATTGGATTTGACCAAAATTTATTAGCTACCAGAGATCAAGATCAAATGTTAGGAAATTCAAAAGTCTCATTGCAATATTACTGAAAGTATGTAACTCATGAATATTACACCATAGTGTGAGACCAGACCACACCATCTGTTACAAAACATTTGTATGAAAAAAAAATGATAGGTAATGTTCACATGATTTAATCAAGAATGTGTTGGCATATAATGATGTTATTTCAAAATAAATTGTGTGATTTGTGGGGGAAAAAATAATGTGTTGGTATAAAGCTATGTAGTTTTTTATGTATTTGTGCTGATGATGCAGTTAAGTTTGCAGATTAAAAGTAATGACAATGGAGACAGTAACCAGATTCTTCTCCCCCTCTGCCCTTCCTGCCCTTCTGTTTTAGTATTCTGTATTGGACAGCAGTAATCAATATCAAGATGTGAAACAAAAGAATATAGCAGAAGTCTTCAAGTCACTAATTTAAGCAGTGTATGAAGTAATTTCTTTTTCTCTCACTCTGTACTTACTAGCTTAAATTAAAAAAACCCACATGGTTTAAAATAACACCATGAAAACTTCAGTCCCAGAGAATTTATGTCTGAATAAATGACAAAATACCATCTAAGCAATACTTGTAAAGTAAAAACCACAGAAAAATTGATAAAAATACCTGATAAAAGTATATACAAAATCTAAGTTTTAACTTGATATTTGATAGCAAGTTAAACTTGTATATTACTGAACAAAGCTTTCCTGCTTCATTTAGGTCTAGCACATTTTAACACCAATTAAATTATTATTGCCATGTAGAAGTCATTGGAAAATGTTTCTCAGTGGCAGTGGTTCCATCTAGCATTCAAATTTCTGAAAGTCACAGAAAGTGTTCACAAAGAATCTCTACACCAAGATGTTCATAGTGGGTGAGAATCCTCTATATGATCCAGCAATCCATATTGCGCATTCCAAGCTTTTAAATTGGATTACTGCCTTGGAAGATGGTTTTGGAAACAATTATTTCTTATAAAATAGAATTGAATTGTGCAGAGGTACTTTCAAAATTCACTTGAATTTGTACCTGACTATTTTTTTTTCTCAGATTGAGGTTTTGGGTTTAGTATTTAAAGGCTTATACCACTCATGAGCACTGTATTTGAAGAGTAGCCTTCTCCTACATCATGTCTGTTCATGTATATTAAGATCTCCTTTGGTGACCCTTTTCAGAGGAATTACAAGATATTTTGATGTCAGATAGAGCAAATATCACCTGTGCCCATCCTAGTCACAATGATATGCCCAAAGCCACTAAGATATTTTAGTATATGAGACAGAAAAGTCCAAAAGTGCCTCTCTCTATCTGTAGCAGTCAAAATATAATACAAAAGAAATGTAATTATTAACTATTTTCTACCTTTCACTTTATTTCAGTCTAATCCTAATGACACTATGTCATGATAGTTTTAGTTAGTCAGACAAATACAGTGTTTCTCACGTAATTTAATGACAGTTATAAGAAGCTGGATGCAAGGAATAATTTTGTCTTTTTTGTCATTGTTTTTGTATGCCTTCAAGTAGCTTCTGACTTATGGTGATCCTAAGGCAAAGCTATCATGGGGTTTTCCTAGGGATGAGAGTGTGTGATACACTCAAGGTCACCCAGTGAGTTTCCATGGCTGAGTGGGGAATCAAACCCTGGTGTCCAGGGTTGTAGTCCAACACTCAAACCTCTACACTATTTTGCAAATAAAGTAAATACTGAAGTAAATACTGTAGATGTTAATATACACAAATAACATTTTCTCCTTGTTTGTTATCTTATCATGAATAAGATAGATTTTCAACAACTTGGAGGTGTTTGGGGGACAGTCTGACTTAAAATATGTGGTATGGAATTAACTTTGGGGACACTTGAGGGGACACCAAAATTTTTAAAATTTCATACAGAATAGTGTGTTTGGTGGCCTACTGGGAGAGGAATACTCTTTCAAGGGGAACTGATGCAAATGTGCAGCAGGAGGAATATCTGAGCATCCTAAGATAACGTCCCCCCAGGACAGTAAAAAATGAACCATCACTACAGTTAATGATTCTCCAGAGCAACGCTAGGTACTATAGCTAGTTGGTTTACATAATCAGATGCGTTTGTGTGTGTATGTGTGTATGTACATGCCTTCAAGTTGCCTGTCAATTTATGGCAAACCCATGAAGGATAGATTCCCTCAAAGTTTCTATTTCCCTCTCTCCAGCAAGGTCATGTCCCTTCTCCTGTCTGGTATGTCTCCAGACAGGCTGACAACTGAAAATTTGAGAAGTACTGAGAATACATTTCCTTGTATAATGTTATATACACTTAATATGTGGTTATTTGGGTACAATTAGTTACTTCTACAACAGACAATAGACTTTTTAACACTGGTGCTATTATGGGTTGAGTCTGAGGGCCTTTCTGCACTACAGTATTTTAGTACTATTATTCCACTTTCAACATCCTATGGAATCCTGGGGTTTGCAGCCTGGAGAAGGGCCTTTAGAATTCTCAGCCAGAGAGCTCTTTGGCCTCAGTAAACTACAAACCCTAGAATTCCACAGGACGTTAAAAGTGGAATAATAGCACAATAATAGCATAGTGCAGAAAGGCGCTGAGATGTTTGAGAGAGCTATCTTCCATAATGTCCTTCCTCTATTTTGGAATCTGCAGGGTAAATTTTACTGTTAAGCACCACCACTTCCTTAGCAAAGCATCTTTTTTGACCTTGTTTTTCTTTAATAACTATTATTCACTCAGCTAGAAATACTCTCTCTGTGTTATTGTTGTTGTTGTTGAAAGATTCTTTTATGTAGGGCCTCAAACTAGCTGCTGGATTTATTGAACTGAATTTTTATAAAGATCTACTCTAATAATCTGGGCCATTTGCAATCACACATTGCCTGTCCCAACGGGGCTACAGAAGTAACAACTGTCCACTATTGATCCCCTTCCTCCTTAGGAATGCTGTGTAATACAGTTGCACCTCAGTCCTACTGAAGCAGGTGACAACATTTATTCATACCTTAGCACTGAACTCAATGGAATTTAAATGCAGTTTGCTAAATCTAGATCCAGACTTTTGTATTTTTTTAGGTATTCTTGATTCTTTTTATTATTTCTGATATAAGAAACAGTAGAAACAACTGTGAAATGTGGTATAGGTACACACATTAAAATGAGGGAAACAATATATCAAGATACTGGAGAATGATAATCCAAAATGTCCTAACACAACTCCAACATCATATTCTAGTAACTTGTTGGATGCTGAATTTTTCAATTAAGAAATGTGTGCAGACTTTTCTTTTCCCTGAAGAAGGCCTTAAGGAAAGTACAGATGGAAAGTGCTGGGTATTTAATAATAATAATAATAATAATATTAAACATCATTTTCAAACATCATGGCACATATCTCTTAGAAACATCTCTTAAAAACATAAAAACATACTTGCTTTTCAGACTTTTGTGGTTGCTTTTTGTTCTTTGTCAGATACAAAATATAAAATGAAATAATTAGAAGTTTTTCGTGTGTGTGTGTGTATGTAGAGAAAGGGTAAACAATATTTTTAAGACTATCTGAAAACAATATTTTCAGAAATGTCCTGAATGTCTGTTCAGGAATGTGTGGAATAATGTATTGCTCTGTCAATTTACAACAGATTATTTATTAATTTGTTGCTAAAATATTGCCATAATGAAATTTAACTATATTTAATTTTCTATGAAGGAAATGTTCATGTCATTCAAGAACCTGAGTTATCAATATAACAATATGTATCAATAACTTTTAAAAAGTATTTAAACCTGAACGGCATTTTCAGTAAGCTGCTCAGCTGATTAAAAAGCAATAGTACAGGCATTGTTAATGACTAAGAATAATTTACATAAATGTTCACAGAAAAATACTTCCAACTCAGATGTATTTATGGAAACATCATCATTTCTTAAAAAGTAGCAAAACTGGATGATCTCTTTGTCTTATCAATTTGGTAGGAAGAAGGCCCGCCCAGGTTTATGAAAGCAGTGTGTAAATATTTGTAAGCATAGGCTTTTTACACCTAAAAGAGAAATATGAAACATCCCCTCCCCACCACCAAATTCTCAAGTACCTGTGAGCTGAGAGCACTGTATAGAGATAAGAAAAGTAACTAAACCCATTGTCTGAAGACTATCTAATCACAGTTTTACAAAAAAACACAGATTTCCCCACTATTTACCATGAGCAAATCTCATGTATGCTTGGGGGACAAAAACAAACTTAAATCAGAACATTGGCAGAGTGTGTAAGTCTAATTTTTTCACTCATAGCATCTGAGATACAGAATTTAGATGTAAGTTGCAGGGTTGGAAATAGCCAGCACAGGGAGAGAGGAGACTGTTTTGCTCAAGTTTATAATACCTTTCACTATCTCAGAGCATGGATTTACCATTAAGACGAACTGTGCAATGAGGTTCCTCCCACTGCTTTTCTTTCTTTTGGGAGAAAGAAAAAAGGGGAAAAGAAAATTAGTAGAAAGAAATTCAACATTTATCTGATAAATGATGTCACTTCCAACAAGAATGTCAAAGGGATTAATTTACTGCTGTCTAGGCAGCTTGTACAAAACATATATGGAGGGGAGAGTATAATCTTGTCTGGATTATCTTCTTATTCAGTTGAAATGCTTCAGAAACCAGCAAAGGATACAACACGTGTGTTTCCTTGCAAGAATTCACATTCATTATCCTTTTCTGTTCCATCACTGGTGCTGATCTTGTTGCTATATCTCCCAAATGCTGAAGGAGCAGAGAATGGCTGCTTAAAATAAACTTTCCAGAGAGATGCCACAGAAAAAAATCAATTATCTATATTTACTTAAGTAAAAGCTGCCAATAACCTAAAAAGAATGCACGGAAACAGCCCAGCATTGGCAGGAGGTGGGATGCAATAAACATGATTGAATGGAAATATCAGCAGTGGTAACATTTTTGCAATATATTGTCGGAAACGCAGGAGATCTGCTCTTGCTTTATTGCACTTTGTCAATAATTTTCATAATGTGAAGATGTTCAAAGTATGTGACTAGGTTTCCTAAAAAGATAAGTTCCATATTGACAATTTTCTGCAGCCTTCCTTCACATTATTTGGATAAACATGATCCAAGAAGCAGGTTGTTTATATCACATACTCATATGAAGATCCAAATGTGATAATCATGTATAACAGCACTCTCAGTAGGAAATGAAACATATGAATCAGTTTTATAGGACGTACATATAACAGTCTTAGCTTCATTGGTAAAGTTATTTTGTATGCTTCTTTGTCACAACACTACAGCAAAAATCATAAACAAAAAGGACAAAGCTGAAACTTAAAAATAAGCAAAATACAATTTTGCAGCAGGACGCTGTACTATCCTAATGGAATGATCAGCAAGTGCAAAAGACAGTGCAGACAGGGTTCAAGAAGAGGGAATGATGATAAGGGGAAGACAGAATAAAGAGCATCTGGCCAGGAACAGATGAGTTCAAAATTATGGGACATTTGCTGGAAGAGAGGCTGTGAAAGTGAATAGGCCATGAGGACATAAAAACAAGGGGAATCTGAAGTCCCCTCATCTTACTTCTTTAGCAAAAACTCAGCTCATGCTACAAGACAGTAATCTCTCTTGCACTCCAGATGTTTTACAGTTGAACTCATTACTGAAAATATTTTCCAGGGCGTAATTCCATGCCTCTATGAAATCCTGAGACCTGATGCTGGAATGACATGCATAGTCAAAGATGCACAAAGTGGATAAATGCAATGGAGAGAAGGTGAGAACATACTGGCAAGTTTGGAATGAGTATTTATCAGCCTCAGTTCTTCACAGGTGAAAATGGGAATAATAAGGATCCCACAGCCGTAAGGACGCAATAAAAGTGAGATTGCAGAACAGGAAAAAAAATGTTATTCTTGTATGCTAAACACACAGCACTGCAACTTGTGTTCATGAAAAATGGTCTGGTCAATTCATTTATCATGAATGTGACCTCATAGAGCAGTGGAAGTTGGAATGGCTGAAAAATGCTTGCAGAGTGGTTGTGTGAATTTGCCCAGAGCAAGGGGACAGCTTAACATTTAATGTGAGCAAATAGCTAAATGCATATCCTGGCTGCATTTTATAATAGATGAAATCTAACCCTAATGATATGCTACCCATATTGTATTTAGAATTCTCTGTCAGAGAGCCCTAGTACCTCATCAAACTACA
Source organism: Ctenosaura bakeri (assembly GCA_948474755.1). Taxonomy (NCBI): domain Eukaryota; kingdom Metazoa; phylum Chordata; class Lepidosauria; order Squamata; family Iguanidae; genus Ctenosaura; species Ctenosaura bakeri. Next base: position 34,828 of record CAOLHI010002033.1, read on the forward strand.
AATTCCAAGATTACATAGGACACAGTAATGGCAGTTAAAGTGACATGGAGGTGCTGTCATCATGTAGTGTTAAGCTGGTAGGGTGGTATAAGCCCTGGCATCTCACCTCATTTGACGTGTAAGCCTTCAACACAGAAGAATGGAAAGAAGGAAGAAGTGTCTACTAGAACAAATTTTTTGCCCCTTTTCAGTTTATTTATTTTAGAGAATCACTATCCTAAGTTTTAATAAATTCTAACATATCCCAAACACACAATTAAGATAAGTATGATAAAAAACACAATCATTCTATGGTTGACAACTTTCAAACTAGTCTTTTCATTTGCTCTTTAACTTTCCATTTTCTCCAATGAATGAATGTGGATTTTGGTGTCTCTGCAATGCTTGGTACTGTGCGACTTCAAGCCATTTCCAACTTATGGCAAACCTATCACAGGGTTTCCTGGGGCTGAGTGTGTGTGATGCCCCCAGGATGACCCAGTAGGTTTCCTTGACTGAGTGGGGAACTGAACTGTGGTCTCCAGAGTCATAGCCCAGCTCTCAAACCAGTACATCACACTGGCTCTGTCTGCAATACTTAATATTCTACAATGCTTACCTGCAATGCTCAGCTCTGGAAATACCACCATTCTGATCTAAAAGTTATCCTGGAGTTCCTGGTGTGTGGGCCTCCCTCTACCTAGCTGGTGGAGTAACACTCTCCAGTTTGTTCCTACTAACATAATCACTGTATTAAACAAACCTTTATCAATTAATCAGTGAGTTTTAGTGGATTAAAAGGGCATGTATTTTACATATATTGTACTGCAGAGCTTTCCAGATTTTTCATGTTGGTGACACACTTTTCAGACATGCACCATTTTGCGACACAGTAATTCAGTATTACTAGCAAACCAGAGGTTAAACTAACCCTGTATAAGATACAGACACATACATAAATTATCACAACAAAATGTATGGGGACACAACATATTTCTTAAAAACCTTTTTTATGTTTTTAAAAATATATAATTTATTTAGAACATATAATATACATTTCCAAGGCTCGGGGGGCTTGTTCTCAGTGCAAGGGGGGGTAACACACCTACACCCTTCAGGCGACACACATGTCGCAACACACCATTTTGAAAGCCCTGCTGTACTGTATTAATATAAAATTAGTTCTACTGCAAGAATCCTACCTAAGGTATTTCATCTTTTTTTTTCAGATCATGGTGTCTAGACCTTAGCATGCACTTTAGAAAAGACTTTTCCTTCCATGTGAAAATTCTTGTCTTACGGTAGTAATTGCTCTGTTCCATCCGCAATGTTTATAATTGTGTCCTTTATCTGTATTCAAACAAGGGCCATTTCCACACCAGACTTTACAGTGCTGTTACTCCACTTTCAACATCCTATGTAATCCTGGGGTTTGCAGTTTAGGGAGGGGCCTTTGAATGAAACTGCAAACCCCAGGATTCCATAGGATGTTGAAAGCGGAATAACAGCACTGTAATAATCTAGTGTGGAAATGGCCAAGGTCATATTTTTAGTTGATTTTTTTAAAAAAATCTTAGTTTATAATGGATGAGTTGTTGTGACACCTCATCTACTCCAGCGTTAAGCCCAGGCTTTTGACTGAAAATTAAGAGGGCAGAGATGAGCCCTGGCACGGATGGCACCCTGAAGCCTCACAACGCTTCGCCTGCCGACTTCCACGGCCACCATCTCCTCCTTCTCTGCCACCACTGACGGGGCAAGTAAGTGTGTTCTGTGGAGGGTGTTACAAAATAAATGGAAACCGCAGGTGGACAGACAGACACGCACGTTTTGAGCTGCGGAATAGAGCTCCTTCCCTCACCCCCGCTTTCACGCCGCTCCCCATAACATTATTTCCGCACTAGCCTGTTCTAGCGCGATGATTCCACTTTCAACCTCCTCTGGAATCCTGGGGTTTGCAGTTTCGGGAGGGGCCGGCCGGCCCCTCCCGAAACTGCAAACCCCAGGATTCCAGAGGAGGTTGAAAGTGGAATCATCGCACTAGAACAGGCTCGTGCGGAAAGGGCCACTGAAGTACAGGAGGGCCGAAGGAAGACAAACGCGGCGAAGCGGTGGCTGCCGCGCCTTGCGCTTTCCCGCCGAAACAATGCAGCAGCAGCAGCAGCAGCAGCAGCAACAACTAACGACCAACGGCCACAACCGCCGGCGCCTTCCTCCGCTTCCCTCAGAGGGACCGGCGGGGTCGTGGCCCACCGGGAGGCCGCGCTGCCCTCAGGCGTCTCAGCCGTGGGCGCCGGGGCGGCAAGTCGGGGGCTCCCTCAGCCGGACCAGCCGAGGGCTGAAGCGGCGGCGGCGGCGGCGGCTCCTGTCAGGGTACGAGGCGGAGTCCCTCTCCTCGCCGCCGCCGCCCGGCCCCGCCCCGCCTGGCGTCTCCCCCCCCCGCCGCCCACCCATATCCCGCTCAGGAGGGGCCGGTGGGCAGGGGAGCGCCTCAAAGCTCGGCCGGGAGTCGGCGAGAGAAGCCCTCCTACCTTCGCTTCCTCCCTCCCTCCCTCCCTCCCGCTCCTTCATCCCCAGCAGCGACTTCCCTACCGGGCTCTCCTCCGCCGCCGCCTCCTCCACGCGCCGCCAAGCCCCTGCTCCGGCTCCCTCGGCGGCGGCGGCAGCGGCACCCGGCAGCGCTGGTCTCCGGGGGACGATGCTCCGGCTCTGCGGCGGCTTCCGAGCGGTGGCTCAGCTGCTCAACCCCCCGAGGCTGAGCCTCGCCGCCTGGCTCGTGCTGCTGCACCACCTGGGGCTCCCCGTGCCGTTGGCGTCCTCCGTCCTGACAGGTAAAGAGGGGAGACCTCCCGGCCCCCCTCCCCCGCGGCGGGTGGGAGACGAGAGTGCCACGCGCCCAGCCTCCGGCCGCCCGGGCGCCGACTTGCATGCGCGGCGCGCGCGGGAGGGGATGCTGGCTTCTGTGCCGGGCGCAGGGGGCTTTTTCCCCCTGCAAGAAAAGCGGGGGCGCGTGCAGGCGTCCGTGCCCGGGGACCCCGGGCGGTGACTCTGGGCGCGGGAGTTCGAAGCAGATGAGGGTCGCATCCTGCATTCCTTAAGAAGTGGACCCCCAGGAGGAATCTCCTTTGACTCCCTTGGGGAAGTGGCTGTCATAGGCCATTTCCGCACTAGCCTGTTGTAGCGCTGTTATTCCACTTTCAGCATCCTATGGAGTCCTGGGTTTCGCAGTTTAGGGAGGGGCCGGCGGGCCCCTCCCTTAACTGCAAACCCCAGGATTCCATAGGATGTTGAAAGTGGAATAATCGCGCTAGAACAGCCCAGTGCGGAAATGGCCACACACATACTATGGTACCCAGGCAGAGAGGCTTGGCTGCACCTCCCTTTAAAGTGTCAATCCTAGATTTGGTGCCAAGTAGTGTGAGGACTAGCCCTGAGGTCTGGTGCGGACAACAGTTGCTGGTTCACCCCATAAGCAGATGCAGATAGGACAACAGATGCTCCAGTAACCCTTGGATGAAGAAGGCAACTGAATGAGGGACAGCTGTGATCTCCACCCCCTAGATCCCTATATGGTGCTAAAATTATATTAGAAATCAATCAGGATTCGTATAGTGTCCTTAAAGGTACAGGAATTATGATTAGTTCAGGATTGGCATCAAAATTTAGAGCATAACAAACCAACATTGACCACTGTAGGTTACATGCCATTCAGACAGGTGAAGGACCTAAGTTGCTGTGTTCTGCCTGCCTTGTTCGTGATAGATGTTGGTTGGATTCACAGAGAGAGAGGTTCATTGTGAAAAGCATTGGTTGTCTAAAGATAATACCAATCTAGGATAGTTTGAGTGTGGAATCTCTAGGGAAGTTTTGCTAACTGAATACCTCTTTGCACACTGAAGCTGTTCATAGTCTTGATCTTTGTATTTTAAGCATGCTGATGGACCGAAGGAGTGGTATTTTGTTTCATTGATTTGATCTACATAGTCAACAATAGACATTTCCCCATTTGTTTCTTTATAGAGATCAGGTCCTTATCCAGATTGCTTAAACTTCATTTAACTTCAAGGTAACACTTCCAAGGCATTTGAAAAAAATCAGAAGCATCCCTCTGTACTGTGACCTGAGAAGACATATACATAAATGTTAAAGATGGTTGTTAACTAACAAAAGCTATTATTTATGCAGCTTAAGGTTTTGATTAATGAGGGGGGCAAGAGGGTCAGGTAGGTGTGCTTTTAAAAGTTTAATTTATATTTAACATTAAGTCCACTCAAAACAAAAAAGGCAAATATTTACTGAAGTGCAGGTCCTGTTTTTTCTTGTGGGTCTTACTTTTGTGTAAGTGCTGAGGGCTGTAGGCCTCCAGTGCAGTAGGTTTAGGTTGTTAACTGAACATTGAAAGTGAGTTCTAAGTGAAGAAATTGAGGAAAAAAGTATTAATGTTTAAAATTTCCATGCAGGCTCTGTTGCAAAATGTGAAAACGAGGGAGAGGTTTTGCAGATCCCCTTTATCACAGACAATCCTTGCATAATGTGCATTTGCCTGGTAAGTGTGAATTCCACTGATAAGATCAAACAAGAATGTCTCATGTAATCAAATAACGCTTATCTTTTTCCTTTATACAGTGAAAGGTTATCTCACTTCTGTACTGGCTGCACAAATTTCCACTCCATAATCTTGGCATTATCTCCTTGACTTCTTAGCTAAGACACAAATCTTTCAACTAACTTTGCCCATGACTTTGTAAGTCTACCTGAATGTTCTGCTTAAAGGCTATGTGTTTGTGATTAAAGATGTTCTCCCCTGCATTGCCTGTGGTGCTGAATCATTTTCTGTTAAGTATTTTTTTCTACATATAGAGTTTGTATTCATGGCAAAGAAAGAACTGACGTTTAGTTCAGACCTTTGCTTATATCAGTCCAAGCTCTAAAAATTGGCATGAAAGCTATAACAGGTCAGTAAGGCAACACGATCCAGGTGGTTTGGAAGCCCAAGTCTGCTTTCAAAATGTAGTATGGTCTTCTTTCAAGCTTTGCATTCTTGGCTAGACATATTGTAATAAAAAGACAATGCCAGCACACATGATACTTCTATCAGAAAACTTGCTCTGAGGATGACACTGGAGGCTGTTTGTTGGGGAAGTTCAGATTCCCTTTTAGTTAACAATGACCCTGGCTTGTATTTCGCAGCAAAGGAAGTACCCCCATATTCTTGCAGTGGCTCTCAGTTTCATGGTAGAAACACTTTGCACACCAGACTGTGAGAACCAAAATAAAAATAAAAATACTGCTGATAGTTAAGGTTTTTAAAAGTTTTTTTTTTAAAATAAATAGTATCTTTAATACAAAAGTCATATGGGACAAGGGTAGAAATAGACTCTGCATTTGTACACTTGGGAAAGTAAAGCAGGGCACTGAATCTTGCAGAAAAACTTTTGTGCCATAACATGATTTTCCATCTGTCAGGTAAGAAATGGTGACAAGTGTTCTGCATCACTGCTGCTCAAAAAAATCTAAATTGCTATTATGTTTTTTGTTATCAAATTGCTCAGCTTTGAACTTCATCTTTTAGTGAAGGCAGGGGAGTGACCACTATTTGGAGAGTAATCAAAACCTCTGGATCAATGCTGTGATAGTAAATGCAGCAGAGGAAGAGAATATGAAGGAAAATGGGTTGGATGAGGAAGTGAAATATAATAAATGGTTAATGGTTTTACTTATCCCAAAGTTGTCTGCAATATGTTCTCTCTCTCTCTCTCTGAATGTGTGTGTGTGGGAGAAAAGGCAGAGGGAGAGAGAGAGAGAAAGAGAGCAGTTTGCATCTGAATAGTGCAAGTATTTTGGGTGGTTCTCATTTCATTCTATTTAGTGTCTCAGTTGGTGACCTGATTAAAAAATAAAATATGATGCAGAAGAATTGTCAGTGTAGCATCCATAACATTTTCCAAAACTTCTTAGAATAGCTCTTTTTCTGAGTGTAGATGTTCTATTGCTTCTCTTCTAGAAAACCTTCCCTTCCCTTTTCAGTTAAAAAAATCACTGTGTGCAAGGAGTTCCTATCAGGTGAGATCCACTAGTCAGGACAATGTTATTTAGTTTGTGTGTGTGTATGTGTTTTTCCCATTTTTTGCTACTGTATCAGGCTTTACCATCTGCCTAAGCTACATTAAGTCCTTTCCCTCCCATGTGTGAATGTGGACAGTGGATATTTGCTGTTGGCTCCTGGTCCTAGCCAATTCAGGGTCTGTTCCAGTCCAGCCCCTCCTGGTCCTAACCAATTCAGGATCTGTCCCAGTCCAAGATTGATCTGTGTTTGGCCTGTTGTATGCCTTACTGTACAAAAGAGACAGTTCCCTGCATCTCACACTACTCTATCGATGGTAATGGGGAGGGGGAGAAGCAGGAGAGACCCCTTTCCTTATGAAAAAGTACAAGAAGGACTGTGATTGTCAGCATTTTACATGCTGCTGCGGGCATGCACAATGATTTTCAGGGCCACTTTTGCCCTTCCATCTTTTGCTCCTCTTCTCTTGCTCATGAAAATTGGCTAGATTTGGTTTTGGAGATTAATATGGGACTGGATCTGTCAGGTTACACATGTCAGCATTTTTTTTTTATCCCCCATTAGAAGACATGTATGCAGAGTCGATTCTGTCTGTAAGAAACATCTGAAAAACAGGCAGACAAAAACAGTTGACCATCCAAAAACACCCAGAGAAATGTATTACCAAACATGGCAAAAAATCTTTTGTGTTATCAGAAGTTATAAGACCTCTTATGGCACTTTTTCATCTGCAAAAACTTACGCCATTATATATTTGTTCATCTGTTCATCTGTAAGGTGCTGTAAGATTCCAGAGTTTGTGTGTGTGTGTGTGTTTTGGTATGGATGCTAATAAATGTCTGTTGCAGAGCATTACTTTACTTTGTACCAAAGCTCCAAAGAAATTCCAGTTTTTCCCAGTTGTAATATAGTTTTCTAGCCAAAACCCAAGCAGTTTATCCTTGTGCTCCAATAACCCTAGGTACTGTATTTAGTTCAGTTCTATCAACTTATTTTTATTGTGGCCAGTGTGTACATTCAGGCTACAGTCCTGTAGAAACCTACCTGTCAGTGTTTTGCCTTGAGCTCGGTGTGCCTTACTCCTCACTAGACATGTGCAGGACTGTACTTTAGTTGTTTATCTTTTAAAAATCATACAGAGTTAATAAAACGTCAAGCCCCATCTTTAGAATAAGAAATCAATATTTCATTGTAACATTTCATGTGCACAGAATGGGGTAATAGTCTCCAGTAAAGGTACAATTTAGACTGTAATGAATTAGTTATTAAATTTAAATCACTTTGAGCTTACTTGTACTGTTTATTTATGTTAACATCTGGCCTATGTTAATAGTGAAGAGAAAGTAGAGGGGAAGTTTTTTGCAGTGTGCACAATGAGTCCTGCTGATGTAGGTTTTATACTTGCATTACAAAGAGACTGAAGCAGGAGCCTCTTTAAGTCTGATGTGTGGTAAAATCTTTAATGATTGTTCTACTAGCTTTAAAGGCAGTTACCACTTACACAACTTTAGCTTAACTGGCTTAGACCAAGCATGTGCAACTTTCAGAGTCTAGGGGACTGCATTGCCTCCCCTAGGAGACCTAGGAAGGCTGTAACCTCTACCACACATCTCTGCACAACAAATTCAAAAACTGATTTTTATCACCAAGTGCTGTATAGGGGTATGGGTGCATTTTTTTTTGCTTGCCCTGGGGAAACTTTTTGGGCATTTTCGTCACATTTTGGAAAGTTTAAGGGCGTAAAAAGTTTTTTGGAAATGTAACTTTATGACCTGGGAGGGTCACAAAAATGGCCCTGAGACCACACGTAGTGCATGGCCTCTGGTTTAGGCTGGAGCATACCTGTGTATGGGAGTTTACATATTTAAAAGTGGGATACATTTACTGCCAAAGCTCATTGGCTGAAATTCTTTGTTAAGCTGCAGGTAGTCCATTATTCCAAAATGTCAAATGTTTTGGCTGTGAATGTGCTTTTAATGAAAAATAAATTCAAGCTGGCAAAGCTGTGTTTCACTTTTTTCTGTTTCTTTTTTTAACTAAGAATCACTTAAAAACAACTTGGCTGGTGTTGACTTATTTCTGTAGAAAATGATTGTGTGAATTGTATTTTATGTCTCTCTTGCTGAAGGGCAGGAAGTGTATATTTGTACAATCCCTTCTACATGAACTTTTGTAAAGCCAGTGTTTTGTACTTTAGCAGTACTTTCCATCCAAGCACTTCAGGCGATTCTGCAAACATCAGTGAATGGAGTCTCATGTGAACTGTGTGTTGAACAAGGAACTGTAGGTACAGAGAGGTGTTATTTGCCTAATCTCTTACAAGAATGCAAAGATGGGACATACTCAGTGCATGTGTAGATACTTTCAAATGCACACATTGTTCCCTCATTCTCCTGCTGGATCATAGGGGAAGTGAGTATGGTCTGCAGGTTACGCACCTGTGCTTTGAAACTAGGAGTTTGTGAAACCAGCTGTCTCTATCTTGGTCTCTCTTTTCCTCATGTAAGTGCATGACATAAAGATTCCTTTGCCTCTGACTTTTGCTGTGTGATCTGCAGTTATTCCCGCCTTTAAAATATGCCTTAGTCAAACAGGAGTCTCTGTGTTGCAACAGTATGGCAATGCAGAGTCTGAACATCTTGCTTCTAAAACATAGCAACAATGCTAAAGTTCTAATAGTTATGCAACACAGTGCACTGTTTAGGTCTCATAATTCAGCTTTTAAAAATAAAAGGGAATTGCAGAACCTTTTGAAATCCAGCTGCACCATCAGTTATTCCTCTAGTGCCTGTTGTGTGTGTGTGTATGTGTATGAACATTTCCACACGGCACTCTTATAGCGCAATGATTCCACTTTCAACCTCCTATGGAATCCTGGGGTTTGCAGTTCCGGGAGGGGCTGGCTCGCTCCTCCCGGAACTGCAAACCCCAGGATTCCATAGGAGGTTGAAAGTGGAATCATTGCGCTATAAGAGTGTTGTGCGGAAATGGCCCGTGTCTTCAAGTTACCTGTTGACTTATGGTGCCCCATGAATCTCATAGGTTCTTATTAGGCAAGGAATACTCAGAGGTGGTTTTGCCAGTTCCTTCCTCTGAAATATTTCCTACAGCACTATTCATTGGCAGTCTCCCATCCAAGTACTAACCAGGGCTGACTCTGCTTAGCTTCTAGGATCAAATGGGATCTGGTGCCTTTGGGGTCTGTTACCTTCTTGTGAATACCTATACAGACTTATCCTCTCTTCATGTTCAAGCCCACGTCACTCAACTCTGTTGAGTTTGGCTTGGCCCCATTTCCTCAGTCCTTAGCTTCTGCTACTTACTTAACCTTAGACAGCATAACCTTTCTCTGTACGTTACTCATGAGACTAAACTGACCATTGGCATAGTCTTATCCCTTAAATTGTTGTCTGGGTGTGCCATCTTCCTGTGGACACAGAGTCTACTGCTCATTGACTTGGCGGTGTTTTTTTGGTTTCTCCTCATGTGTATGTTTAGTGATGTGTGAGCTCTTTCCTGTATTCTTTGGTGTGATCCTATATTAGTCTTGCCAGGTCTTCAACATGCAATAAGGGACCGTAAAAATTGCAGACATGCAGGATTGACAATCAAGAAGTAACTGTTAACAGGCTTGTGCTCTACCTACATACCAAATGATCTCAGTTAACTTAACCATGTGTTTCTCTGTAACATCAACATATTGTCCACATTCATAAATTAATTGATGCACACAATGTCTGTCTTTATAAGGGGCCTGTGCCCAAAAATATAAGATTTTTTTAGGGGGGGATTTTGTTCAGAATATATGAAAGAAAAAGCTCCTGCACTGGTCAAGAGTCCTTTTTGCACACTTAAACTTTGTGCACCAACTGCACCTGTTCCTTGAGATGTCTCTCCTGGCCATGGTGACACATACTCTGGTTACTTAGGCCATTTCCGCACTACACTGTTATAGTGCTATTATTCCACTTTCAACATCCTGTGGAATCCTAGGGTTTGTAGTTTAGGGAGGGACGTTGAGAATTCTCAGCCAGAAAGCTCTTTGGTCTCCGTAAATCACAAATCCAGGAAGTTGAAAGTGGAATAATAGCACTAAAACAGTGTAGTATTGAAATGGCCACTGATTACTGTAATGGCTCTACATGCAGCTATCTTTAAACACTACTTGGAAACTTCATTTGGTGTGAATTGGTGCAGCTAGAGTGCTGCTTACATGGAACATACAACTCCCCTCCTCCAGCAGTTCTGCTGGCTGCTGATGTGTTTCTGGGGACAATTCAAAGTGCTGCTTAGAACCCATGAAGCCCTATATGACTTAGGTCCAGGCCGTCAGAGGCCTTTTCTTGTTCCTTTCACAGGTATGATGGGTGGAAGCACAAAAAAGGGCCTTCTCAGTGTCTACCCCTAGATTTTGGAACTCCCTCCTATGGAGGCTAGAATGATCCCTTTCTTGTTATCCTTTTGGCAGGCAAAGATGTTTTTATTCAGATAGACTTTTAGAACTGAAGGCTTTTAAGGAAAGGGAAGCAGCTCTCCTGCTACTGTGGTTGGATGTGAAAAGGATCTGAAACTAATTTTTCAGGAAGGACTGTAACCCACTGTAGCATTTTAAGTTGCAGTACAAATACACTGCAAAGTAATGTACAGCAATGATGTACAGCTGCAGTTTATCCTGTTTAAAAACAGTCTTAGAGAAATGTGATTAGTCAAATCAGATTTTTTTAGAACACATCTGATACTATTTAAGCAGAAGAAAAGATCCAGAACTACACAGCAGTGGGGGCTTAGGGTCATTGTGCACTACATTGTTATAGTGCTATTATTCCACTTTCTTTTTTTTAACTTTATTTTTATAAGTGAAAATCCAGAGATGTTCAAAATAACAATTGTAATGTTAAGTATTTTTGTGCACGCAAAAGTTCAAGCAAAGATAACAGAATCATCTGCATTTCTTTGTATCTTCCTTCTTATATTTCTAAATACATATTTCTATATATCCTGTGTTCCATGATCTGCTTTTCTTCTTCTTACTGTTCATTCCAATTTTGCTAGATTTCTTTTCCCTAAATAAAAATAAATTATTGAATATAATATAGATAGATTAAGTTCCCTCGCACCCATCAATGGAGAGAAAAATGGCATTTGTCTCTTTATATTTACACTTCCCTATTACATAATTCCTGAGCGCTGTTCGTTCTGGCTCAACATTCCTCCTTTAATACTGTACCTTTGGATATAATGCAACTTCCCTATAATTTGATATGTTAAAAATAAGAAGGCCAAAGGAGCAATTAAAACTCTAATTAGATTAAAGCTGAAGTTAATTATAGATTAATCGATAATTAGTTCACTCCATTTATGTTGGAGGAATTCTGTAATTGGCAACCATTGACCTGTTATTTTATCTGATTTCCACTTGATCTTGCAAGTTGAGAGGTCTTTTTCTTTCATCTTGGGGTATAAAAATATTTCTGGTGTAAATGGAATTTGTATTTTAAAAATCTCTGTAAGCATTTTATGTATCTGTTCCCTTTTTTTTTTTTTTTTTTACTTTCTGGCAACTCCACCACATGTGATGGAATGTTCCTGTTTTCTCCTGAGATTTCCAACATTTATTCTGATGGGTTTTGTACATTTTATCTAGTTTTACAGGTGTCATATACCATTTATGGAACATCTTTAGGTAAAAGGTCTTGAGCTAGAGTAAATTTATTAGTCCTCTTCCATGATGTTTCCCAAAGGTCCAGTTGTGTTTCATGACCTATGTTACTGGCCCAAGTTATCATAGTGTCTTTGATTGTCTCATCTCCCATGTTGTAGTCAAGGAGAAATTTATAAAGTATTGTGGTGCGGTGATTGGAGTTGGTCAAAATAATCTTTCTAACTCATTCTGATTTTTGCTAGATGAGGAACCTTCCTCATTATTCCACTTTCGACGTCCTGTGGAATTCTGGGGTTTGTAATTTACTGAAGCCAAAGAACTCTCTGGCTGAGAATTTTAAATGTTCCTCCCTAAACTGCAAACCACAGGAATCCATAGAATATTGAAAGAGTAATAATAGCACTATAACAGTGTAGTGTGGAAAGACCTTGAGTTAGACCACACATTTGGATGTTTGAATGTAGATTTAGTGGTGATAAATGAATTCATATTTCTCACGTTTTGATTTTAACATTAAGTAATGATGTGTGTTACGGGCCATCACAGAGCAATATTACAAACATGTTCATTTTGCTTAATTTTTATCTCTAGCAGAATCAATTCCTTATTAGTCATCAAGTGTAGATCAATATGTATCTATATTATATTATGTACATGTTTATGTGTGTGTGTGTGTGTGTGTATATACACACACACATACACATGCATATATATAAATGTACATATAAATAAATACATGTAAGCCAGCCCTCAGACTTTGTTTTCAAGAGATATTTCTAATGCTTGAAATGCTTGAAAAAGATTGTATGGTATCATTGAATTTGAGGGGAAACTAAGGGCCTTTCCACACTATACTGCTACAGTGTTATTATTCTACTTTCAACATCCTGTGGAATTCTGCGGTTTGTACTTTACTGTGGCCAAAGAGCTCTCTAACTGAGAATTCTAAATTCCCCTCCCTAAACTACAAATTCCAGAAATCCACAGGATGTTGAAAGTGGAATAATAGCACTATAACAGTGTAGTGTGGAAAGGCCCTTAGGACGAGCATGTTTCGTATGGAAGTTCTCTGATAACAAGAGAGGGAGAGAGTATATTAATACAAACTGTGGAATAAGCACAATAAAATACCAGTTAGTTGGGTTTGTCTAACACTGAAAATAGTTCCTATTGTATACTGTACTATTTCATGTAAAATATACCATGCTTTACTAATACGTTTAAAAAAGACATCAGATTGTCACAATATAGCAGAAAGAAGTGTACTATGATGCCATGAATAATTGCAACATTAAAAACAGTTGCGAACTTTCCACAAAATCATCCTAGTCTGAATTAAAATTTTTGAGTTTTTAAGTGTTACATATGATTATGACCTTGAGGACTGCAGCTTGGGAGAACCATATACTTTTATTGTGTGTGTCACTGTCAAATAAAAACTTACCAGATGGCAGCTGCGATGTAAGAGTAACCTTCTCATACGCTGCCTTTGGATTTTAGTTTTTAGAACAAAGCCAGAGGAGTAAAACTGGAGCATGCGACTTCCACTGGATGCACAGCAATTAATGTATGAATTCATTTAAACTAGGAGAGCATCAGTCTCTTCCAACACAAAGATTTTTGATGGCATAAAAGCTGTACGCTTGCATATTTGTGATTGTTGTTATTTTTATCTGTTTTTATCTTTTTAATGTTTTTATCCTTTTTACTGTGTTCTGGTTATTACTTTTTTAACCTTGTGTTTTTAAACTGAACTATAATGTGTTTCTTTAACTTTTGACTGAATAATTTTTAAAAGAATACCCAGTTTTTAAAATGTCTGTGAGTTGCCTTGAATCCTGTTTAGGGAAAAAGAGGGTAATTAATTAATTATTTGATTATTACATAATGAGCAAACATCTTTCTACTGCTACATCCCAATACATCAGTATATTCTAATGGCACATTCCAAACAAACTTTAATTAGAGGTCCTGCTATTATAGGTAGTATGTTTGGCATAGTTTGTATTCATAGAAACAAATCAGGTGAAGAAGAAAAATTGAGTTGTTTTTGACATGAATTTTAATTGTCACCAGAACTTGTATTTGAAGACAAAGATGATATAGGTAAATTGATAATCATGGGACCAATATTTCGTGATGGAGTTTATGTCCCCATGGACATAAACCCCACCACATTTTTTTAATGACAAGTTAATAGTTTAATGTTTAAACTTAAACTGTTTAATAGTTTAAAAGTTTAATGACTTTTTTTAAATGAAAAGTTAATAAGTTCCTGAGTTACTCTTATGAGAATCAGGTGCTTCTTGGAGATTGGAATGGTGTGATTTCTCCACAGGTGGCTAGGTCCTCTGAAAAACCATGAAGATGAGACAAGGAAAATTCCCCATTTTTTTTTTATATAAAATGGACAATGGGGAGGGGGTGGATACCTGATGATTTAGATATGGGGATAATAAAGGTATTACCTTTTTTCCTGAGAGACACAAATCATTTTTGAGAATTGACATATTTTTGATTTCAAAGACATTAGCTAATGGTATCATAAAAATGGATACTTTATAAAAAACTTTTTCAGAACACAATCCTGTGACTGTAATCTTGAGAAGGAAGAGGATAGTAGGGAACTGGAGATTGAATGAAATGTTACTTCAGGATAAAGATGTTTTAAGAATATGTAGAAAAAATGGAAGAATTATTTTGAAGACAATTTGGAAAAAGGCATCAATATTAGAATAGTATGGAATGCAAGTAAAGCAGTCATGAGAGGATGTCTCATATATGAAAGTATGGAATTAGAAAAGGCAAGAAAAAATGCAGTTACTGCTCTTTTAGGAGATAAGAAGTAAAGAAAATGAGCTGAATAAGTTCCCCATAAACAGCTAAATCAAGATACTATGGAGATATCTATCAATGATGACTGTAAGTGAGATTGAGAAGAAATTATGCTATGTGAAGCAGAACAAGTTCAAGTTCATCAACAAGCCTGAGAGGTGGTTGGCTTATAAATGGAGAAAGGAAAGTGAGAAAAAAATAATTTTAAAGATACAAAAAGAGCAAAAGATAGTAAGTGATAATGCAAATATTTGGAAGACATTTCACCACTATTATATATAACTATATAAAAACAAGTCTCATTGTCAAAAATTGATGAATATTTATACAAACAAAGTTTGCCAGAGATATCAGACTTGCATAAACAGAGGGTAAATCCACTTATCACGGTAAGTGAGATTGTTGAGGCCATTAAGAAGATTAAGTCTGGCAGAACACCAAAGCCAGGTGGTTTATCTGTGACTTATTACAGGTGTTTTGAGGAACAGTTATCTTTGCCTTTACAGAAATTATAGTACTTAGTTCTCTGGATGGTGATGATATTTAAGATCTGGAAAGAGGCAGCAAAAGTCTTAATCCCAAAGGGGAAAAAAGGGGGGAAAAAGGTCTTCATTATTCCATAATGATGACAGGAACTTTACAATGATTTTAGCAGACAGATTGAAATGAATCTTACAAAACTTTATCCATAAACACCAATCTTTATGTGTGCTGAAAAGGCAGTTACTGTTATAGGCAGTAGATGTGTCTTGAATGTTTTGGAATATTTAGAAGACCATAATGAGAAACAGAAGATGCTTTTATTTTTAGATGCTGCAAAAGCTTTCAATAATTTGAATCAAGATGTTCTTTTTGGTGTTTTAGACAAGATGAGCTTTGGTAATATTTTATCACATAGATTAAGGCAATGTATAATGTACAGAAAGCATGGATTTAGATCAATGGTGAGTTGAGCAAACCAGTGACATTCAAAAAGGAACAAAGATATCCAATCTCCCCTTTATTGTTTGTTTTAATCCTTGAAGTTTTGAATAGGGCAACAAGACACGATGAAAGAGTTAAAAGCGTAAGAATGAAAAAAGGAAGTATACAAGTTAAGAGCATTTGCAGATGATCTAGAGATTATTTTAGAGAATCCTATTGACTATATAGTAGCATTGCTGGACACACTAAAAGAATTTGGAGAGCTGGCTGGTTCAATATAAACAAGTAAAAAATGATTATGTTAATGAAAAATATGAGAAAGGAGCAAGTACATTTGATGGGCAAGTCAAGATTTAAAATTGAGAAAAAGATGAAATACATAGGTATTACTATGACAAACATGAAGAATAATTGTACAGAGGCATGGAATGAGATTAACATGGATTTGCAAAGATGGGCAAAATTTAAACTATTATTACTAGTATGAATCTCTGTGATAAAAATGAATGTTTTACTGAGAATGTTATTTTTATTTCAGACTATAGAATCGTGATGAACAATGGCTTATTTAAGTAATGGCATAGTGACTTAATTAAGTTTATATGGCAAGAGAAGAAACCAAGAGTTAAATATAAAATTTTACAGGATGCAAAACAAAAAGAGGACTGGGATTATCTGATTTGAAATTGTATTTTTCAGCATGTTGCCTCATTTGGCTTATTGGATTGGATTGGATAATTGGACTGGATTATGTTAACAAAGGCCCTTTCCGCACATGGGAAAGGAACCGCGCAAAAACGGAACTCGCCGGACTACTTCAGTGTCTGGGCGAGTCTGTCGGGATGAGGAGCAGTGTGAGCTCATCGCTCTGCACTGCTCCGGCGTCCAAAATGGCGACTTCCGGTTGGTGGAGGCTCTCCACCAACCGGAGAAGCTCGCCACCCTAAAGCCCACCCCCAGCAGATCTGCAGGCACTCACTAGTGCACGCCTGCAAATCTGCACTGGAGTGCGGCGATGGAGCGACACGGGGTTGTGCACTCCGTGCTTTTGAAAAACATCTTAAAAGAGGTTTTTAAAAAGCACACTGCGTGACCAGTTCTGGTCGCTCCGGAGTGGACCGAGGTGCAGAACTACGAAAAGTAGTCCGCCCCAGTCCACTCCACGGTGCAGAAGACCTCTGTCGGAGGTCGCTCTGCACTGTTTTAATAGGCCAGTGCAGAAAGGGCCAGATAAGAGATTGTTGGATTTTGAAAGGCATGAACTGAAGTTTGGGTGGCATGGTGATTTTTCATATAATAAAACCAAAGATAAGGTAGACTTTAATAATCACTATGTGAGATGTGCTTTGTTAAGAATATGGAACAGACATTAACTGAGTTCATGTCTTACAACACCGTTGTGGGTCTCATCACAAGAGAATTTTTATAAGAGGAAGACAAGAAAAAATGGGTAATTTATCAAGATCTTCTGGAACTTTATCAAGTACACTACAGAATTTTAAAACAAATGAAAAATTAATGCCAGAAGGCTATAGCTTTTAAGGGTTCCCTTACTAGCAAATATTAGAAAGGCTGGAAATGGATAAAAAGTTGTATGATTTCAAGTTGACTAAATCAGAATTTGAGAAACAGTTATGTACAGATGATAAACATTTGATTGGTACTATTTGTTAAAGATACAGATAGAAGAAAAGTTGCTTAAGGACTGTAAATGGGCACAAAAATGTGAGACATTAATATACATTTGGAACAATGGGGAAAATGTGGCTGAAGAGAATGAAATTTACACTATGTTTTGATCTTAAAATAATTTGTATAGGATTATGTATGGTTGGTATTTGACACCAGAGGAATTGGCCAAGAAGGATAAAGTGGCTTTGAATATGTGCTGGAAATATGAGTAACAAATGTGATCTTTTATCATATGTAATAGATTTATAAAAAGGCAAAAAAATTCTGGAATCAAATACATTCTAATGGTGTTTAAAATTTTGAAAGTTAATGTTGAAGTCGGAACTATATTTGTTGAGATTAGACAATCAACTGGAGCTTAAAGAAGTATGGCAAGATAGTATGATATATGACTACTGCAGCAAGATTGTTATAAGCACAGAAGTGGAAGAATACAATAATTCCAGTGAAAGAGGACTGGATGTAGATAATAATGGACCTAGTGGAAATGGATAAATTGATGACATTGATAAGAGAAAAATAATGGGGGTATTTTTGAAAGGCTAGGAACGTTTAATAGGCTTTTTCAAGAAAAAAGAGTACAATATGCTGGCTGTAGGTTTTGACAATTAGTACAATCTGGAAAAGTAGCAGTTGAAGCATTAGTTATTTTATATGGTCGTATATAATCTGTATTAGGAAATCTGGAAGGCAAATGTGTATTTCTCTTTTTTTCCTCTTTACTGTCTTTATTCATTCTTACTATTTTCTTTTTCTTTTTTGCTCCTGTTTGTTATTTGTTTTTTTTTCTGTTTTGTATGTATATATTTTGAAAACACTCAAAAATTATAAGAAAAAACTAGTATCAAGTGACAGAGAGGCAGAGGATCAGAGATGGAACAAGCAATCTGCCAGAGTCACATTTGTATGGTTAGAGTACGCTCATGAAACCAAGGAAGAACGGAGGATAAATCACATTTCTAAGTTACAAGAAATCCAGTCATTTCCTCTGTTAGACCTTCCATGCAAAGACTTAGCTGTCAATGAGGTGGGAAACTGGTGTTGAAATTGCACTGTTTCATTCACAGGAAATAATTAATGCTAAATAAATAAATACCTCTACTCTGAAAACTAAATGTGAAGGAAAAGAATTGATAGAGGGAGGGTTTTTGGTCCCCATTGCCGTGAAATCAGAAGTAGTGTAGCTGAAACACAGATTTATTAACTCAGTGAGAACTAGAACATACTTAACTTTCAAATGTAGATCTGGCATTGCTGTCATGTCCTCTCACTCTGTCCTGTAGAAACAGCCATAAATTTTAGAAAGTCAGTCATTGTGATTTCTCATTTTTCAGTTCTCCTGATGAAACAGGTTTTTTTTTTAACTGAACATGCTTAGAGGTATGGGGACATGGGGACAAGTTTTTATTTCTGCTTGTTTGTTTGCCCTTGCACATCTTTGTAGTTCCTTAGAGCAGCAGACATGGAGAAATAGTTGAGAAAAACCAGAGGACCTTGACACATGACATCCATACCAATTTCTGCTCCCTTCACCCCTGCAGCTTGAAGCCTGCCAAGTGTACCTGAGCAGCCGTAATTGTAGTTCCCAACCTTTTATCACCTAAATGTAGAACAGAAGGAAACCAACGTGAGCCAAAAAGTGTAACCTGGCATTGGAAACATGAGAGATGGTGGGAGACAGGCACTCAGGAAACGAGAAATTGGAGCTTTGCTTGGCATGAGTTTTATTCAGCATGAAACATCATTCGGTAGTTTAAATTTCCATTTCTGTATCCAAATGTGCCATATAGAATTTGACCTTGAAGTTACAAAACTTATGTGAAACTCAGTGTTAGTGGAACTTCTGTTTCACCAGCTCTAGAGAACTAGGAGGAAACCTAGCATTCCTCACATTTACTGTCAAATAGAAGTAAAAATAAACATTGCCTACCAAAAATCACCAAATTATCTTTGTATTCTTAAGTGCTCTAAGTATTGGTAACACCTGCAAGAAAAATTGTTTTCTTTTGCATGAAACTCCATTTGCAAGTGATGCCCAGTCTGGACTGAAAGGAACTGTATGGCATATGTCTCTGGTGAAAATGGCAGTGTTTTAGTACATCAGGATCCAATTTCTGTTGTGTCAAGATATAATGTGGCCCAGATGAAAATTTGTGGCATAGTGCATACTAAAATAAAATCATCAAACAGTACTTTCATATCCCTTTTATTTAATATAATTTCAAGTTCAAATACAACTAACTTGAGTTGAATCTTCTCTTGGCTTAACTATGAAGAAGAATAATTTTTCTTCTTCTTGCTCTTGCATAGTAATTATCAGTAATCTTCACTTGCCTCACACTGAAGTCTGAGAATTAAATCTTAGAGTAGAAACATTACCATATGTGGGTTCTTTTAAATGCCTGAAAATGTACAAAATGTACTTGAAACATAAACCACATCCAGGAGAGACGAGCAGTGGAAGCACGTTTTTAAGTTACCTGACTTACCAAGGCTTATTTGACTTGCACTGTAATCTAATGGTTCCTGGGATTCTCCAACCTCAAGCAAGCAGATCTGGTTTCAAATCCATGCTCTCTGTCCCCACAGAAGGACCTTCAGAGTCTGATCTCTTGACATTGGGAAGGGTGAAAAGTGGGCAAATTAAGGATATGGTAAGGATAGATCCGGGAGGCTCAGGACGTGCAATGTCCAAAGTGGGCCTTGCCTTCTGCCATGTCACTAACATGGGGAATCATTCAGACTAGCCCTCTCATTGTTTAAAACAACAAGAATAACAGCAGCAGCTGTGAGAGGAACAGGGTAGTGTGTGCTGCTCCTCGCTTTCTTCTACCTTGCTGGCAGGAATTTGGCAAGATTTTGGAAAGGACAGAAAACTGATTGGGCAATAAGTTTTCCCTGTAAGTGAGCAGTAATGGTGAAATGAATATATTAATAAAACAAGAATGTATATGATCCCTAACACTTTCTTCAAGAGGATGATTCCCTATAGCACTGTAAGTGATTTGCAGATTTTTCACCAGGATATTCAGCTGTATACCTGCAGTGAAATTATGGCTTGAGCCCCCTCTTACTATCAACTTTATAATACAGAAATTCTTGGGGGCTGATCCACAACTCAACTGTATTGGCACAACAGAGATTGGTGGGAACAGTCGTCATAACAGCTTTTGATTTAAAAAAAAAGGCAGAAGGCCTGGAATGGTATTGAATGGACAGTATTGCAACTGTTGATATGATCAGTCACAGTAGTGCCAGTTCTTGTTGGGTAACAGGTGAGTAATACTTTGCTGCCTCCCTAGTGCTGGGATGATGTAAAGAAAGGTGAGGTGGTCCATTATGGAATCTTTGTAGACCTTGCCCTTGATCTAACAAGAAATATAGTTTTTAAACAAATATCCAGTTATGAATATTGCGCTGTTTAAGTAGCATCTTTAAAAAGGCTGTAATGCGAACAACCGTCTCAGTTGCAAAAAACATTTAGTAAATAGAAAAAATTACAGGAAAATGAGACTGAGGAGTTAATGGGAACTGGTATAGAAAAATAAACACATGAATAGATTTTTTAACTTGGCCTCAAAACTAGCAATTATGGATTCTCTGTGCATGTCTCTCTCTATGTCTATGTATATATTCATATATTGCTAAGAAAATGTGATAGGAAACTCAGAAGCAAGAACTATTACTTTTAAAAAAGGCATTCAGAAATTGAGGATCAAATTATATACAGTGGCCCTTTAACTGTCACGAAGGTTTAGGGTGCCAACTCTTGCGAAAGTTAAAAAAAACCTGCAAATAACTCCCCCCTGCCCAAGTGAGGGCTCTCTTCCCCTTCCCTTCCACAGTTCCCACCATTCACTTGCCTTTTGCCCATGTGCGCTTCTTTCCAGGCACCAGAGCAAAAGGCAAGCAAATGGGGGACTCTGCACCCGGAGAAAGTGCACACATGCCTTTCCCCCATTCACTTGCATTTTGCCCAGGGGTGCTGATTTCCCTCCAGAAGCTTAGACAAAGGGCAAGTGAATGAGAGGGACAGCCGTGCACCCAGAAAAGGGTTTGAGTGCCTTCCTCCACATTTGCTTGCATTTTGCCTGGGCATGTTGCCTTCCTTCCAGGTGCCTGGGCAAAAGGCAAGCAAATAGGAAGGAGCAGCCATGCACCTGGAGAAGGCACACATGTGCCTCCCCCACCATTCACTTTTTGCCTGGGCATGCTGCCTTCTTTCCATGTAGCGGGCAAAAAGCAAGCAATTGCGGGGGCAGCCACCCTCCTGGAAAAAGCATATGTGCCTTCTATGCGTGCATATGTGCCTTCTATGTGTGCAGGGCTGCCCCTCCCATTCACTTGCCTTTTGCCCAGGTGTGTGGAAGGAAGGCATGCCTGCCCAGGCAAAATGCAGGGGAATGGGGGAAGCAAGCGGGGGCCTCACAAAGGCCATTTCCATACTACCCTGTTATAGCGCGATGATTCCACTTGGAACATCCTCTGGAATCCTGGGGTTTGCAGTTTCGGGAGGGGCCAGCTGGCCCCTTCCGAAACTGGAAACCCCAGGATTCCAGAGGATGTTCAAAGTGGAATCATTGTGCTATAACAGGGTAGTGTGGAAATGGCTGAATAACTTCATGAAGGTCAAACCCATGATTGTGGAGGGAGGACTGTAGTTCTTTGATACTTTTTCCCTTTTTCATTTTTTAAAATATGAAGCTGCTTCAGGTAGCCACAAGGCTGAGCCAGGAAGGGGTGTGTGTCTGCTGCTAAACCTTTTCCCTTCTTGACACGAGTACTTAGAATTAGAGATATAAAGCATATTCACTGGTTATCTTATTCTTGGTAAGAAATTGTGTCTTAACATGTGGGGATAACTGATCAGAAAGTTGTCAGCTCCAGGAGAGAAAAAACACCAGCACTTTTTTTAGTCTTAGCAGCATAGCAAAAACCACTGGGTTTTGTAACAATTCAAGTGGATTTGAAGAATTCTGTGTGTACAAAAGTTTTCAAGACATTCTGGCCAAAAATAGGCAAATAGCAAAAAGGAAAAAAATGAAAATGCACAAAAACTTTAATAATCCCACCCAGCAGCAAGAAAATTCTCTCTCTCTCTCTGTGTGTGTGTGTATAAATAATTTTCTCATGTGCACGAATAAAATGAATAAGGAGTTACATCCCTCACAATAATCTCCTTTCTTTTCCTCCTTGAAGGAAAAAGATGCAGGAGACCCTTTTCCTTTGTCCCCTATAGATAGGAAAGTAGCTGGTGAATAATTTTGAGTGAGCATATAGTATGAAGGAAGAGGATTGAGCAGCCCTGTTTTCTGCTCAGATGTAAAATGTTGCTGACACTTACTTGTCTTAAAACAAACAAGCTAAGAAAATCATGGCTATATAGATTAAGTGCTCCAGCACAGATAAGTTACTTTTAGTGTACTATGAAGCCATACATATTCAAACTTAACTGATCTGTACTGTGTTTTTCTCATATTTATTTAATTATAGTATATAGTAATGAGGTCACTCAGGTTTTTTTACATTGCTTACTACATATATATCTCCATAAAATATCTCTGCTGTGGAAATACTGTGTAAGCATTTTTAACAGCATCAGCTGAAATAGATTGTCCCTGTGGCTATGCTGACTCATGTGTTATTGCCTGTAGCCAAGGATCAATGAAGAATTTTAGTGTAGATACTTACTTCTATTTCCAAACAGCTACACTCCATTCTTCATCAATCACCTTGAATAGTAGTCCCTCCACCAGAATTAGAGGCATCATTTATTGCTCTTTTATCAATCTTGTTTGGATATTGGTCTGCTAAAGCTCATCCAGTCATAGACACTAGACACTAGGGCCCTTTCTGCATCCTACCTTTCTGTAAAGTGTGGTGGGGATCCCGGCAGTCGCTCTGCCGGGAGGAAGCGCGATGGGAACGCTCCCCTCTGCACTGGCTGGCTCCCTGCAAACGGAAGCGCAATGGGAATGCCTCTTCCTTCTGTGGTGCAGCTGGATACTTTCCCAGGCTTTGCTGAGGCAAGAAGCACAGCCATTGTTCTTCCGGGGTGTCCGCAGGACAGGAAAGCGCGGGATGATGGTGTGATTGTGTGTCGTTGATGGGGAAAACCTGTCAATGATTTACCCTGCGATCGCACCGCCTGGGGACGGGAGACGGATGGGACCGTGATGATGTCATGCAGAAGCTGTCCTGTTCCCATCTCCATGGTGGGATGAGAGGGTGCTGCAGAAAGGGCCTCGGAGTTAGGACTAGAGTGTTTGTTCTTTGCTCAAATATAAGAGAAAGATAGTATACAATAGAAAGTTCTTGATACCTGTCTCCTAGCTATTTTGTGAACAGATTAAGTAGACATGGTAAATGGTGGTTCCCTGTGGATGGAACTTGAAATGGTTTGCCTCAGATTAATATCTGAAATCATCCCATCAGGTTGGGATTAAGCCTTTTTAAAAACACCAGTCACGCAGAGCTCTTCTGCCTCACTTTATTCCCAGTGGCAGTTCAGTAGAATGTAAAATGGGGTCTTTATAGAACCATTCCTTCTTTTCGAAAGCAATGGAGAAACCCATATTAGGAGCTCCCCTATATACATCAGGGTCTCTGAAGTGAGGCAGTTGTGGAAATGGCTCCTAGTTGCACTGCATTTGAACTGCCAAAAAGCTGCACCCACATAAAGATATATGCCATTTCTGCACTAGACTGTTATAGTGCTATTATTCCACTTTCAACATCCTGTGGAATCCTGAGGTTTGCAGTTTAGGGAGGGGCCCCATAGGATGTTGAAAGTGGAATAATAGGGCTGTAACAGTCTAGTGTGGAAATGGCCATAGTTTTTTGTAGGTTATGAATAATCTACTGTTTCAGTACATTTGACATTGAATCTGTCACAGTGAGAGATAATACAGTACATGGAAGGTTGGATTGCTTGCAGATCTTGATTTCCTTTCCCATAAGGGAATTAATTGTAGGGTTCTTATGACATTCAACTAGAACCAGTTGGAAAAAACCAAGGGCTTTACTTTGGCATAATTAAGGGCTCAGAAATCTGAAAAAAAAGCATAGTTAAAATGATTAAATAATTAAAATTGCAAAGCATGCCCCACCAGTTGCTATAAACTAACTGGTAAAGTGTAATATTGGTTGCAAGTATCTCTGGAAAGTTTCTGCTTTATACTACCCATATACATATAGAGCCTGTAAATGCGGTGTTGTTAAAAAGAAGGTTCAATATCAAAATTCAGTTTTAAAAGCATACTGTTACCTGTGCATACTCCTTTATAAGCTTTCAAGTTTCTTCTACTGAGTTGCTAATAGACTTTTTAAATGTTACAATCGTATAATTCAGTTGCAGGATATCTGGTGTTTGCTGATGTTGCTGTATAAAAGTCTTTTTTCCTAATAAGAAGGGACCCTTTTATTTTTAGTTCTCTATAATGTTTAATATTAAATTTTTGAGGTGGATATTTTAAAGAATTCATGAATAAACCTGGAAAGGTATTATAAAAATAAAAGTAACTTTCTATTAAGTGTTTTGCTTGATTATTGACTGCAACTGCCCTAGTATAGTTATCATGATATCTTTAAAATAGTGACTCTGTCCACTGAATAGCTTCACTTCTCCTTAGCCCTTTTTTATCTTAAGAACATAAGAGGAGCCCTAATGGATCAGATCAAAGATCTGTCAGTTGTCAACAACATGTCACCTCAACATGTTTTTCCTTGTTCATTGACTTAGCTCCAATCCCCCTTTCACATGCAAGTGGAACCTTCCCAAACTGCAAAGTCTTTCATACTTCAAATAAAGCCCAGAAAAGGGTCCTTCAGTATTCTGGAGTTGAAAGTATTGGGAAGGGTTGCCACCTGGTGGTGGGGGAAGAGGGGAAAGGTTTCTTTGGAAATGAGCAGAAACACACTTGTGCAAACTTTGGATCAAAGCCACTGATTCTTTGCACTTGTAGATCAGCAGTTCTTTTATCCACTTTAGCTGCAGATCATTTCTGAGATTTCATTGGCCTTACGTTACCATGAAATTAGTTTTTCTTTGCCCATGAAACAAGATTGAGTTTTAAAATTTTGAGATTTATTATTTGAGTATTACCAATCCTATTTAAAAACTCAAGTAGAATTTCACCATTATGGGGAGGCTATCCATACTGTGCAGTTGGGTGTGGGGTGGGGTTGTCACCACCAATAGAACATAGGAAGTAACTTTATGCTGAATTTGACTGTTCCGTTTAGCTCAGTTCTGCTCAGTCTGACTGGCTGCTCTTCTTCACATTTTTTCAGTCCTTTCTAGATGGCCAGGAAGGGAATCCCTTGCATGTAAAACATGTACAGTTTCTTTCATCTGTGTCTCAGTGAATCCACCTGATTACAATGCTTGGTTCAAAATTGGTGCTGTCTTCTATGGCCACAGCAGCACCATCATTGTTTTGTGATTGTTAGACAGCTTGGAAAACTTTTTCCTCTTCAGATTTCAGAAGGAATTAGGTTATAGCAGTTAAGCTCACAGCTGCCCCGCCATTCCATAGGAGTCTAAGCTGCACCATGAAGAAATTATTGACATGATTTTTTAAAAAAAGACATACATAAGACATTCAGTAATAGCAAAATGTACATGCATAGTCGCATAGTCATCTTATTCTTCTCACTCTTGGAAGTCACTAGAGAATTTCTGTTTTTTTCCATTCCATTTTAAATGCAAACTGGAGTTCTACTCTTCTGTTCAAATGAATATGACATTTCAAACAGAAAAAAACATCTGTAGCTGGCTTTCGTCCTGTGTGGATTTTTCAGCCATGCATAATCTCGTTTCCTGGCATCTGAGGAAGATTAGTTGGATTAACAAGATACTATCTGCTGTCACTACCTATGGAAAAGCAACCCCCTAGCAAAGATCATCGTGGCACTTGATATATCATACAGCTTTTATAGCCATCATAAGGAGTAATTGCAAGGACCAATTTTGAAGCAGGTTGCATTTCAAGTCTCACTGGGCCCCTTCCAGGCTTTTAAGAATTGCTGGTGGTCGACACCAGTCATGCAGATGTCTTTTACAGTGTCCCACTGGTGGCCAGAAGTCACTTTGTCAAAATGACAGATGAATTGTACATGTAGATTTTTCACTTTGTCATTTCATGTGTGGTGTTAGGCCTGCTCCCTTTTCAGGAGCAAGTATTTTTGTTACATCCAGCAGAGCTAGTGGAGGGAGACAAGTGACAAGGAAAGCACACAATCTGGTTGAATTGCTTCTAGTCAACATTCTTTGAGGATAATAAACATTCCTTTATCTGTGTTGTGTACGTGAATGCAGAAAGCAAAAGGGTCTTGCTTTCTCAAAGTGATTCTTCCCTGTAGGGTTAAGATTTTTCAAAAACCATGTTATTTATCTCAGACATAATGCAGGGGATTTATTACCGTAAGTAAATCCATTAGAGGTATGATAATGGGGATTCCCATTATCTGGGTAACAGAGCTGAAGGGAGATAGTTCTCCGTCCAGGCAAAGAAGGGGTTAATGGGGTGCTGGGTTTAGGTTTCATTTTATTGGGGGTCAGCATCACAAGGACATCACAGATCACGAGAGACAATTGCCCAATCAGGGTGAGGAAGGTGAGAACCTTTGAGATGCTTAGGTCAAGAAGTTTTAAAAGGCCTCAGGGGACCACAAGGGAGGGAGAACAAAGGGACTTGAGAGAGCCTGTAGTAGGTTGGCAGCGGCCAATCTCCCGGCTCCTTTTCCTTCTTCCCTGCTCCAGACTATCCCAGCAGTTGGATTAAAAGGTGAGTAGACAGGGCTGTTCGTTAGTTAGTCACGTTAGGATTTTCTGTTCTTTTTAAAGCTCTGGTTTAAATGATGTAAATATCTGTGATGTGTAATTCCTAAGTGAGTCTGAAGGAAAGAAGACTTTATGTATAGCAATATCTCGGTTGTTACATTTCCTGTTCTTAGAATAAAATGCTTTCCTAAAGAACTCCTGTTCGAACTGTCTTCCATGTGCTTTTGTGAATTCTAATCTCCCAGAGAGGGTCGGGGGAGGAAAGGGGTCTCTAAGCTTAGAGATTGCTGTTTCCCTGATGGTGTCCTACTGTCCTAGCAGGTGGTGGCAGTGAATTTAAATAAGAGGGACAAGGGGAGTTTCCATCTCCTAGTCAAGGGCAGAAGTCAGCATTGAGTGGGAGAAGAGCCCCCCATTTTCCATAACAGGAGGTAGCAAAATTTTTCATTTTATTTATGTCTTACTAGCAGGGAATGAGCTGACA
The DNA here is from genome assembly GCA_948474755.1 of Ctenosaura bakeri. Taxonomy (NCBI): domain Eukaryota; kingdom Metazoa; phylum Chordata; class Lepidosauria; order Squamata; family Iguanidae; genus Ctenosaura; species Ctenosaura bakeri. Next base: position 62,252 of record CAOLHI010002033.1, read on the forward strand.
CACTAAAAAATCAACCTCATAATAATAATATTTATTTATTTGTATCCCGCCTCTCCACACGGATCGAGGCGGCGAACAACATGAAATACATTATACATTACAAATAGCATGTATGGTTTACAATGTGTTTTAGCTAATTGCCCCCAACAAGCTGAGTACTCATTTTACCGACCTGCAGAAGGATGGAAGGCTGAGTCAACCTGGAGCCTGGCAGGATCGAACTCACAACCTTGTGGCTGCAGTACTGGCATTTAACCACTATTGGAGGAAAGTCTGGAACTTTTACTGTATAAGAGCCTAAGGATTAGTTGAACCATCTCCTGATTTTTGTTCATTTATTTATTATTTTATACTATTTTATGTTATTTTATTTTTTTGTGGTAGTAGGGAACCTGTATATCTGGAAAGATTATGCCATCGTCTATCACCATCGTCTGTCGCAGAGTCCGATGCAACTGAAGTCCTGTTACAGGTTTTGAAAGGCACAGATTTGTTAGCAGAATTATAAAGGTTATCAGCATAGGCAGCTGGGATAAGGGAGGTGGAGGTAGAACTTCAGGAGAGAGATGCTTAGCATATGGTGGCAGTATCTGAAGGAGGTAGAGAAAACCAACCTCTACTCCTTTCCATTGCACTAATCTTGTCTTGTTGGGTTTGAAGTGGTTAACAAAAGTCTAATTATTTTTCATAACAGTATCTACAAATCTCAAAATACTGTTACTTTCTTTCCACATAGTTGCTAACTGTGGTGGCTTGAGTGCATGTGCAACAACTGTGTACAGCTTTTGGGTTGTATGGATACAACTTACAAGCATGAGGAGTCTGAGGTCAGGGGCAACAGTGTGGTCCTGCTCATCTCTCCATGCTAGAACAGTATACAAGAATGTGTAAAATGGCTGTTGTCAAACAATCTAATGCAAAACCTAGTGGCTAAGGATTTTTAGTTTTTGTTTACTATACTGTACTACTCATGCCATTTCCTCACTAAACTGTTCTGTTATTCCACTTGCAACATCCTATGGAATCCTGGGGTTTGCAGTATCAGGAGGTCCCAAAACTGCAAACCCAAGGATTCCATAGGATGTTGCAAGTGGAATAATAGCGTTATAACAGTCTAATGTTGAAATGGCCCCAGTATAAGAAAGCAAGATTAAGTGAGGGTCATGTTGTTCTCTTTTGTATTGCACATATACTTGAACAGGGAAGTTGAATACATAGAAATGACAAGGGGGAACGCAAGATCCTAAAGGACCCAGAGGCTTTTGTGGTAAGGATTGTGCCCTTTCTTTGGATGTGAGCTTTGACAGAGGCCTTTTAAAGCTGAATCTTGACTTTGAGCATACTTCTGACATTGTTTGAATTTTCAAGAGAATGCGCCTAAGATTCACTAAGATTTCACTATAATCAATATTAAGAATGATTGAGAATTTACTTTCCTAATCATGTTATTTTTTCTCTCTCTCATTGGTATCAAGTTAATCGGAATGAAATCAAATGGAACATGATTTCAGAGATAGGAACAAGATTCCCTCCCCCAATTTTAAAACAGATTAGTGATGTTTAAAGGTTATTCAGGCTGCTGTTGATTTTGCACCATTTTGAGAAGATTTTGCCTTCCTTGAGTGTTAGTTTCAAAAATTAATATGAGCTGTGGTGCTGCAGTTCTTTCATTAGTCTACCAGTTATATTCCCTCTTACAGTTAATTAATGAGATGTTATTAATTATGGGTCTGCTTTATTGGGTAGCTGGGTTAATTAAAATCATAAATAACATGAATTTCATCCCATTATATGCACAGAATTGCTGCCAGTGTTAAAGGGTGCAGAAGAGTTCCCCTTATGAGGCATGTGTAGGCGTTTTTGTGTAGTAAGGTATCTCTGTATTGGCAGTACTGTGTAATCAATAGAACTAGATTGGACAGATAATCTGGTTTTGAAACAATCTTATAGCAGAATGACAAGTTTCAAAATGAAATCCATGCAAATTATGTAGATTCAGTTTGCAGCCCAGTTGAGATGATCAGCTGAGTGCTTTTTAAAAAACATCTGGTGAGGCATGTGTGGGAGATGTGTACAAACTTTTCATCATCTGTAAATATGGGTAGTGGTGTTGGGATTTAGGTTCTATTTCCTAACCACTTCCAAAGGTAGAAACAATTTCAACTTGGATTTCTACATATGGATTTATTATTGTCATGCTACGAAAGCAGAAATATTAGTACAGTAGTCTTCAGATTGCCTTCTTTCAGGATGTGATTTAAGTTCAACAGGACCATTCTATACAGCATGCTGTATTTGGAGGGGTTTTTTTCAGACTATCCTATGTCCCCTTGGATGCTGTCCTGGGACCATGAGTTTGGAGCCTAATGGAATTTTAAATTTAATAGGTTTGCAACACTTATCTTGGAAAAGTTTCTGCTTTACCTGATAATCCTGCACTTGAAACTCTTATTTTGCTCACTGTAACTGCCGATATCATTCACTGGGATATGTTAGAAAAGAAATAAACAGTTTGTGATGTTTTAGATGAAAATTATCAGAACCAAACTACAGTACATAAGCGATAGATCTGACCTAAAGCATTGTGGAAATTAGGTCAGCCTTAAAAGCTGTAGTATATTGCCTTTAAAGGTAGCTTTGGCAGGCCTGTGCGGATCTTGGGTTTTTCAGGAAAACTGACATACCACATTTACAGCTTTGTTTACACAGGTCTGTCATGGTTATTTTCTCTCTTTTGTAATATTTGCTACTACATAGCACAGGCAAGATCACAGCAGAAAATTAAACCAGGGTCAACCCTTATTCTGGCTGCAAGTACATTAAAGCAGCAGTGGCTTAGACCTCTTGTTTAGATAATTTTGTAATAGAAAACAGATTGCTGCTACTTTCTTTGGGCTACTACTTCTTGTTTTGCTGTTCCTTTTCAAGTTCTGTTCACGTTTTCTGCAAAGTCAACAATGAACCTTCATGACATGTTTTTCCCTGTGCATAAAACTATGAAATTATTTATATCTCACTAAAACATTTTAGTATTTTAAGGTCAAAAGGGGGACAGAAGACTTTTGAAAGAAAATAAAGCCCAGAACAAGAAGGACAACTTATTTTTTAGCTGTCCCGGTCCTCCCAGTTTAAATCTAAATAACACACATAAAAAGAGAGAGGCAGGAAGGGAAGGAAAAAAAAGTGTACCCCGTTGCTTCTTCTGGCATCTCTCATATTCTTAAGAATACAGTATCTTGAGAACACTGTAGTTTTGGTGATGTATTAGGGTCATATATCTCTGAAGATCATTTCTTTAAAGGATTTGAGTAGTGAAAGACATGATTCTGGCCAGACAGATCAGCAGGAGATTTTGCTTGCTTGCTTTCTTTTTCTTTAATCTAACTTTGTTTTTGTGTTACACAGAAGTGAATTTCTTCATGGGATATGACTTGTTGCAAAATAAGCTGGGAGGCCCAGTGGGCTTTGTAAACCCTTTTGAAACTGAACAGCTTCAAGGGCCGCTTTGTTCTCAGTTTTTAGTACAGGCTCTGGCCACAAGGAAGCCCAACAAGGTAATATTTGTCATGGTCCAAATCTCCAGTGTAATGACCATCTAAGCAGACCTTTGATATGTAGGAGAAGTAGCGGTAGGGAGGGGGTGTTGAGAAAAAAATCACAATCAAGGTAAAAGCACAATGCTTGCAGAACAGTGGTATGAAAGAATATTCTAAACAGCATATTCATTTTCTTTTGTTGATAAGCTATTGGTATACTAGAGAGATTCTAGTATATATTCAAGAGACAACCAGATGGTTCTTTGCTGTAAGGATCTGATGTACTTTTTTTCCTGATTATTCAGAGGTCTGGAATTATAGGATGCCCCAATCAATCCAGTTCCATTTAGTAGCCATGTTTGACAGGGACCAATTGTTGGCATCGCCATAGTGATACTAGGAAAAGTTCCATCTGCATATTGTGATAGTGCAACTAATAGGACTAGTCTTTTGTGCTGGACATATTGAATTTAAGATTTGCTTGGAAATTGTATCCTTTTTTTTTATCAAGCTGAATAGTTTTAAAGACAGTTGTACAGATGTCTCGTTGGAATTTTGGATGCCTTTTTGTAATTTTGGAATTTTGTAAGTTTCTCTTGAGATCCAACATGGTATAGTGGTTTGAGCATTGGACTACAACCTTAGAGATCAAGGTTTTATTCGCTGCTTGACCATGGAAACCCATTGGGTGACCTTGGGTGCATCATACACACTCAACCCCAGAAGACTCTGTGACTGGTTCTCTTTAGGGTCGGCATAAGTCAGAAATGACTTGAAGGTACACAACAACAATAAGCTTCTCTTATTTTGAAGTAGAAGGACTTGGGGACTTCTACACTGCAGTTTAAAAGTCTTTTAGCAGTCATTCCCTTATTCTGGAGGCCTTCACAAACTAGAGATTATTGAGGTCAGAGAATTCTCAATATTCTCATCAAGCTTCAATTTTCAAGATTTTTTTTTGAGAGAAGCCATGAAAGTGAAAAAATGTGTGTGTGTGTGTGCATGTGTGCGCACATATATGTAAGAGAGAGAAAGGGAGGGAGAGTGAAAGACTGGTCTGTGGGCAAACTGGTTTTACAGGTCTCTATAGTTCTCAAGCTGTATTCTGGAAGTACCAACAGCAGCCCCACAAAATGAAACTAATACTGCCAGTTTTTTTTAAACAATTGCTGAAAGAATGGGCTCAGTAATAAAGGTTCAACAGAACAGTGTACTCTCCCTGCACAAGATTAATTTGGTTCTCTGAAGTCTCACTCTAGGTTAGTGGCACAAGCAGCACTAGTCCTGTTAGTAAGATACCCATGGGAGGAACAACAGGACTGGTGAGAAGGTTGGAAAACTGAATGAAGTAAAAACCCAGGAAGCACATAACTAGAGCTTTAGCAACAGATTTATATGCGTTGATATGACTGTCATCTGTGTCTTCTGAGGCAGCTTACTTTCTCTTCAGTTCTCACACCAGATTTATAATGTAGATTCATTTTTTTTGTATGCAAGGAATTGTGCCTATCCATATATCTATATATCCTCATAAAGAACTTTTTAAACAAAGGGGAGGTATGCCAGTCTTTGCCCATTTCTGCACTAAACTGTTATAGTGCTATTATTCCACTTTCATCATTCTGTGGAATTCTGGGGTTTGTAGTTTACTGAGGCCAAAGAGCTCTCTGGCGGAGAATTCTAAATGCCCCTCCCTAAACTGCAAGTCCCAGGATTCCATAGGATGTTAAAAGTGGAGTAATAGTATTATAACAGTGTAGTGCAGAAATGGTCTTAGTCTTTGAAGTGAAACTAAACAGAGTTGCTTCCCTGATGTGTAAGAGACCTTGAGAAAACTGCAGAGCAAAATCAATTTTGTCTAAACAGATTAGACCTTAATAATGACCATAACAAGTTAAAGAGCTGGGCCAAAACTAACAAAATGAATTTCAACAGTGAGAAAGTAAAGTACTACACTTGGGCAGAAAAAAAAAATGAAATGTACAGATGTAAGATGGGTGGCACGTGACTTGTCCACAGTATATTTGAAAGAGATCTACGAATCTTAGCAGACCACAAGCTGAACATGACTAAGCAGTGTGATGTGGCAGCTAAAAAAGCCAATGCAATTGTAGGCAAGGGAAATAATAATACCATTCTGTTCTGCTTTTATCAAATCCCACTTGGAACACTGTGTCCAGTTCTGGGGACCACAATTCAGGAATGATATTAACAAGCTGGAATGTGTCCAGGGGAGGGAGACCGAAATGTTAAAAGGCCTGGAAACCATGTGCTGTGAGGAGGGGGTTAGGGGGTTAGGGAGCTCAGTATGTTTAGCCTGGAGAAGAGAAGATTAAGAGGTGACATGATACCTATGTTTAAATATTTGAAGGGATGTCATATGGGATATGGACCAAGCTTATTTTCTTCTGCTCCAGAGATTAGGCCATGGAGCAACGGCTTCAAACTTTAGAAAAGGAGGTTCCATCTAAATATTAGGAAGAAATTCCTGCTGGTAAGATACATTGCCTTGGAGTGTGGTGGAGTCTTCTTCTTTGGAGGTTTTTAAACAGAGGTCAGATGACCATCTGTCAGGAATGCTTTGTATATTCCTGCATCACAGGGGGTTGGATTTGATGGCCCCTTGTGATCTTCCAGCTCTATGGTTCTATTATTCTTCCCTAAAAAGAAAGGGCTTCCATTTCCATAGTGTGTATGCTTGACTGCTGACTCCCCCTCCCCAGTTTTCTCAGTTTGAGAAACCTTAATTTTCTATGTACAGTTGGCCCTATGTATCCAAGGGTTCTGCATCCATAGATTTAATCAACCACAGCTCAAAAATATATGGAAAAAAATCCAAAAAACAAACCTTGATTTTGCCTTGCATCAAGCACTATGCTTATGTGTAGGTATATCTTCCCACCATTTCACAGATACTCAGGATCACTCTGGCATTCATTTGAGTTGTGCACATTTGTATAAAGGACACATTTTATTATCCTGTTGTATGTAATGGTACTTGGACAACCATGGATTTTGATATCCATGGGAGGTGGAGTCCAGGAATTAAATCCCAGAGGATACCAAGGGCCCACCATAATTAACTGGAATATTAGTCCACGTCTCAGGATGTGCTGCCAGTAATATACAAGCAAGCAATACCATTTAAATCCAAAAAACTGTAGGCAAATTGATCTCAAGTGCCTTACTTTCTAAGCTGTTAATTCTAACATTATTGAGGTAATGCCTCTTTGCTCTTGTTTTATTTTGTCTATGCAATTTATACCTGTTTTAAGCAACTAGTCCTATTGGATGATTTTCCTAAGATGTCACTCAGGATCATGCTGATTAGATTCATAGAAGAATTGTTCACCTTTGGTTGTCTCTTACTGTTTATCCTTCTCAAGAGACTCTGGACTGGTAGAGTGACCCTGATGTAAGTGCGTGTTATATGAGCTTAAGGTATGATATAAAGTTTAAAGTTTGTTTTTATTGTTCTTATAATATTTTTTATACTTTTCTTCAATAAACTTTATTAATTTGATTCCAAGGTGGCACTGGATTCCTTTACAGTTTAGTGGTTGTTTTCTTCCATACTGTCTCAGTTGCTGGTTTCCTCCTAGTCTTTAAGCTAAAGGAAGAACAGAGGAATTGCTGAACCAGTGGCAACAAGAAGTTCATATTGGTGTTACTGTATTTATAGTTAAATAAACTAGTTTAAGAGACTCCTGCTTGCTCCATCATGCAATGACCACAATGGGTTGTGACAAGAGCAATGTGTACACTTAACCAGTGAGCAACCCTACAGTGTTGGTTCTGGACCAGGAGTCAGCTGTCCATAACAGAGATAACATCTCTGTTTATGCCAGGATTGAAATTAGTTTAAGGATTATCTGTCGGGATATACATATACGTCCTTGTTTGTACCCACATCAAGGCGCAGAGATGCAGTTCAATTTACATACCAGTAATGATGAAGATGGACCACTTAAAAGTTCAGTCAAAATAATTTAGTGGACTCCTGTTCTATCAAACAGAGGACCATTTCTCTCCCTCTCTCTCTGGTACATGCACATAGACTGAGAAAAAAGACAGAGAATGAGTTCTATTAGGACTAGGGTAATACCCTGCTGACAGGAAAACTCAAATGTGCAACTGAGCACAGGAGAAAATTTGTTTAAGTATCAGGCACACTGCAGGAAGTGATTGTTTGGCCTTTAGGGAGTGGTGTGAACTGCTTATTCAAGTTGATGGTGGGATGAAAATTTGCAGTGCAATGTAAAGTCTTTTGTATTATACTCAAACCTTTACATTTATTAATGTCTCCTTTGGGTCAAAGTCAAATACCAAAGGGAGTAATTGATGTTGGTAGAATTCCTGTGCAGATGGATCTGTAACATCAACCATCCTTACTTAGTATCAACATTGCCCTGCAGCTTTGGGCATTGTGGTTCTTTCAGTCTGTGAGATTCAGGGCCAGTTTTGACAATGACCCAGGAGTCCTATGCTGGAAATGAAAATTCAGTGGAAATAAATCTATATGTGTGAGCGGGATGGACACACACACACAGATCTGTGCTGCCAGTTCTGAAAGAAATCCAGCATCATGGCAAGGTTGCTTTCTATGTGAGGAGGTCTTATATAAGGGGATCCACCAAACAAGGAAGTTTTATCCACAAGTAGAGCAAATGCTTTTTCTCTATACCACATGATAAGCCTTGAGATAGTGAGAACACTTGAAGCAGACCTTCATCAGACAGATGAAAATGTGGATAATCGGAAGAGAAAGTTATAATTGTAGTTTCATATTTGTAATTTGTTCGTTTATCTGATGTTGCTGCATGCCATCATGCACATATACACATGCACTTCTCTGTGTATACCTGTAACTATATAGATCTAAGTGGACATTTAATCAGATGTGTTACAGTTGATTTGCACACTAGACTCTCAACAAAGTGTGGAATGGCTACTACCATAATAGAGAAATTAGCTAAAACACTTACTGCAAGTCTAGAAACATAGGTATAAATGTACTTGTTAGTTCCAACCAGAGACCTATTGAATCTGTGGGAATTGGTTAAGGCAACACTTCTACAACTTCCGTAAACATCATATGGATTCCATCTAGTGAGGGCTAGCAATTATATTTAAGCCAGAGAGTTTGTTTGTAAAAATATTTATTCTTGAAAGAATCCATACATGTACACTCATGCATGAAGAGAAGAGAAAAGCAGCTTGGATACTAAAGAAATCCCCTAGCATGTGGGCCAAGAAACTAGCACCAACAGGCCTAATAAAAATATGAAGGTGGATATTGGGGAAATTGCCATTTGGCTGGCATTAGTCATAGATCACAGGGCTGCAGATGGATAGATGTGTGTGGGGTGGGGCGTGCAGGAAGGTCTGTAGCTACCTGAGTTCAGAGGCAAGGAAGCTGAAGGGCTTCACAGGGCTATGGGCTGGGCATTAGAAAAATGGTGTGTGGAATCAGATCACCACTGGATTTGATAGATTTAATTACAGATTCAAGATAGGACAAATTACTGTACCACAGTTATCTATAAATATCTAAAAGAAAGTCCATTTGGATGGATAATGATGAGGAGACTGAATGGACACTTGGCTTCTTGGAACCTTACAGTTTCATTAAAAATGGAACTTGGAGAGATAGTCCTGAAAATGAGGTCTTTCTGTTAAACTTTGCATAAGATTGAGGAAAGATCCATTCAGTTTGAGAATCTGAATAGCCATTTCCTGATGTTCTAGGCTAGAGGTGCGCCTGTAGACCAGAAGCCATTTTAAAGTGCCCCCAAGACACCACATGCCCTTTTTAGAGGTAAATCACCTGCAGATGGACACAATCACACCCAAACTGTCCTAAGACACCATGATTTTGCTAGTCCCCCCCACTCCCCCATGCCAACTTACACCCAAAGCCAAACATCAGCTAAAACAGAAACAACAGTGGTGGTTTGGCAAAGCCTTCTGGAGAAACACAGAGGCAGAAATTATCCTTCTTTCCCAATTTCCCACAGTCTTTCTGGGTCTTCTCCTTTACTTCCTCTGCCCTTATACCAGAGCTGACAACTCATGAGCAGATTGTAGTTCCTTGGAATGATTGGATGGAGCTAGTAATGTTCTTTTGGAACCAGCTGTGGGTACAGTGGTGCACTTTATTGGGGACAGAAACCTTTCTCTTTGAATATATCACTCGAACATGTGGACAAATGCAACAGCATGGTTCAATTGAAAATCAAGGAAATCTGGCCTTAGAAATGTGAAATAGATACCACACTGGAGCAGAAAGTTTTGTTAGAACAGTCACAAGCAATTGTAGCAAAACTAGATGAACCCTGGGTTACTTTCAGAACTGAAGCACTTCATTCTAAGGAATGTGCACTCAGAAAGAATAAGCAGCTGCTGTCCAATTTTCAGTACAGTTATAGGATACAGAATAAAATGAACAAAGAGCTTAATTACTAAGAGGCCAGAGCCGAGTTGAAACAAAAGTAACATTAGCTTGGTTCAAATTCATGAACAGAAAGTACAGGGGGGTTCCTTGGCCTTTGATTGGTTTTCACCTGGTACACAGGGCCACCACTGATACTCAAAAAATTTACCATTGAGAATGTTCAGGTAGTGCCTGAACTTGCTGCCATCTCTAGGAGGTGGGAGCACTAAGGCTCTTGATGTACCTATCCCAAGGTGCCCTCGTGGAAGCTGTGTGGAAGCATGGTAATCAGATGGGAATTTGCATATTTCTATAGTTGCAGAGGGGCTTCTTTTATGAGAGCCACTGTGATGTAGTGGTTTGAGGATTAGAGTACAACCCTAGAGACCAGGGTTCAATTGCCCACTTGGCCATGGAAACCCACTAGGTGACCTTGGGTGCATCACACACTTTTAACCCATGCAAACCTTGTGATGGGTTTGCCTTAGGATCGCCATAAGTTAGAAATGATTTGAAGGCACACAACAACAAGAACTCCTTTTATAATACAGCCAGCCCTCCACATTTGTGGATTTCACTTTTGTGGATTTGATTATTCACAAATTATTTGCTGCCACCTTTGCTGCCTCCCTATTCCATTTTTAATAGGGACTGCAAGCCTTGTGAGACTGAGAAACTGCAAACAAGGCTTGTAAGTCCCTATTAAAAATGGTGTATGGCAGTAGTGGACGTGGCGATAAGCCCTACCAGCCACCCGCTTCTGCCTTATGAAGGAACTCCGATGCCTCAAAGGAATCCATGGTGGGTTGAATATAGTGATCATACTTCTTTTTGTGTTAAATATGGTTTGGGTGGGCCTAGAGTTATTCATGTTTTTTCCACTTTTACAGAAGTGCTGTGCCCCTAACCTTAGCAAATGTAGAGAGATGACTGTAGTACATGCATACTGAGGCCCTAGTGTGTTGGTCAGCATTCATTCAGGCGTACTGACAATATTCCTTGCAACTTTTTCCATGCTGCTCCCTCTGGACCGAGAGGCATAACTGTGCCAAGATTTCTGGGCAATGCCACATACTATAGGTGGCAGACAATATATATATCAAGAGAGCCAGACATTTCAACTGTGTGTGTGTGTGTGTGTGTGTGTGTGTGTGTGTCTTGCTGTTTTTCCAAGCACAGGACCCAAGGTGGCTTACAACGAATTAAAACAAAGTACAGGAAACCTCTACCTTTTGATGCCCTATTATCTGGTGACTTGCTCTTTCAATGCTTCCAAATTAAGGACAATTTCCTGTAATTCAGTTGGGGTTTTGCTCTTTCATCAGTTGTTTTTGCCTATGGAGGTTTGCTTGGAAACGTTCACAAAAAGGGGTGAGAGGGGAAAAAAGGTGCTAAGCTGGCTGAGAGACTTTGTAAGCAGTACGTGCATAGTTGGTAACAAGTGACCCTCTCTAAGTCCTTCATGCTCCCTACAGTACAGTACATGGGTTCCACTTTTCACCCAATTCTGTTTTCTGATAGTGCTTGGTTCCTAACCTGTCTGATAAGAGGGGGAAGCCTGTACAGTTTTTTTTAACTATTAATACAAAAGGTTAAACATTAAACAAGTCTATTAAAAACAAAGTTAAAGCAGTTTAAAACTTTCAATATTAATAATATACAAAGGTAGGGATATGAATATAAATTCATACAAAATGTTTATGTGCAGCCTCTGCATCCATGTTCATTCCCATGGTGATTATGCCTCGGCTGTTCTGTGATTGGAAGCTGATGGTCAAGATGTGGTTGGTAACTCACTCGCCATTATGGAATGAGGCCTGATACTGGCTCAGACCAGGTTGGTAGCTTCTCTAATGTATAATATACATTATGGGACCCTCTGCAATTTTCACTGTTATCTAGAATGGTTAGGGTAGAAAATAAAGAGTACTGTGTATACTCGTGTATAAGTTTTGAAATGTTAGTCAAAAAATTGACCCCCAAAACCTGGGTCAACTTATCATGGGTCAATGTAAGTATTGTACCTTCACTCTTATCAAAAAAGGAACCATCCCCTTCTCTGAGTAGAGTGGCATAAGGTGAGAGCTTGGCCAGTCCTGGGAGAACCTACTCTCTCTCCACTGCAGTGCCACTTCTAGCCTTTTTGAATACCTGTGTGGGAAAATGGTGCTTCCCCTAAAAGGAGTGGACGTGTAGGTGCTTCTTCTAGGTTCTCCTGGGATGGACTTTTACCACTCTGCTCAGAGAAGGGGATGGTTTCTTTTTTCGATAAAAGCTAATAGTGTACCTCTACTTTTATCTTAATTTTTTTGGAAAAAGGAACCATCTTCTTTTCTAAGTAGAGTGGCAAAAGGCCGTTTTGATTGCCTGGGTAGAAAAATGACAGTGGCAGCCAGGGCAGTTTGTCCCTTGAAGTGGTGCTGTCACTTTCCCCCTCTCCGTGGAATAACCCTCAGCTCATCCAGGGGTCATGTCAAAATCCATAATGTTGACCCTCAATTTATCCCTGGATCATACCAAAATCCATAATTTTGACCCCTAAACCTGCCCTTGACTTATACATGAGGTCAACTTTTACATGAGTATATAGATATATTACAAACATCCCAGAAGAAATATTTTTAAAAGTATGTAACATTATAAATTCAATACATACAGTTGTTGAAAACATCTTTAAACCAAATAAAGAGGATGAGGGGAGGGGGAAACCCCCCAGAAAACACAATAGAATGGAACATTGGAAGTGAAATTGGCATCTTGAGAATTCCCATCTGCACCAGCTGTACAGCCTATTTCCCCTCTGCACCTGATAATCAAACTTTAGGCTCAAAACACAGCAAGTCAGGTTATTCTAGAGTGATTCCCTTATTCCCCAAAAGAAAGCATGACTCCTGTTCCAAGCCACATGTGTGTTGAAAAAAGTAATTCTTAGAATGGTTCATCTTTCTTTCTTTCTTTCTTTCTTTCTTTCTTTCTTTCTTTCTTTCTTTCTTTCTTTTTTCTTTCTTTCTGCTGAGACGCAATAGGGAATCCTGTAGAAATTTTGGCAGCTGACCCAAACTGTGGTTTGGAACTGTTCCCATTCCGGGTCTCTGCCAGATATTTCGGATAGGTTGTGTGTGTGTGCGTGCGTGTGCTAAAAAAGCCTTTTCATGTTGGTATTTTATTTTACTGTACCATATGAGTTAAGGATTTTTAGTTCTGATATGATTTGTCATTATAATGAGGTTTTTATATACAGAGTTGTTTGACGGTAGGTGAAATATAGGCCAGGCTTTGGGAATGAATATATTATTGGTAAGATGGGGTTCCAGAACAGAAACCTCTGTTTAGTTTGTTTTTCTTGTGAATTAGTTGATATAAACTTTATTTCCCTATCAAGGGGAATTTCAGTCAATTGGTGGTAGGTAAAAGAAATGACTTCCAACAAAATATCGAAAGTAGTTTGTTTCATCTCTTTGAGTCATCCTAGGCCTTTTTCACACGCGGGTGGCGGAACGGGGCAAGCCACACCAAAACGGGGCTTACCTTGTTCCATCGCCGCGTGGAGCAGCGCATTTCGCTGCTCTACATGCAGCAGTGTCCCGCGGCGTCCTTGGTGCCCGGCAGCGCCCAAAATGGTGGATTTTGACTGGTGGAGCCTCTCCACCAATCGGAGAAGCTCACCAGCCAGAAATCCCGCCCCCTGCCCGATCTGCAGGGACGCCCTTTCGTGCGTCCATAAATCCATACGGGCGCTGCAATGGGGCTGGACGGGGCTGGACGCACTGTGCCTTTGAAAAACCACATAAAATGTGGTTTTTCAAAAGCACGCGGCGCCACTTGCGGGCGCCCGACTGCGGATTGGCGTGTGGATTTACTCGCGAGTAATCCGCCCCAATTCACGTGATGGTGTAGACCTCTGTGGAGGTCGATCTACACCGTTTTTTTAACCCCATGTAAAAAGGGCCCTAGTGTCACAGTCTAGGGGCACTATAACAGTGTAGTACAGAAGGGCCCTTCCATACAGTTTTACTGAAGCGGTAGACATGTTCCAGACACTTGGTGGTTGTACCACCCCATTTTGACTTCTGTGGAACTCTGGAGTATGCAGCCTATTGTTTCTGGGCACTTTTCAGGCAATTGGGGGAAGACTTGATGGTTTTGTGTTATGGAACCTGCCGGATAGCATTCTTCAGCCTTGCAAAGGGGTTTTAAAGAATTTGTATGGTTCTTTTAGCCACTCCCTTCAACTTTTTCGCCTGACCTTTTTTGAGGGGGAGGGAAACCTGAGTGTACCACGGGACCACCAAAGGGCTGCATGTGGCTTGCACAATTCATACCCCTTTTCTGTTGCTGTAGTTGATATGATCTATGGAAGACAAAATGCTTTCCCATTAGAAAAGGCAATCAGCAGAATTAAGGAGCAAGTTTAGCATTTACCCAGTGGTCTCCCTAATCATACACCTTTCCTTTCTTTTAAGGATGTGTGCACCAACCATAAAATGTGGTTTGGTGTACCGTCCGTGTTTTTGGAAATCAGCCTGATTTGATTTGGCCCACTTCAAATGTTACTTAGTTGAGCTTTGATCAGAATTATGATTCAGAAATCCAGATTTTCTGGCCTCCCACTGTTATAACTTCTTCCTATTTGTCAGAATTAGGTGGCATTTCTGAGACATAGAAGTTTATTAATAGGGGCTACATGTGTTAATATGTTTTCATTTTTGTGAGGAAAGATAACTGTTACTATCTTTTGTATTTCTTGATGAAAATGAATTAAATGTACATGGATAGAAGCCTCATCTGAGGAGATCAGCCCTGCTAAACTATAGATGAATAGGTGTAGGTATAGAATAATACGTATTAACTTTCTTCAGGAGCAGCCTTTACAATCTAGGGCTTTAGGGTGGGGAAAAGGAAGGGTTTATTGCCCTCTGATTTACCCTTCTTCATGTGGACCTTTTTTTTGACTTTTCATATGAAAATAGCATATGTCATAAAGATATTTATAGGCTGGAAATATGGAAGAAACAAAATAGCTGCAAGAGCTATGGAGTGGAAGATAGTTTAAGACTCTTTGCTTTCTGCTCAGTTAGCATCCAAGTCACAGGAAGTGCAATGGGGCAGGGGACAGGAACTGGCTGGGTGATGGATATGAAGAAAATACTGTGGCAGAGTCTGAAGAACTTGAATATCCAGCATTTTAAATGTAAAGACCCGACTACCGTATTTGCCGGCATATAAGATGCACCAGCATATAAGACATACCCCATTTATACATATAAGATGCATTGGTGTATAAGATGCATCCCATTTTCAAACAGTATTATACACCAACAAATAGGATGAGCAGCCAATACAAACACTAGGGACGTACTGCAATTTTGTTCTTGAAGGAAGCAACAAATAATTTTAGCAATTTTCTTCCTCCAAGAAGTCTTTAAAAATTGCTTCTCATAATTTGAAGACTACTCCTAGTTTGAGACTTCTTGTTGTTGTGTGTCTTCAAGTCATTTCTGACTTATGGTGACCCTAAGGCAAACCTGTCTTGGGATTTTCCTGGCAGAATTTGTTCAGAAGAAGTTTTCTCTGAGACTGAGAGAGTGTGACTTTCCCAGCCTCATCCAATGGGTTTCCATGGGTGAGCAGGGATTTGAACCCTGGTCTCCTAGTATATTAGTCCAGTGCTCAAATCATTACACCACACTGGCTTGTAGTTTGGGATTTACTCTGTACAATTTGCCAAGTAGTTGGGTTTTGAACAATAAGTAGCATTTTCTGCAGTTAAAACTGCAATTTAGTGCAGAAATATTATTTTTGGACAGAAAATAGTGTTTCTTATGCAGAAAATACTGATTCACACTTTTTTGCACATAAAACAACATTTTTGTAGAAAATGTTTTATGTGGAAAAAAGCCATTGTGTGAACTCTGCATAGAACAATTCCTAAACTGTGAAGAATTTTGTCAGTCCAGATTTCTTCTTCTTCAATAATTCCCAACCCTTGAGAAATGTGTTTTTCAACCATTTCTGAAAATATTTTCAAATAAACCTTATATCCCTAGCAAACACCTTCCTAGGTTTGCAGAGTATACCAAAACACATTTGTCATCCTTGTTTTTGGGAGAAAAAGGTGAATGGACACCAATGAACACTGGATCAGTCTTGAAAATACGTTGTTCCAGTATTCTGCTGTAGTACTGGAGATTGGAGAGCTCTAGTAAAACTGTTCCCTATGATTAGAATATAGATTAGAATCATACCCTCTTTCTCCCTTCCATATCTTCCAAACCATTATTGTTCCTGATTGGTACAGCTGGGAGAGAAATGCATCAGTTTCTACAGACACACTGTGTCTCTCCCTTGAATCCAGAGTATTAATGGGTCTTCTGAAGTATTCAAATTTGATTCAGCCTACTTTGATTTGTCCCCAAATTAGATTTGAGATCTGAAGAATTGTCTGAATCGGAAGCATACCCTTCTTTCTGTCATGTAAGCAGTCGCGTAGGGATGTGGGGGCGGGAGGGGAGATTCACCTCAGGCGACAATGTTCTTGGGGCATCCCAGCCTGTAGCCACACCTCCGCACTCCCTGGCCATGCCCTCACATGCTATGGCCACATCCCCACACACCACAGTCACACCCCCATGCACAGTGGCAATGCCTCTTGTGCTGTAGCCTCATCCCCTCCTGCCCCCCCATATACTCCAAGCTCCGCCACTGCATGTAAGTGACTGACTGCTGTTTCCTTCCATATGGAAAGAAAAGCACTGCACATGGGGGTGGACGGGAGGCAAACCTTGCTTCTTCTTTACTAAATGAGCAGTTCAGATATGCATAGTGCTTGCAGTGTACAGACCTCTCCCACATACCTTGCATCTTATGATTATACATTTCTTTTCTAGTTTTGTGTAATAGGCAAGGCTTTACTTAGCAGTTCTGACAATATGGAAAATTCATAAACATTTGATCTTTTTAAAGGAAGTGCTCAGTAAGAGGTGGATGCAACATCTTCAAGAAAAAATGAAAACTCAGATTGGTTGGCAGAAACTTCATATAGGGCATAAGTGGGGAAGCATTGAGTGCTGTTGCTAAAATACAAGTGAGAGTAATAAGAATTCTGTAGAGGGTGATGGACTGAATGAGCCCAGGAAGCAACTCAGAGAAAGAAGACTCAAAAGACAGAATGTCTGAAGAAGACAACACAGTTCTAGCTTCAGAAAAAGGCAAGATATAAGTAAAGATGGAATAGAAGACAGAAAAGAAGTAGTGTTCCGAGAAATAAGGGTTTAAGAAAGAAGACATGTGGACATTGAGAAAATGAGTAACTGGTGAGGAAGAGGTTTGAGAGAAAGTTGTTTGAGCCAGTTCTGAGTGAGGGGAAGCAAAAGTTTATGAAGATAGAGACAAGGAAACTGGAGAGAAACTTGGAGAGTGAATCAAGGGAATAAGCAGATAAAACAACCAAGATTATGATATGTAGTTTTGGTGGGCTGATGGGAACTGATTTAAAAGAGAACCTTGCATTACAGTTTTCTTGTGGAAGAAACGCCCCTTATATTCTTTATTTTCAGACAGGTCTGAAATTTTAGCATACATCTTGAATAGCTGCAGGACAATTTGTAGGACAGTTGCCTTATATGTGATGGTGTTATTATGCCTCAGCTCCATTCCTCTGACAAATCCCATTCAATTTTTTTACTACAGGCCATATCCCGCAGAATCTTCTGGGAAGTTCTCTCACACAGCCCTCTGTAAAATGAACTGCAGCTTCTCTAGTGTTCGCTTGCTCTGCGTGTACAGCTTTTATTAACTTAAGAGGGATTTGTAGAAAACATCCTGGTGCCTTATGATTTTTTAAATAAGTCTTACAATGTCTAATATATATGCTGTTTCCTTGTGTTTGTGCACAAAAATTGAATTTAAAAAACACACAGATGCGAATGTATAAACCATCTGTTTAAAATAATGGTGATGCATGAGTATAATTATGTATTATTTGTTATGAATCTTAGGATCCTATCAAGGATCTTGCCTGACCGTAAGTTTATGATTTATAAAATGGTTTATGTATTTATGAGCAACATGTCTCTTTTTTACTTACTTACTGATGCCAAAAGTACTTTTTTAAACAAAAGATGGAGAAAAGATTCTTTTCCTTGCCTTATAAGAAGTTGGCTTCTGAATACTGGAATCTGAAAAGGTTGGCTCTTTCTTTCTTTCTTTCTTTCTTTCTTTCTTTCTTTCTTTCTTTCTTTCTTTCTTTCTTCATAGCAGCATTGCCAATGTATCAGTCAGCTCTCAACAGCTTCTGAAACACATTGTTGACAACGTCTATTGAGAGGGAAGCACAACTTTTTCTTTGCATTTGTATCTTGCTTCATGTTAATTGATCCTTGACTGTATAGCACAGAGAAGTAACTACTTTATGATTAAAGATGCAGTCTATTTGGAAGAAGAAGAATTGCTGGTTAGGACTTGTGTGTGAGTGTTTGTGTCTTCAGGTCGCCTGTTGACTTGCAATGAACCCATGAATTTCATAGGGTTTCTTAGACAAGGAATACTAGAGGTGGTTTTGCCAGTTTCTTCCTTTTAAATACAGCCTACAGCCCCTGGTATTCATTGTCAGTCCAAGTACTAACCAGAGCTTACCCAGTTTAGCTTCCAGGATGAAACGGGATCTGGTGCCTAGGATATTTAGGCTCTTAGCTTAATCTAATTGTCCTCCTCCCCCCATCCCACCAAACAGAGGAAGTTCAGAAGACAGAGGTAACTAATCTAGTGGTACAAGTTGAGAGTGAATATTGGGGGATGGATTAAAACAGAAATGAAAGGAATTGTTCCTTGCTTGTTTGATGAGGTTTTGTCTCCTTATCCTTACAATCTACAAAGAGTTCTAGAGACTTGCCTTTTACAGCATAAGGCTACAATAGACAAAACAATGATTTACCAACTCTGTTTAATCTGAGAGGGCAACAGAAAAAAAGTGGGGTGGGAGACTGATATATAGAGGAATGTCCTTTCCTCCACATCAAGTTTTACTGTTAATGACATTTCTGAAGATACAGCCTACATGGTATGAATCATGTTAGACCATAACACTTTTCAAAGGATATTCTGGAATGGTTTAAGGGTCATATCTAGCTGGAGTAGAAAGCAGGCACAAATCCAAAGGTTTCCATGGAATTACACATGCTTGTTTAAAGAGATGAATATTCAGAAGATCTTTTGAAGTTCAGAATGGGTAATGTAATATCTTCCTTGAGCCAACTGTGTGTTGGCAGAGAATCATGCAAGTTTTCAACCTGTATAGACTTCTTCATCAGGCAGAATGGAAAGGCAGAGAGGGGTTTTAGCTTTTCAGCAGTGTTATAAACCAATGCTTGATTACGTTTGGAGCCTTGCCAAGTCTTTTTGGCTGGATAAAAATAGTAAAATCGTACCTTTTATTAGTACTGTAATGTTGTAGGCAAGATTTTGGGACATATAGGAATGGCTGGTGGCTTCTGCGTCATTGGGAATCTGGTATTTTGTCCAGACTTTAAAGGAGCTATCTAAGGTGCTGAACTCTGTCCTTCAAATAAGCTCAACCCCTTGAGTAACTCTTTGAAAGTTTAGAAAAACCCATAGAGAATTCAGTGTTCCATTCACATGGAAGCCACATCACCAGGAAACTGCCAGCCATTCCTACATCTCAGAATCTTGGGTGTGTGTGGGGTGGTGGTGTTTGGATTGGTTGTTGGTGGAGGGAGAACTGAGGTGAGATATGGATGAAGCTAGATGGCCAATCAAAGTGGAACCCGGCTTGGACCAGCAACAGATTTGCAAAGGAAAAAATGGGAAGGTCAAGAGGAGGGAACAAAGTATATGGGTAAAGTAAGAAAATAAGACGAAGGAAGAGACAGAGAAATTTACGGATGTTTAGTGTTTTTTTTAAAACATAGCGATTTCAGTTTTGGCTCAAGATATTTTTCTGGCTGAGTCAAAGGACAAGATGGTATCCCTGCCACAAATAGAAACCACCTTGATTGGTAGATGAACTGGTAATGCAGCAATGGTGCTATTGCTACATCTTGTTCCTTAGGGTAATATTGCCCGTGCCCACATGTTACCTGTATGAACTGAGACACTGGAAAATTACAAAAGGAAACACATCTAGAGGCAAAAAAAGGAATGGATAGGGGACTGGACACAGTGATACCTTTGAAGCTCCTCATAGAGTTTTTCCTAAATTTCTAGAGAAGTTTTGTTTTTTTAAAAAAGAAAACTCTGAAAGAGGGAAGAGACATTCCCTAAAGATGTTTTAGAAAATGGGAGTAACAAAGACTGAAGAAAAAAAATAAAAAAATAAAAATATGAGAAGAAATTAGTAGTTAAAACAATTACTCAGCCAATAGGAACAGAAACTTACATGGAACAATTCACAGAGAACTAAAATGATACCATAACATACCAGCTAGGATCAATAGAGAACAGTGTGATCTGATGTTCATAGCAATAAAGGCCCTTTCGGCACCATACCTCAATAGTGGGTTGTTCCATTACAATCCCAGCATTGCCATTTCTGTGATGGTGTCAGGTTAGGAGTGCTCTCTACTACACCCTTTCACCTTAAGCAGATGAGTAGCATTATCACCATTGGTGTTCCCTCTGCACCACAGCATCATTGGCCAGTCCGTTTCCTTGCCTTTTCTCCTCCCCACAGATCCTGATTGACCTTTTTTTGTTGTTGTTTTGGTAAGTCGTATTACTGCAGCCATGTTGTAACATCATGACATTCAATACACTATTGCATTTGTCTACTATAACACTAAAAAATGTACCATAAACTCTTCACTTTCACAGAGGATAGGGAAAAAGAACCCCTGTGAAAGTGAAAAAAACGCAAATAACTCAGGCCCCCAACTGCACAATTGTGGTGGCGGGGGGGGACGCAGGAGAGAAGGGAGGGGAAAGAGTTTTCCTGCTTGGCTTTCTTCTCACTCCCGCCCTCGTGATTGCGTGGGGGGCGTAGGAGAGAGCCAAGCAGGGAAAAAGTTTCCCCACTTGGCTTTTTTTTCTCCCCACACTCATGTGATTGGGGGGGCGCAGGAGAGAACCAAGTGGGGAAAGAGCTTCCCTGCTTGGCTTTCTCTGCAGCCCTACCCTCGCGATTGCGTGGGTGCATGGGTGCGTGGGTGGGTGGTACAGGAGAGAGCCAAGCAGGGAAAGAGTTTCCCTGCTTGGCTTTCTCCTCGCCCTACCCACATGATCAAGATCATGCAAAGGGGGGCGGCAAAGGAGAGAGCCAAGCAGGGAAAGAGCTTCCCCACTTGGCCTTCTCCTCACCCTCATGATCATGATTGTGTGGGTGGGTGGGGGCACAGGAGAGAGCCAAGCGGGGAAAGAGTTTCCCCACTTGGCTTTTTCCTCACCTCACCGCATGGGTGAGGGGGTGCAGGATGAGGGCGAGGAGAAAGCCAACTCTTTCCCTGCTGGCTCTCTCCTGCACCCCCCCCAATGCACCTTCTATCGCTGGCCCAGGGTGCGCCCGCATGGGCAATGGTGGCAGTGGAAGGAGTGCAGGGAATGGTGGATCGCCCTCCCTGCACCCTCCTGCCCCAGCCCAGGTCAGGGAATGGGTGGTTGGAGGGGGGCAAGTGGGCACCTCACAAATAATCAAATTTGTGAAAGGGAATCCCTCAAAAGTGGAGGGAGAACTATATTTAAAAAAATTAAAAAAGTGAAGTGGGAAGGAGATTCCACTTGAAGCTCAGAAAGAACTTCCTGACAGTCAAAGCTGTCCGGCAGTGGAATATGCTGCCTTGGAGTGTGGTAGAGTCTCCTTCTTTGGAGGTTTTTAAGCAGAGGCTGGATGGCCATCTGTTGGGAATGCTTTGATGGGTGTTCCTGCATAGCAAGGGGTTGGATTTGATGGCCCCTGGGGTCTCTTTCAACTCTGTGATTCTATGATTCTATGAACTGAAAGGAAAACATGAAAATAAACATAGAGAGATGATAGATTCCAAACTTGCCATGCCATGGAAGTTGCTGAGGGAGGGACAAGCTGGGCACGCCCACACCATACCCACTCCTGGATCCATGATGACAAGAAGTGCTATCAAGCGCTATTATGGAACCACATTGACCCAGCTGATGGGATTGTAGCGCTAAAGGAAGCTCTTAATGGTTTTTTTTCCTGGAAATAAAATAGGACTGATTTGCAGTGCTTGGGAATGGGATAGCAGCTGGATAGTGATGATGTGTTGTGGTAGCACACCTCCTGGACCAGGAATAACCTGTTGCTGTGGCAGGATGACAACATTGTTCAGAAAGTGCCAAAGTTTTGTTGGAATTTGCTTGGCACTTTTGGCAACTGGAATTTTCTTACAGGTAGATATTATAGATGGATTTTAGCATGAAGAGGGGGGTATAGAGTAATATAGGCATATGTTAAATGCTGTGTGTAATGTCTGTTTTGATTCTGCTTCCAGGCGCTTGTGTCCAGAGAGAAGCAACCCAATTCTTTTTCTGAATATATGTTAGCGAGTAGTCAAATGGATCCATGTGCTAAATATGCATTCATGCCAAAAAGACAGGCCTTTTTGTACAAGGGATTATTCTTATCTGTGTTTATAATTTTGTTTGAGGTATAAAAAAGGCATTGGCACAATTGAACAAATTCTCTTAACATGTATTTCTTTTCTACAATTTAATCTTGAGTGTCTCAAAGAGTGGGCCTCTGAAATTTGCTATGAATTTTCCTTACTGTGGAAATCTCCCCCCTTCTCTGCACTTTCTGGGGAATATCTTTGCTGTAGTTTACTTTCATGTAAGCAAAGCAGCATTTAGCCACAATATGACTTAGCCAGTTTTCTCAGTGTATGCTGTGCCTGCACTGAGCCAACTCAGAAACACGAAGAAGCTGTACAGACGAACAATTGTCTATGTAGCCCAGATTTATGACTAAGTGTTTGCAACTGTGTAATAGAGTAAAACAGCCAGAAGAACACATAAGTGAATCATTTTGACAACAGACACTATTCTGACAGCAGCTGATCTTCTGTTTGAGAACTCAAATTCTTCCTGCTCATACTTTATACTCATTGCAGTTGAAATAATTGCAGATTTGGCTTGCTCAGGAGATAGTGAATCATGTTTATAACAAAACAGACATGGACTTCAGAAGGAATAAGAAACAAAGTGGTATTTTTTCCCCTTTAAAAAACCCCAAGAGACAAATGTACAGTAAAAACACTGAATGATCCTTTAGAAGTACCATGGCTCAGGTTGTAGAGAGCAAAACAAAGATCAGAGCCTTTTCATTACTTAGTTCTGTGATTCGCATTCTTCTTTCCCCATTGATTCTCCCCACTTTTTGACATCTCTAATTAGGACATATGGTCTGTTACAGTGGACAGTGGCATCTGGGCTTCTGTGTCATGTGATGGACCAAACCAGTAATTATAGGTGGGGCTTACTAAAGAGCGAAGCCCTGTATGCTGTGTTTAAGGAAGGAATTCCAGTAGTAAAATTTTATTTTTAAAAGTAAATCATGCAACACTAGGTTGGGGTAGAGTGGCAGAAGAGGCTCACAAATCTGGAGATGCTATTAATGCTACTGCTGCTCCTTCTCCTGCTCCTCCTCTTCTTAGCTAAATTGCTACCATTATTTGTCTTTGTCACTGGCATTTATTTACTAGTAGTAATGTTACCCCAAAGGTGGGGAACCCTATGGTTACCCACACCTCTGTGCAAAAATAGGGAATTAAGTAGTTGTAACTAGGAGGACTGTGAGATCTTTCCACCAGTGTTTATGGGGTCCTTGCAGGAAAACTAGCCAGAGATTCAAAAGTAAACTAAAATGTGTTTATTGAGGGGAATTCAATCACACATGTCCACACAATCGCCAGCTGAAAGAAAAGGAGGAAAAGATTGACAGAAAGACTTAAGGGAGTGGGTGAAAATTACCAATCTAGAAGAGCAGCAAAGAAAGCAGCAATGTGACTTAGACTTGCATCTAAGGGCAGTATAAATTGGAATTCACAGTGACAGAGTGGAGTTCAACAAGCAAAATACTGTGTCTAACTGCTTAAAGATGTCATTCAATTTTTACCTAGAGGGCATGAATGTAAATGACTCCCTGGCCGAGTAAACAAAGGAATTTGCAACAGATACAATGAGGTCTGGAATAGGCTGATGCTCTCAGCATGTAGGTGACAAATAGCTGGTTTGATAGCTTGTGCCAGTTCGGCAGGCAGGAAGATAAAGGAATAGGTGTTAAGGGGAGAGGTGACAGGAATAGACCAATCAACATTTCTGTGGGAATATTGGAGACTCTTTGTCTCAGCAGTGGCTAGCTGGGTGTTTGTTAGCACTTGAAAGCTTCTGGTAAATGTCTTGCCTATGACCTGGCAGTGCCTGGAATGAGTTTCTTGACCTGTTCATTCAGCCAACTCGCCTCTAATCCAGCATGGCCTTCAGCCACTGCAGTGTAAGAGTTATATGAATTCAGTCATTTCAAATGTGGGGTTGTACAGCTACTAACAGTAAATCTGTTTATGTGAGGAACATTTGCAGAGTGCATAAATGTAAAGGACACAATTCATATGAAGTGAAAACCATTTAAATGGGAGAATGGGTTTGCTGAGACGTACTGTTAAACCATAGCTTAGAGTTATGAGCATAAACAACTAGTTTCAAGAGCAGTCAGAGCACTGCAGCAAGATGTTAGAAACGTTGCCTTCTATCTGAAATTCACCACTGCTTGCTATGTTTTCTTAGCCCAGTCAAATGGTGGTTAATCTTAGTTTAGTACAGCTGAAATAAAATAGCTTCAACTCGTAGTTTATGAAGTTAGTTTGTCTGAACTAACCCCAACTCAGATTAGCCACAATTAGTCTTGAACGATACCCTTAACTATAGTTATTTAGAACAGAAGCAAAGCTTTTAACCTCCTCATGCCAGAATCGAGCCTTGTTCTCCTGATGCTAAACCACAGGTTAGAATTATTTCCAAGAAGCAATCAATGAAATGTGTACTTTTTTTTTTTTTTTACTGTCAGAATCAATAGGAATTAAAAGAGCTTAATGTTTATTTCCTGTATTTAATTTAGACTATGGATGGGAAACATATGGCTCTCCAGATGTTGCTGGATTGCAACTCCCCTCCTCTCTTACCATCATCTATCGTGGCTGGGAGTGATAGGAATTGCAGTGCAACAACTTCTAGAGGACCACATACACCTTAGCCAACATGTATCTCACCCTTCAACGTTATAATGCCCAATATTTGTTGGATTATTCTTGATTTGCAGTTTCGTTTTTGTGAGTATCTTTGTGTGTTTTAAATGGAATTCACTGAGTCCATCTTTGTCTTTATTTTGGTTGAAAATTTAAATTTAAATTTAAATTTGCATTAAAAAAACAACAACCAACAACTGTAATATGCAGACTTGTAGAACTGCCGTGGCTAAATATTTTTGTTCGCACCAGGAAGTCCTGTGCCAGGTATTCTAAAAGCTCCAACTACAGTTTACACAAATATTATCCTTTCTAAAGTATACCAAAAAGTAACATTAGCATGAAACAAGTCACATGTTTCCTTTGGCAGAACTTTATCTGGGTTCAGTCTCCTTTTAAGATTTCCCATTGATCTCCCTTTCTCCCCAATTTTTCAATTCCCCTCAGCTGCAGATCTGTCACAAGGGAGAAACTGTGTCTGATTGTATGAAAGAGTAATAATGCCCTCTCTGTATTCCAAATATCTCTTGTCAAGCAGAGGGAAAATTTCCAAATCTGACTTCATAGTATACTTTCTTGCTAGCAGAAAATGGAGACTGATATTACATTTTTCTCTCTACCTTTCCTCCTCACAGAACAAGGAAGTCACATGCAAACGTGAGAAGTGTCCGCTTCTTTCAAAGGACTGTGCTCTGGTCATTAAACAGAGGGGAACATGCTGCGAGCGATGCAAAGGTGCAGTGGTTTTCACATTTTTCTTAACATTAATTTTATTGTGTCTAAACTATATAGCGTGCTTGTCTAGATACTGGCCCTTTTCGCATGCTTTTTTTTGTGTGTGAGCGCCCCTTGAGCGTCGCGTGAGTAGGAGCGTCGCTCCGTATGACGCTCTCCCACTCGCGCGACACTCACGAGGCTAAAGCAGGGCGCGCGTGCATTTTCTTATTTTCGGCTGTAATGTAAGCCGAAAATACTGCGTGCTCGCGTAATGCTCGCAGCGCCCTCGTGCATTTACCTGCGTGCGGTGCTTCGGCGAGCCGGGGCGGTCGCGTTTCCTTCCCCCAGCGCAGCCTACAGCTCCCAGACTGCGCTGTGGAAGGAAGGGGCGGGGTCCTAGTGCGACGGTCGCACTATCAGGAAGCCAATGCGGGAGGCAGAAGGGCTGTCGTGAGCGGCTTGCGTGAATGGCTGCTCGCGCGAGCGCCGCTCTCCACTGCTGCGATGAAGGTAAGGTGCGAAAAGATATAGATACACACAGAGAGACTTGAAAATGCTCCAATGGGGTAAATACATAAATGATATACATAAATGATAAATAAGTACATTCATGATTGTGGCTAAATGGTTCTTCTCAACATACTTTGGCCATTTCTGCATTACATTGTTATAGTGCTATTATTCCACTTTCAACATCCTATGGCATCCTGAAGTTTGCAATTTAGGGAGGGGCTTAAAAGGCCCATCCCTAAATTGCAAACTTCAGGATGCCATAGGATGTTGAAAGTGGAATAATAGCACTATAACAATGTAATGCAGAAATGGCTTTGGTTTAAATAATTGGTGCAGGTGTGGTTCTCATTGCTGCTTAACTATGGCTTAAAGGTTTCTGACAGTCTGCATGATTGCATGCTTCCTCTCTTTGGCCATTTCCTGCCCTGTCCTGGACCCTTCTTTCACCCCTTAGACAAGAAGAAGGATGTTGGTATCGTCAGCAAAAGCCAGCAAGTTCTCCGTTAATAGGGGTTTCTCAACAAGTTTCAGATCCTGGTTTCAAAAACTGATTTCAGCAGTAGGATTGGTTACCTTTAGCCACAGTCATTCTCATATATTCTTTACATCTTCTTCAGTGCATTCAGTTACATTGATATGTTCTTCCAGTGTCGTTAAGAAGAAAGTTGAAAAGTTGCAGGGAGAGTGGATTTGATCCTGGAGGCTGATCCTGACCTCTTTGCTACAGTTAAGCCTCTCCCCCCCTGCATTATCTGCATGAGCTTTTGAGTTTACAAAAACATATACTATGATCATGACAAGCCTACTGTCAGAAATAACTTGCCCATAGAAACTCTTTTATCCTGCCCATAACAAGAACCCTGCCAGTGCTACCTGAGCTTGGATCCCCAGCATGGCTAGATTAAAAAGGGATGAAGGCACATTTCATTTGGCAGGTCAGAATTCTTATTTGGTGAGGACAGTGCCCTCATTTTATCTTTCTCCTGGTAGTTATACCACTGATGTGAGTGATTTATTGATTAGTTTGCTTCAGCAGGGATAGCTTGTTGTGACAATTAATGTAAAAAGGAAGAAAAAGGAAACAAAAAAGCAAAATGATGTAATAAAAACAGTTTTTGTAGACAGTTGAGGAGTCAACAGGTCAACATCATGTAAGGAAGTACTGCCTGGTTGTTGCAGGAAACAGGTCGGTAGCCTGGGCATTGGCTCTTGCCACTGATGTCTGCCTGCCTTTCTGTCTGATGAGCCTGCCAGGTTTTGCTCTGCTTCTGAGTTCCTTGTTGACTACTGCAGGGTTAAGGGCAAGCTGCTTTTACTTCTGCCATTGCTAACAAAAGATACCATTGGAGCGAGGGTGGTGGGGGATGATATACTCTTTTGATGACATTCTTGGCTCTATGGAATATTTAACAGTAGCCAAATAATAGAGGGTCAGCTGGCAACAATCAGCTGCTGATCCTACTATTTCTGTCTTCTCCCAGGCAGCCAACTTAATGAACTACATTGTGTGATTATGGCCTGCTAAATTGCACTTTGTGAAATGGCCTGCTAAATTAATGTTAATCCTCAACTAAATTCACTGCACATTTGAAGCACTACACTTGACTATTAGAAGCAAGAATGTATGTGTAAAAAAGAAAAACAGAGAAAGTAAGATAATATACCTTACATCTTTTTAAAAGTTAATAATAAGGTCTTACATATATACCAACATGAAAAATATGTATTCAGAGTAATAACAATGTAGCCATCTGTAAACTTTGTAATCATTTCCAAAAACAACATAAATATATTTGAGAATAACATGCATGACATTAAAATTTCACGTTCCATGACCTTGTTGATATTCATTTATTTCAAATGTATGGTAACATATTATTCTAAACATCACTGTTTTGCAATCTTCTTGTCATGTAATCTGACACACCCATTAATTTAATTAATAGCATTATTTGTAAAATGTGCTATATCTCTGGCCATTTCTGCACTACACTGTTATAGTGCTATTATTCCACATTCAACACCCTGTGGAATTCTGGGGTTGTAGTTTACTGAGGCCAAAGAGCTCTCTGACTGAGAATTCTAAAGGCCTCTCCCTAAACTGAAAACCCCAGAATTCCATAGGATGTTGAAAGTGGAATAATAGCACTACAACAGTGTAGTGCAGAAATGGCCTCTGTTAAACTCTTAAGAAATAGCTGAAAACTACACCAGACATGAACACAATAACTTTAGAAGTGTGAACATTAAGATGAGTTAATGGTCTGTTCTGAACACCACATGCAATGTAAATACAAAAGCAATTGTATGGGGGTGTGGGGAGAATGCCAGAAAAGCAAAATGTACCATAATGCTGACACAAGTGGTGTGGCTGGATACATATTTTTCCTGGATGCAGAAAAGCATTGATACTTATGCCTTTTTTTTTTTTTTGACATGTATCTTTGGTTTTATGAATGCAACTTGCTAAACCAACACATATGCACCAAATTATGTAAAATGCTCCCTTTAAGAGAAAGAAACAGTGCCTCTTTAGATTATTGTGAACTAAATTTTCATATGTTTAAAATATTTTTGTATCACTTTTTAAGAATGTATTATCCAAGAGATGATCTCTTACATAGGTTTGTGCCATCTTAGGTTTAGCCAAATATTTTAAATATTAAACATTTCACTGATCCATTAAATGATGTGTTTGCAATTAGGTACTTTATAGTTTCAACTTATTAAATAGTTTCTTTGTGTATTCAAAATACTGATAAAATACTAATACTTTTCACATTATAGTTTTTTGTGTGGTTAAAGCAAGATGTTACATATTATCAATTATTTTAATATACTGCAAATTTTTCCTATCTCGATATCTGTTTCCTCGGAGATGTAAAGGGTCTTGGGCTGATGAACAATGTGTGGCCTTTGAGATGTTATTGAACTACAGTTCTTATCTTTGTCCAGTATTATGGGAGTTGCTGCATAATAATGTGTGGAGGGCAACAGCCTCTCTGTCTCTAGAGTCTAGGGTTTAGTTTCAGTCACTGGGCCTTTGGGAGGACTGCTAGTAATTGCTGAAGACATAGGATAATTACAGGCATGGTGTGAAGACTGGGGAGGAAAGGAATTCTGGCTTTGATACAAAGGAATTTGGTTGATGGATTTAGAGCACCTCATGTACCTAGAACAATTACAGTGTAGGAGGCCTTGTATAAGCAGTTATGCCTCCAGACGGTCACTAAGGACCACAACTACAGTTATCAAAATAACTTGAATCTGTTGCATTCTAGAAATAGCACTCCAACAGTACTGGGATTTTGACTTTCTTTAGGTGTTTTTCATTATACTCAGTGAAACAAAAAGGGACAAGAGGGGAGAGAAAATGTGACAGTTTTAATTGCCTTACCCACCTTATCTTCTCCAAGCTCTTGTTTGAAAACCTTCTCAAGTGTCAATTCGCAACATAAGTGTACATCCATTGACACCTAATATCCATTCTATTATTATATTATATTCTAACAAGATTTTGATTAATAAAATTTAGCCCTGAAGCATATTCTCAGTATGAGGGCTCAGACCTTGTACAAGGCAGTGAGAATTAATGATTCTAAAAGAGTTGCTTAACAGTGAAGAGACTGAAATGTCTTTTTCTGATGAAGCAACCACAACCAGCCCATATGCATTTGTGATGCCACGGTGGAGCTTCTAGTCTCTAACATATGATTTCCGGGCAAGGATAGCCCTAGGATGTACAACTCTCTGAGCAGAGAGTGTCTTTGGGGATCTCCTGTCCATTCTACTGTTATGCCAAGTTGTTCTTATGGAGTCTTGGTGGTGCTTACAGTGCTCAGTAATGTTGCCTCTCAAATTTGCCTCCTGTTTTGTTCCATTCTATCTAGAACAAATTACACTGAAGAGGCAACCAACAAAGAAGTATATTTGAAAGCTTATCAATGAATGTTTATTTATTTATTTTCAGGAAATGCATTTCTGTAGTTAATACCAACTTGTAGAACATTGAGAAGATCATTACTTTTTTCTTTACTTGGTTCATTGTAGGCATTACAGCATTGAGTCAGCCCCATTTTCTTGGTGTCCAAAATGGCTGCCCAATGAGTTCAACCCTAAGACTGCTTCTGATTTCAGGGTGTTGCAAGCACCAGTACACCATTTTTTTTTGAGAAGTTAAGGATTCACAAGTTGCATCCTGGCTATGTTGTACTGAGATCCCATTGAAATGGGTGTGAAAAAATCGCTCATCATACTTTATGTACGATTGCTTTTACTGGGAACTCAGTGCTCAAATACTCTAAAGGCACCATATCTCATCTGATCTTGGATGCTAATCAGAGTTAACTCTGGTTAGTACTTGGATGGGAAACCACCAGTGAATACCAGATGCTATAGGCAGTATTTCAGAGGAACTGGCAAAACCTTTTGCTTGCTTAAAAAAAACCCTATTAAATTCATGGGGTCACCATAATTTGACAAGTGACCTGAAGGCACATGCACATCTACAGGTGCAGCTAGTTCAGTCTGGATTCAGCCATGGTACTGAACTACTTTCCTATCACAAGAACAGTTCTTTTGCAATTAATTCTCCATGCTCATCTAAGGAAAGAGTTAAATAGCAGATGTTTGTCTTATTTCTTCTAGAGCTGTAGCAGTAGGGCAAAAATGCCTTTTCCCTTTCCTCATTTATTCAATATATTTAATCAAAACACATGAGATCACAGATTGTTATAGAGATGTGTTTGGCAGCCTCTCCTTGTTCAGTTGGACAGAGATATGTCATTTTAATTTGGATCTGTCTCCATCTATAACAATATATATTTGCTTTCTGAAAAAGTGTTTGTTATTAGTGGATTGGAGATGGATAAGGTACGTTTATGATAACTGAAACACACTCTGTTCTTGTTCCCAAAGTACATCTCTCACTTGATGTCAGTATGAGTGCAGGGCAAACATCACTCACTAGAATCATGAAAGCATAGGTTTGAAAAAGATCTCTAGTTATCTAGTCTTGTTTGGCAGGACTTCTGGATTTGGGACCTTAGTGTTTCTCCAGGAGGAAGTGCCACAGTGGCTCAGCTGTTAGTCTATGAGTATTGTGTTTTTCCTACTCTCTTCATATGACTTTATTCTATCTTCATCTAATTGCTCAGAAAAGAGAGGTCAGGTATACCACTAAGTTAAACTGATTTGCTAGCTATGCCCTCATCTTAGGCAAGGCGTTTTGATAGGGATGTGAATATTTCTCATGTTTGACTTTTAGGAGTTTATGCCCTTATGCCACATTTCCTTTCCTGTTCTTGTTTTTGTATCAGATTGTAAGACTGTTTTCTTGCCACATTGAGTTTTGTGCACATTTTAAAATGCATTGTTCTTAATCAGTGCATTTGACAACTGATCTAATTTCTGAATCATTTCCTCATTGCCTAAAGTGTGGCCATAGCAGCTTAAAAATTCCAGAAAAAAAGGTATTATTTCTTCTTGTTCTTGCCTCATAGGATGAGTTTTTCTCACCACATATAGGAACCTACTGAAAACAGTCACTTTCCTGCTTTTCTTTCTTAACCTTTTGCAAACCCTTTATTATCTTTTGTTACCCTGCTGCATACCTTCTTTAATTTGTTTATGGTGCTTTTAAAATTGGGTGACTTTAAAAGTTAGCACATTACTACTGTTGAAGCATAACTAGTGCTTCTGTGAATGCATCCCTAAAGGACATTTCTTTTTCAATAATTCCGGATCAGTGACTTGTATTCAGATGTGATCCATTATCACCAGGGACATCTTTTCAACAGTACATTCTAGCTTATTTTCTATGAGAATAATTTGTTAATTGCTTAGTGTTTTACTTTTTCAAGGCAATTGGAATTTGAAAAAAAATATTTAGTTATCAGTAGTGTTTGTAGTTCCTTCCAGTTTTATCAATTATCCCCTAAACTCAAAATCTACACTGATATCTCCAAAATTCTGTTTAGAAAGTGACCTGGGACAGACTTATCTTTGCAATATCCCTCCTGCACACTCATCCATGGATTATTGATCAAACTGGATCAGAACCCATTTTGGGCAAGACTTTTTAACCCTCAGTGCCTTCTGTTTGGTTATGAATGGAATGACCTTCAAACTGTTTCAGGACTTTTTAAAAAAAGCATTTATTTGTTTATTTGTTCTTTTTGTACCATGTCTCTTTCCCAAGTAACCCAGTAAACTTCCCATGAAGATACTAATCAGGATTAAGATGGCTGTGCCTCTGGAATCAAATTATGTTGGGTATCCTTTGGAGCAGGATGTAAAAATCAGAGCATCCAGTATGTGTTCTTCGAAACTGCATGTAAGATGGAGGAGGATGTAAAAAGATTATTCTTTGGAAGTGAATGCAAAATGGAATCTATTTAAATCATTCCAGTGTGTTACAGCAACCACACTTAGCAACAGAGCTCACTTGCTGAACTTGTGCTCCACACTCTCTCCTTAACATTGTTCACAAAATGTGGGTTGGTGGAAGAGACTCTGTACAGTGTGTACCAGTTGGGGCCAACCCAAAACATTGTGCTGCTTGATACACAGGACAAGTGAGAGTCCCATAATTAATTCTCTGCAGCTGACTAGGCTGGGAGTCGAATCTGTGACACTGATGGTGAGGACAGAGGCAGGACAGAAGACAGAGCAGGACAAACCTCACCTCTCCAGGAGCAGCCACTGTTGCAGCCACAGATAGCTAAGGATGGGGGGAAATGGCACTAATCTACCTTTTAAAATGAATTTATCCAATTTGTGTTCTACAAAACCCCCAAGTCAAACCACTTTTCTACTGTGCAGTTTTTCACCTTTGGAAGAAAAGCACAAGTAGCAGATCCCTTTTTTCCTTTTTTTAAAAAATATACTCATTTGCATAACTGCAAATGTGTGTATTTGAAAAACATGCACAATACACTCGAATCAATGAGGAAAATGTGAAAAATGCTTACATTAAGAGAAAGGCTAGAGTGCAAGTGGCATAGGTCACGGAGCAAATACAATTGAAAATTGGCAAAGAGCTTTCATTGTGCCTACTATGTGGCAGTGAGGGTGGCAAAAAGAACATACTGTGGCTCTTTTATTCTGTCTTCAGAACACCATCCAGCAGAGCCTTTCTGGGTGGTGAAAAGCCTGTTGGGATCAGACTCAGAGAGGATTAGAACCCTCACTTGCCTGCTGTGGTAAATTTTCCAGGCACTTTGAACAGCAAGTCACTCAGATTTGTTCAGAACATGATACCATAGTTATTTCAGAGTCTAGGGAGGTGTCCAGTGCACCATCTGGTCAGTTTCAATTCTTGCAGCCTGATGATGTGAACAAGATGCTTATCCCACCACATGTCCATCTTGGCTCTTAAGATTTAGCAGACATGGATTAACTGGGTGGGTCTAAGGGTGGTAAATGCTTCACTATGTCAGGGGGAGATGTCTGCTGCCTTGAAGGAGGCTGTAGTGCACCCTCCTGGAATCAGAGGTTTGTGATAACTATTGCTTTGTCACTAATATTTCGGCGAAATGCTTGAACATGTGATGGCTGATAGCATCAGATGTTCTTGGAGGAAACAGGTTATCTAGACCCATTTCAGTCTGGTTTTAGCCAGGTTAAAGTACCAAGGCAGTCTTGGTTGCTCTCACTGATGATCTACTCTGGGTGAAAGACAGGGAGTGCTACCCTATGGATCCTGCTGATTCTCTCAGTGGCTTTTAAGACCATTTTTCATGGCATCGTACTGGACCAGCTCTGACTGATGGGAGTAGGGAGCACTGTTTTGAAGTGGTTCCATTCCTATATGCAAGGTTGATTCCACAGAGTGGCATTGGGGGAATCCTGCTCAGCTCCATGGACATTGTGCTGTGGGGTGCCACAGTGTTCAGTCTTGACTCCCATGCCGTTCAGCATCTATATGTGGCCCCTGGGAGAGGCCATTAGGAGTTTGGGGGTTGGGTATCATCAGTATGCTGATGACAACCAGCTCTACTTCTCTCTGTCACTGGGGTTGGCTAGGACTGTGGAAGCACTGGAACAGTGCCTGGATGCTGTAATGGGCTGGATGAAGGAGAATAAACTGAATCTGAATCCTGATAGGTCAGAGGCCCTGTGGATTGGCGATTCTGGAATCCAGGGATTGGGTAGGTTGCCTGCCCGGGGTGAGGTTTCACTCTCCCTGAAGGAGCAAGTGTGTTGTCTGGGAGAATTAGATCTATCCTTGTTATTGGAGACCCTCATAAAATTGATGGCTCGAAGTGCTTGGCAGGCCAAGTTCAACTGGCCCACTATCTATGGTCTTTCCTAGTCAGGGGCAACTTAGCCACATTAGTCCATGCATTAGTAATTTGCAGATTAGACTACTGCACACACTCTACATGAGGCTGCCCATGAAGATGACTTGGAAACTGCTGTCTGGCAGATTCCCTTTTGGGGCTGGTCCTGCAGTTCCTAGCCTTGGATACCTGTGATGTTCACCTTGCTCAAAGATCCTTGCTTAAATTCCCCTTGAATTTGGGACATGGCCTCTAGATGACGGTGGTGTGGACCAATTTATTTTAGAAGTAGTTCCTGTAATGGTAAGTATGAAACTCTTTGACCCAGGCTTAAGGAAGGCAGTCAGAGTTAGGTTTAACAAAATAACCAATAGTTTAACTTTACTTTCTTAATATACAGAATAGTTGTTTTATCAAGTTCTGGTGGTCAATTCCCACCATATAATAATATACAAACTGAGTTATATCAGACCCTTCCCTTCAATCAATTCAGACACCCAGTACGCGTTCACTCCCCTATGACGCTCACAACTTGCTCCTTCGAAAGTTTTCCTCCGTCACTAATGAACTCTTGGGTTTTTTAAAAAAAATTCTCCTCTCCCTCACTGAAGCCCCTCCTATCCCTCACAGAGTTGTCTGTGCTGGGATTGGCTGCCCTATGTTATTTACAAGTGTGCTTCACATTCTTCCATACAAAAATTCTTCAGTAACATTTTTCCTCATCTCTTTCTCTTTCCTTTTCCTCTTACAGGATCACATGCAGCTTGTGCAAAATGCAGCTAGAGGCATATCTAGTGTAAACAGCGCCTAGGGCAAGCATGGCAGTTGTGCCTCTACCTACAGGGCTGCCTCCTCCTCCTCCTCCGCTAAATCTTTCAGCATGGCTTTTTTGCGCCCCCGGTATTGGTGCCCAGGGCACAGGCTATACTTGCCCCACGCTAGATATGCTTCTTAATGCAGCATTCTGAATTCAAGGTGCTGGCAATGATATGTAAACTCCTAAATGTCAGGGAGCCTCAACACTTATAGGAGTGGCACTCTGTCTATATGCCTGTCCAAGAACTGAGATCTATTACAGGGGCTTTTCTGTGTCCCATGAGTATGGGAACTACATTGTGGGAGGACACGGGAGAGGGCATTTTTTGTAGTGGCAGCCCAGTTGGGGAATTCCCTCCCTCTAGAGGCCCAATTGGTGCCAACATTGGAATCATATTGGCACCAAGTTAAAACCTTTCTTTTCCTTAAAGCCTTCAAGCCGAACTGATTTTATACAGGCTGCACATGTTTTATAGTTACATTATTGAAGATTGTTTTAACTGGTTTTAAATTATCCTGTTTTCCAATGGAAAAACTGTTTAATATATTTTTAATCTTTTAAACTATTGTAATTATTCATTGTTTTAAGTTGATTTTATTGTAAGTGGCTCTGAGATCTTTGGGTAAAGGGTGGTATATAAATATTTTAATAAATAAATACAAATACTTTACTAAATAAAATGCATAGATGATTTCAAAATTTAAACAGATTTCAATAGGTGAATTAAAAAAAGAGGTTTTTCAAGACAACAGGTCAAACAAAACAGATTTTCACATCCCTACGCACAAACCAGTGTCCATTGTGTGAGCCAGTCATATTTTTAGTTTGGCTAAAAGTAAGGCCACTTGTGGACTGCTCTGTCTGAGCTCTTTGGAGAAATGGTGGAATAAAAATATGATACATTAAATAGTCCTTTCCCATCTCATGAATAGAATCATTTACCCTTTTGACAGCAATACTTGTTAGTTGCTACTAGTAATCATTCTGGTTTCCTGAAGTTACTTATGACTGAATTACATGTTTATTTTCACAGTTTATCCAACATAGATTTAAGCTAATAGACCTTTAATTTTCCTGTTACTCTCTCTTGTCTTCCTTCCTTCTCCTTTTAAAAGAGACATATTTCATTGTTTGTCCTTTTCAAGGTTTTTCCTTTTTGTCTCTCTGCCAAAATGACTGAGTCCTACAGTCTTGCTGTTGTCTGATAGCTGGATTCTGATTCCTTCATACTTAAAAAAAGGTTAGTACTTCAGGACATGCAGCGAGTAATTCAAAATAGCCAAATGTATCTCTTTTTCAAAAGCAGTCATTTCTTCTCCTACCCTATTTCTGGTTTTTTTTCTAATTGGCTGTTTTAATTTCACTGATGCTTTAATCATAAGCACTTACTACTTAAATGATGTCACTTTTTTTTTTGGTTAACTTTGTAGAGTAGAGCTTACACCAGCATGCAGCATGAACTACATCAGTATATGAATTTTTGTTCTGGCCTTTCCCCCACAGAATACCAGGTCATGTGGCTAGGCAGGAGGTGGAAGGACTCTTGTGAGGACAGCTAGTTGTTACACTTCCAAAATTAAACCTTTAGAGAGATAAAAGTGTAGTCTACTACCAGTTTTGGTTTGGGAAATGGTATGCCATATCTGTGAGGCCTTTAGAAAACACGGATGTAATAGTTCAGCATTGCCTTGCAGTGGCGGTGCTTGGAGTGCGTGGAGGGGGGCAGGATGGGCGCAGGGCCACGGTGCGTGGGGGCATGACAGTGGTGCATGGGGGTGTGGCCACAGCGTGCAGAGGTGTGGCTACGAGCCGGGATGCCCCACAAACATTGCTGTCCAGGGCAAACTGCCCCCATTTGCCCCCCATCCCTACACAACTGTAGCCTTGCAATAATTTTTTTGAGGCGCAGGTGTTTTTTCCTGTTTTTTCTTTGCACTGTTATTGTTTGCCATCCAGTTGGCTTTGACTTATGAATGAGAGACCACCAAAACATCTTGTTATCAACAGCCCTTCGGTGTCTTGCAAACTCAGGGCTGTGGCTTCCTTGATTGAGTTCTTCCACCTATAATGTCAGCTTCCTCTTTTTCTACTACTTTCTGCTTTTCCCAACATTAACATGTTTTCCATCAGCCAAGTCATCTTGAGACATTTCCAAAGCATGATAGCCTCAGTTCAGTCATTTTAACTTCTAGGGGAAGTTCAGACTTGATTCACTCTAGGGACTCATTTATTTGACTTTTTAGTTGCCCAGGGTATTCATAGAACACTCCTCTTGCACAATATTTCAGATTAGTTGATTATCTTCTCGTCAGCTTTCTGCACTGTCCAGCTTTTGCAAATACACACACACACACACACACATATATATATATATCAGAAATATTATGGCACTGATTCCCATTTTGGTATTTAATAATATGTCTTTGCACTTGAGGATCTTACCTATTTCTTTCATAGCTGTCTTTCAAGTCTTTGCCTTCTTCTGATTTCTTGACTACCGTCTCTACTTTTGTTAATGACTGAGCCAAGGTGTAGTAAGTCTTTGGTCATTTCCACACTAGACTATTATTAGGCTATTATCCCACTTTCAACATCCTGTGCAAACCCCAGGACTCCATAGGATGTTGAACGTGGAATAATAGCACTATAACAGTCTACTGTGGAAATGGCCTTTGACTATTTCTATCTTCATGACCCACTTTAAAGTTAAATAAATTATCCATGGTCATTTTTTTTTGCACATTCTTCCTTAACTTCATGCTAAATTATTTTGTTCAAGTAATGGACAATATGATGTCATCCCTCAATTTTCATGTCTCCTTGTCTCTGAGTATCATCCCACTTTCCTTATGATATGTTCTGTATATAAATTAAACAGGGTGGTAAAATCCAGCTGTGCCTGATCTCCTTGTCAGTGGGAACACCTATGATTTATGGAGACCCTTTCCTTTGTATTGTGTCATGACAGTGGCCTCTTGTTCAGAGTACAAGTTGCACATTAGGACATTCAGAAGTTGTACATCTCTATTTCTTTTAGAGCAACTATAGTTTTTCATGAGCTGCACAAAGGCTTTGCTATAATCTATAAAGCACAAGTTGATCTTCTGAAATTCTTTAGTGTCTCTTCCTTTTCTGAACTCAGCTTGGGCACCTGGCATTTCTTGCTCCATAAATCGTATAAGTGTTCGTTGTAAAATCTGGAGCACCACTTTCCTTACCTGGGAGATAAGTGCAAAATTCCAGTGGTTGCTACAATTGGCATCACCTTCTTTGAGGACTAGAATGTATATTGAGTGGTTCCAGTCTGTGGATCAGTGTTTTGTTTTCCATATTTGTTGACAGATTTTTGTTAGAATTTGGCTAGATTCCATCTCTCTGGATTGAAACAGTTTTGTTGATATACCATTACTTCCTGGTGGTTTATTTCTCCCAAGTGCTCTGAGGGCTACTCCTGCGCTTAAGGTGGAAGGGTGCAGAAAAGAGCATTCCTAACCTGACAGCATTGCGTGAATGGCAATGCTGGGATTATAATGCTACAACGTGCTAACGGAGTATAGTGCGGAAATTGCCTTTGTCAAAAGAGCCTGACTGTCATTCCCTAAGGATAATCTGCTTATATCTCTAATGGTACAGTGCAGCTAATATGTTTTTATGTAGACCTTTGGCTCATAAGCTGATTTGTAGGTGTTCTGAGATTAGTTTTAGTGGTTGTCTATTTTATTTTAATTATGTTTTGCCTGACTCTTTTTTTAATTAATTATATTTTTCTATTATTATGTTTCTGTTATTATTGATAGACACCTGGGAGAAATAGGGTACAAACGTAACATATAAATAAAATAAATATAAAACTGAGTGAACTATTGACTTTTTCTGTTTTCAAATCTCAGGTTACAGGGACATGGTGGTTAATATGAGGAGAGACCAAATGATGTACTACAATTAATTAGTGTAAGGGTGGGAAGGAGTAGAGGGTTCAGATCAGATCATTTCCAGCCCATTAAAAAGGTAAGGTAAAATTCATACATCTGTATGAATTCCAGTTAGTGGAGTATTAGTATTGGTAAAATGATCCAATGCCTAGAATTTGCAGCTTGGCCAGATAAAACCTGTGATCTTATTATCTTCCAGAAACATGCATTTAATATAGGATTTGAAACGCTTTTAACTTGGCTGACAAATCAGTTATGAAACAGAGATGATTTTATTTAAAGACATTGCTGACCTATTTTTATATTGCTGCGCTAATTTGTCTGGTCTTTCTTCTGGGGAACAGTTTATGAATAATTAAATATAACATGTCCTTGATTTTTTTTCTCTTGACATTCATTTTTCATGTTAACAAAAACTTTGAAAGTGAAAAAGGAGAGAAGTAAAGAGAAAGAATTCTAAAACGCCACTGGAGGAAAATGGGTTATAAGGCCAAACTACAGCGCGTTACTGTGAATGTTTCCTCTTGGTAATATACAAAATGGCTTACTTGTAAAATTCCTGTCAGCTTAAAATAAGGAAAAATCCAAGAGAGATTCTGAGTTTCAAAATGACTGTTTGAATAAACTCCCAGGAAATGGTTGGGAGTCTTTTTTAGCACTATTATTTATCACTTTTTTGCCACTATAGGACATACTGAAATTATCTAACCTCCAAGAGGATCCTGGCTTTTATATGCATTATCAGTTGTTATTGTCATGTTTTGCAAGGGCAAACACTAACAAATGGTACATTAACAAATCTCACAGTAAAAAATTGGAAGGCATAGCTTTTCACAAACATGACTGATAACAAATTACAGAGCAAGGAGCATGTTCTACTGTTCATTTCCTAATCTTATATAGAAACTTTTACTGTAACATGTGCAAAAACAAGCAAACAAAAAAACACTTCATCACCTTTGAATTATATTCAACCTAGTAAGGAATCTAATGCTTCTGCATGTGAAGCTGAAGAGGGATGTATCTGTGCTACAGTATTCGTCTGCAGTTCGACTGACCTGTCTCGTTGCTTCTTCCGGTGCATTTGCTATCTGGGCAGTCTCATCCATGGGTCACTAGCCTTTGCACCCAATTGTATAGTTGTACAGGATTGAAATTGGCTGAGATCCATGGACTTCAGTAACATCAGAATTAAGTCATGGTCTTAGTATGTTTCTTTGATATTTGGGAAACTTGTTTTCAGAGCAGTCTTCTGCAGCAGGTAGGCTTAGAGCAGTGAAGCTGGGTTTTCCAGCATTGTTGTAAGAGTCATGTGACTTGAGTGAGCCCAGCTTCCATGGGCTGTCTTTTCATCCAACCAGAAATATATATGGATATTTACCATCCATCCAGAAATATATATGCATATGTATACGTGTGTGTGTGTATATACATATACGTATATGATTATAGCAATTGTACTTATGTAGTTCAAGTCTATTTTGGAAAACTGATATATGAATAAATCTTGATGCTATTTTAGAACTATATTCATGGTGAGATTGCCATTGTCATTTGGTTGCTATATTGAATAGTGGTACAATACCAAGTGGTGGCATTGCAACATGGTGATATGTTTTCCAACAGAATCCA
The DNA here is from genome assembly GCA_948474755.1 of Ctenosaura bakeri. NCBI lineage: Eukaryota > Metazoa > Chordata > Lepidosauria > Squamata > Iguanidae > Ctenosaura > Ctenosaura bakeri. The sequence continues at coordinate 103,317 of CAOLHI010002033.1, forward strand.
GGATACTAGGCCTGACTTGGGATGTATTTATAACTGAATTAAAAGTCAAAATGGCATCCTACTGCCCTGGACTGATGTTTATCTTTTTATGATGTATATGATAATCAGGGACAGGAAGGTAGAGCTCTTTGTGCATCTGCTGCTTAAAAACAACAGCTTCTAATTTAATGATAGGACTGGATCTGCAGAACATACAAAACAGGCTCTTCTTTCTTTGATTTTTTAAAACTCTAGCAGGTAACATGACTTTTCTGTCTTGCCCAGGAAAAAATTAAGCATCTGGCCCTCAGAGACTTTTTATTTTACCCTATTAAGTGGTCTGTAACTGTCTAAAAGTTTGGAGTATATTCATAGGTGGTATAAACTGTTAAATTACAGTTGAAATGAAAGTGGCTTGGACTTCTGTATTAGACATTAGAAAAACACTGGAATGAAGTTTATGATTCCCTCTCTTGCTTGATTTAATCCAGGAGTTTTCTTCTCTTCATCTGGAAGATAAATAGTATGAATGGTCTTAATGCTTGATTATGGTATAATGAGCAGGATGGAGAGCAATGCCTTCAAGGATATCTCTGAATGTGAGGAATTCAGTAATTGCTGTTTTCTGAGCCAAATATGCTCTGTGCTCAGTCATGTAGCAGGTGGAATTCTATCTGGCTGAGTAAACTTGCCAAAGTGGAAGATATTTAGCACTCAGCTGATTTTCTGAAGAATTTTGCAGACATTCATAGCCTGATTAGGTGGTTTAAGATGCAACTGCCTAAAAAAGAAACAGGACTAAGAGACAGAATATGTGATTTGGACAAATTCTTAAGAATGTTCTTGCTGTTTTCCTAGGCAGCACTTTTTATTTTAGTAACAGAAGACTGCTAAAGTAAGAGGAATTGCTCTGTGTTTGTTTTTCTTCCTTCAATCTCATTATCACATAGCCAAAAAGGGGTCAAAATTGCTAAAATTCATCCTAACCACACCATTGGCTCCCATCCTTTTCAGTGGTTCTCTTTAACTTACATAGTGTTACAATTAGCTAACTGGCAGTCAGCATGTTTTCAAATGTATTTTCTGACACATGAGGTTTAGAAACTTGACTTTTTTAAAAAAGTTGTGAACTTTTTAAACTGTGTGCTTGATCATAGGCTCACTGTAAAGGAATACAGATGCAAAACTGTAGAAACTGAACAACCTGTTCATGGAAATTGGTGATTTTTAGTAGTCTTGCATGGCTTCTTGTTGTTGTGTGCCTTCAAGTTGTTTCCAACTTATGGTAACCCTAAGGTGAACCTGTCCTTGGGTTTTCTGGGGCTGAGCGTGCATTATGTGGGTAAGGTCACCTAGTGGGTTTCCATGGCCAAGCGGGGAACTGAACCCTTATCTCCAGGGTTATATTCCAATACTCAACCACTACATTATGCTGGCTCCTTGCATGGCTTGCTAATATATAAAAGAACTGCTGTCCTTATTATTTCTGTTTTTTCTCCCTAGGTTGTACTTTCGAAGGAAATTCATATAATAGCTCAGAGTCATGGCAGGCCCCAGGCAAACCCTGTATCATGCACCAGTGTCAGGTAAGGAATATATTTGTGGTGTTTTCTTTTGCAGGTCTGATTTTCACAGATTTGATTATTTGCAAGTTTTTTCAACCCCTGCCCCCTCCACCTCAGATGCCTCTTTTCTGGGACCTGTCATTCTTGGCTGCTCCGAGCAGGCCTTACAGCCCTTTAAAAACTCACCTCTGGTCCTCTTTCTGCTCCACCAGTCACTGCCTGGCCAGTTCAGGATGGCTCACAGCCCAATTTCTTAGCACCAGAAACTTCCTGCTGATGCTCCCCCACACATGCAAGGAAGGAGATAGCTGGGGGAGAGAGAGAGAGGCCCTTTCCACACGAGGAAGTTAAAACGGGCCAAGGCGTCCTGGCACGGAGATTGTCTACACCTTGGATCAGGCTAGGTCCGGACTACTTACCTTAGTTCCACACCTTAGTCTTATCCAAAACACCCTGTAGTGGTCCTCCAGAGCGTTAAGTGAAGACCGGAAAAATCTGATCTTTCAATCTTCTGGAGCACGTCATTGCATTCCTGCTGACTAGTGCAGATGCACAGGCTCGCACCAATGTGAGTCTGCGATCAGCGGAGGGTGGGCTTTTGGCATGGCCAGTGTCAGCGGTTGGTCTGGACCCACGAAGAAACAGGAAGCTGCCATTTTCAACCGGAGCAGTTTGGATCTAAAGACCTCACACTGCTCCAATTTGCCCTGGACTAATGGAGGAGCCCTGCAGAAGGGCTTAAGGGAAAGTCCGTGTTACTTCGGACCCAAAAGGAGCGGTGAGTAACGGCATGGAGTGATTCACTTGCCTTGTGCGGAAAGGGCCAGAGAGAGAGAGGCAGTATAGGACTACCATATATGTTGACTCAATCCCTTCCCTGTCCAATTATATTGTTAAATATATATTTTATTGGACATTTAAAGTATAGTTGCAAAGAAAGGAAACATAAAAAATAATAGAGGAAAAGCGAAAGTGAAAAAGGGGAAGGGGGATGCATAGGATAAAAAGAAGGACTGGGTACATGTGTTCATATAAGCTGACCATTTTTCCAAAGATACATTTTCTCAAGATTGGGATCTATAAAATATATTTTTGTCTGTAGCTAAAGCAATAAGATCTTTTGACCAATGGATTGTGAATAATCATTTTTTCCACCTTGGAGTGGAAAGGAGTGATCTTTTAATTTTTTTTTATTAAAGTAATAACCACAAATCACAAACACTAACAAAAGTGAAACAGGGGGAAAAAAGCAAGGAAAAAATGCTAAAACAAACAAAAAACCTTACAAACTACAATAAAGGAATAACACAATCTAAATATACAAGCACAAAGTACTGCAATAAACAACACCTTACTAAAAATTGGTTCCCATCTCTGTTGCAAGAAGCAAATAGTAATCTAGTAGTAGTCTCTAGTCATTCTGTTGCAAAATAATATATAATTTAAAATTAGCTGCTTAATCTAACATTTACCAAAATAATAAGCAATTAATAATGCCTAAAAGCTGCTTAAGACTTCTAACATGGAAATCTTAAGTCTTTTTAAATAGTAAAAACATGGAGGATCCAGCAATGTTGCCCTAAGTAAGGTTCCATCATAGGAATATAATTTTAAAGAATATAAGCATCTACAAACAACCAAGGATTTTTCTAATACACATCCAACCGAAAAGGAGTAATCCCTGAACATATCCACATCATATGCCACAAGGCAAGCTTTATCACAATTATATTGCAAACATTTGGTTTAAGCAGATAATTTCTTTCAAAAAAGGCATATGGGTATCCAGTTAATACAAAACTTCATTTTTTGACATTTCTAGTTTGATAAAGCTCAAGAAGATATGATAATTCCATCTTGTGTTTATTCATTTAATGAAATTGATCAGGGGTGGGGAGTTAAATGAAGTATCTAGAGATAAGTGAGTAATGGAAGGCGCTGTTGGCACAAGGGTAATAGTGTATATATCTTTTGCTTAGACATTTGCCTGTGAAAATAGAAAGAAAATAAGGATCTCCCTGAGGAAAGATCCAAGACCTTCTGTAAAAATACTTTTAGGCAGAGAAATGGATTCAAGATGTCCAAAGAAGAGGGCTCTAAAAACCTGTAATGTTTCTATCAAATATGGAACTACTTTTAGACTGCTCTACCATCAAAACATTTTATATCTAATCGTTGCTTGTTCTTAACATGTGTGGGAAGCTAAACAGTGAAATACAGATTTTTGTACCTCTTTTTTCAAAAATACACTTGGAAGATACTTAAAGGTAAAATAGATACTCAGCCTTGGTTTACATTCAGGTAGGATCAGAAATACATGTCTAAGACCAACAAACTGAAGCTCAGTACAGGTAAGATGGAGGTTGGGAGCTTGGTTTATTCAGGATGGTGCAGCCCAGTTTGTTCTAGATGGCATAAGCTTCCATTAAACTTTGAATTTCATAGTATACAGACCCTGTTAGACCTGACGTTGCATTTGGAAGCCTACATGGTTTCTGTGTGAAGATGGATCTTTCACTAGCTTAAATTTGGATAGCAGTGGTCTCCTGGACTTCTGAAATAGGTTGGTCATGGTTATCCATGTATTAGTTTGGAGAAAGCTATAGTGTTTGTCAAAACATTTCTTGATGTAATGCAAAGCATTGATACTGACCTGTAAAACTATTATTGAGATCATGCATGGCAGTGTTAAAATAAAAAACTCCACTGAGTACACACAGATTACTTTCCTGCCGCTGATACAAACCTGCAAAAGCTCTGTGCGCACGCGCGCACACACACATACAGACAACTAGGTGTTGATTCTGTCTGTGTTTCTGCAGCTGGATGCACAAAGGCTCCCTCTCAGAGATTGATAGGATCACTCAGAGGTCCACAAGGATGTCTTCATGCATCCAAGTGCTGAAATACAGCCAGATACTAATAGGATGCCCCTGCCCTCCACCAGCCAGGAGAGTGGGAGTGAACCAGCAGCGGGGCAATAGGCTGCACATCCTGGGAGCTGTTGTGTGAAAAAGGTGCTGAATGCCTCCTTTTGTAACAACTAAAGGAGGAAGTGTAATGGCTGTGTATGTCACCAGCAGGATTCTGGCTTGGCCGTGGTGATCCAGGAACCTCAAGGACAATCTTTTTGCATATGAACCTACTTATGTTAAGTTTGACTCAGAGGCCCTTGTTTAGGTCTTGCTGTGATTGCATGGGAGGCAGATAATGATGGCAGATAAGCCATCTCTATGATAGTGCCTTGGATTTGACAGTCTCTCCTAAAGGACACTTGTTGGGTGCCAAATCTGTTTGTATCTGTGACAACTTGCTCATGTGCTGATATTGTCATGCTGTGTCATAACCATGCCTCCCTCATAGTTGCAAGCTGCCATTTGTGAGTAAGAAAAGTCTGTAGCACTGAAACATTAGGGTAAATAATCCCAGACAGTATGAAGGTAGAATGATGAATTAAACATACTGATGATTTTGTTTATATTAAATGTATAACTGTTGATAAAGTGTGCACTCTGGCCTTCATATGCTTCTTCCATTCAGTGTTCCAATGAAGGACTGGACCCTGCTACTTTCATTTTAGAGCTCAGATTTAGAACTTATTAAAAAAGAGGTTCCTTCTCATTTCCTCTGTGCTTAGGAATGCAAACAGATCTATCAGAAAAGAGCAAACTGTACACAGAGATCCTTTCCTACCTGTCCTCTGTACTTATCAGGATTTTAGCTTCTGGAGCAAGGAGTGCACATCATTTACTTGGCCCCTATCAGCAGAACCATCCGAGATAAGAAGCTCCATCCTGCCGGATGAGAATCTTTTATCTCGTTTCATAAGCTCCTTTTTCTCTTCCCATAAGCTCCTTTCCAAGAATGTAGAGTAGGAGGAATGTTTTTATTAGGTCTGTTACGGTGAAAATAGGATGGTTGATTATTTTCACTTTTCTTGTGAGCTAAAGACTTTTGATGAGATTAACATCTTTTTTTCTTTCTCTGTTTTTTAAAAATCTATTTAAGTTTTTTTTTATCTTTAATCTTGAGCCTTATAGGTAGATACTGCAGGTGCAGGTTGCAAAGCTCAGATGCACTTTTGCTTTTGGGTTAATCTCAATATCGACCATAATATGCAGATAAAGTGCTAAATGCAGTTGTTAGTTCAAACTAGAGTTGGCTCACTGAATCAGCAGAACTTCCATAAGCGTTGCTTTACCAATTTTGTATTGATTCATTGAGTCTTTTCTAGTGTGGAGCAATTAACGAATGCAGCCCATAAAACACAACTGCACCAATTAGTTTTCCTGTACAGGTACCTGCAAGCATACTCTGAATTGCTAAGGGGGTCCAAAACTCAAGCTAAGGCCTGAGATGGACTTCCTGATCAGTTCTCCCATGTTACTTCTTCACATGAAGCTCACCATTTTTTTAATAGTCTTCTAGATATCTTCTTGGGCCAAATGCCTCTTCTCAGTCATAGCTCTGCTCCTTCACCATCAAGCCAAAGTGCCATTTTTTTTTAAATGTAAAGCTATGGAGTATTTTTGGCAAAGGGGTGGCGTCGCTCTGTTTGTGTGTATATGTGTGTGTGAGAGAGAGAGATTGAGAGAGAGAGAAATGAGAACAGTGAAATAATGGATGCGGGAAAGGGGCACAGCTTATTCTGCATCTGTCTTTCTTTATTCCGAGCTCCCCAGTTTCTTCTCTGGTCATAGAAACCTGAAAAATGTGCCTCTTTATTAGACTTTTGGTACTTTTTGGAGAAAAAAATTATTGGAACACAGTTTAGAGTGGAGAAATGTAACAATAAATGGTAAAGCAATCCTCCTTTTCCTACCAGTTCCTTGCTCTTTGTCAAGCAGCATTTCATTTCAAGAAAAAGAGTGTCTACCGCTAATACTTATCTGGTTACCACCAGCTTGTTATTACTTGTTCCGTTTTTCTATGTACATACACACACACACACGCACACACATATACCTTATTGCTACTTTTATTTTATTTTGTTCTAATTTATTTTTTAGTCTGCCTGCTGACTACCCATCTCTGGTTAAATGACAATGCACACACACACAGTACTCTAGTAACTGAGTTTAGAGGGAATAAAAATGCAATACAAAGTACATATATAAAAACAGCTAAATGTCTGGAAGGAGAGGAATAGTTTTGTCCGGTGCCAAAATAATGGTGTAGGTGCCAGTGAAGTCTCTTTGTGAAGGGCATTCTGGAGGTGCTGACTCCTTCTCTCTCCACTTGCCATCTTCAGTAGGAGGAGGAGCTCTGAAGATGACCACAGGATCCAGGCAGTTTTGTGTGATGATCCTTTGATACTCTGACTCCAAGCTATTTGGGACTTTATAGGTCAACAATAATGCTTGGAATTGGGCACAGAAATAGACAGGAAGCTAATGCAGCTAGCAAAACATTGGCATCTCATTACTAGATCAGCCAGTTATTAACGTGGCATTTCTCCTTTGGACTAACTAAAGTTTTTGCACCAATAAGTATGAGTAAGACTTGTGTGTGTTTTGGAAGGTTGCTTCTCACACTTTAAAGACACGTTTATGCAGCAATTGTCATCTCGGATTGATTTGGCTAGTAAGAGCTTTTTCATCTTCTAAAGAATGCAATTTGTTGTGAGCGTGTTGTAAAGTAGACAATGTTCAATTTTTACTACAGCTGTGAAATATGAGTCATGCTTTAAATTTTATTAGTGACAATCTCTTAACACTGATTACATATTTTACATTACATTAATTGTGTTAATTGTGCATATTTGCATGCACAGTGCATGCATGAGTTTGTATATGCATTCATATACACAAACACAAGCTCTTTTGGTACCTCTTTTTGGTGCCCACCTGGGGTTTTTCTTTTCTTTTTTTATATTTTTAATTTCTGTTGGTTTCTTATTCTCTTTGGCAGGAAGGAGTGGTAACAGAATCTGAGATTCAGTGCATTGTTCATTGTAAAACCCCTTCAAAACAGCCAGGAATGTGCTGTCCTACATGTCCAGGTAAGATTTCAAAGATACACTGCTATATGAATATAAAATATTTGAAAACACTGCAGGTCTGGCTTTCCTATGTTAATTTTTAAGGTTAAATATCATAAATATCAGCTTTGCAGGGTGGTGGAGGGGTTGAAATGAATACATAGAAATATTTTATTGGCTGAGCTTGCTTGGGGTTGATTGGAGTTTTTAGTTCAACATAGGCCATTTCTGCACTAGACTGTTACAGTGCTATTATTCCGCTTTCAACATCCGATGGAATCCTGAGATTTGCAGTGGAATAATAGCACTATAACAGTCAAGTGCGGAAGTGGCCATAATTGTAGGTTGACAGGATAGTAGTAACAGTTACCCTGTAAAGTATTTCACGTTCTACTTCCCAGTCCCCCTTTCCTTCCAAATCTTTAGAGGGGGAGAAGGAAACACATATGCATATATATGTGTGTGTGTGTGTGCGTGTGTGTGCGCGCATGTGTATGTGTTCTATATGGTATTTGAAATCTGTCTTGATACTGAACAATGTGAAAACCAATAAAGACATTCTGCTGAACATACCTGGATATCAATACATTGCTGTTGTGTGCCTTCAAGTCGTTTCAGACTTACGATGTCCCTATCACAGGGTTTTTTGGAGTTGTGTTTGTGTGATGCTCCCAAGATCACCCTATGGATTTCCATGGCAGGGCTAGGAATCAAACCCTGGTCTCTCCAGGGTCACAGTCCAATGCTCAAACCACTATGCCACTCTGGCTCTCTACCAGTACACTCCATGTATTACTACTACCTTTTTCATGCATTTCACTTGATTAAAAGTTTACTCAGCTTACTTTATCTCATCCTAGAGTAGTATGAATTTCTGTATAAATATTCCAGTGTTGTGTGCTCGGTCACAATTTTCACAGAAAACCAGACGATTTTTATTCTAGTCCCCTTATCTACTACTTGGTTGACTGTGATGTCCTCTTTTCTCTCTTCTTCCTCCCTCCCCCCGCTCTATATATGTAAAATGGATTTTTGGTGAGTTTTAGTAAACGTATGACACTGCCAAATACCAAACCAGAGCTAAAGGTGGATGTAACAGTTTATTTCATATATATGTTACTTTCCCATGCATTCAGTCATAAGTCCATTCTATCAATTTCTGCAATATTCTATTTTTTTTAAAAAAAAGGAAGCACAAAAATTCACATTATTATTCCGTGTGTGTGTGTGTGTGTCTGTGTCTGTGTCTGTGCGAGAGAGAGAGAGAGAGAGTTATATAAAACTGCATTGCAGAATTTGAGAAGGAATGCAATCTGATGTATAATTGTGCTCTGGCTTGCATATTTGCCCAAGCAATATATATTAAGTTGGTTGGTTGGTTTACTTAAATTGTGGATGAATCAGAATTCTCCTTTAAGCCCCATCTGGCTAGCTTAGTGTTGTCAGCTTCCAGCTCACTGGCTGACAGCTGGTTTCTAGGAGTCAGCCTCACTTCTGGAGTATCCTGTAGGTAGAGCTTAATTCTGAGACTTTCTTGTATGCAAAGCACGTGCTTTATGCCCAAGTTATAATCCCTCTCCTACACTCACAGGTGCTTTTTATTTTTTGTTTTTATTTTTATTTTAAACATTTATTCTAGTTTCCCCTCAGTAATAGAAATGAAGAGATATCAGCAGTACTGGCTTGGTTGCTTTCTTTAACTTATTTGTTCTTTTTTCTTTTGTTTACTCTGCTTCTTACATTACCACCCCCCCATGTTTTTTTTCTGTCAAAGTGGCTTCACAGCATTCTTATGTTGTGTGAAAATGAAAGAAAATGGATTGTCAGCATGGATTGTCACTCCTTTTCTTCATCATAAGCAATGTCTGTCTCATATCTTCATTACTTAGGATACACATTGATTTTTCTGCAGTGCTTATAATGCTCATATTTATACATTTCAGTGAATGCATGGTTTTGATATTCAGGAACAATCTACCAGGATTACATAGTTGTGATTTTTCCATGTTCCTTAAAATGAAAATTCCTGGGATGCATAATACATTGCTGAGAATGCTCTGCTTAATGCATTTTAATTAAGCTTATAGACTTTTGTGGTTATGAAGATAAGTTTAAAAATGTTAATGTGGTTCACTCTAACAGCTTGGAAATGAAAAGGCAATTAATGGGAATTCCCATATGTCCTCATATTCTTCTAGGTAATGATTTTATCTGAACCTGGGATTTTCAGACAGTTATGGCTGGTAGTACTTTTCTCCTATAGCATTTGTTTTGCAGTTGTGTTGCAAAAGAGATTCTATGCAGATAAGTGGGTATATATTTAAATAACTGCTTTTCTTTTTCCAGGTTGTACCTTTGAAGGTAGACAGTACTATGAAGGTGAGGAATTTCAGCCTGAAGGGAACAAATGCATCACGTGTACATGTATTGTAAGTCTTTAGCATTGTATCAATACACATGACTTTTAAAAATCATCATCATCATCATCATTATTATTATTCCATGTGTGTGGAATAGTGCACACACCACCAGCAGTACTGTTACATTGCACAGAAATCATAGGAACTCAAATTGTAGGAGCAAAAGCATTTTAATTAAGTTTATGAAAGTTTATGGCATATTTTTTGTTTTCTTTGAAATTGCCTAAACTAAATGGTTTTAGAAGTTGCCTCTAAAAACCAGATAAAAGAGAGGCTGGGACAGCAGATTTGGCCCTTGGACAAAATAAAGAAGAGGAGCCTTATGTGTTATCTTCTTGCACTGTGTGGTTTCTGTTTCCTCTGTAATTAGTTTTGTACTATTCTGGTGACACTTCAAACTTCTATCAAAGTTGTTAAAACAGGTTACATGGGAACATATTATGCTAAAAATATCTACTAAAAGTGAGCCTCTTTAGCTATTTGAATAAAGCCATTTAAATGTATGAGACTAGTTCGTTACATTTAAAGCCCATTGATTTAATTTAAGGCCCTATGGATTTTGTCCACTGGATTATATTTTAAATTTATTTTAGAATAGCAAACAATATAGAAATCTCATTATAAATATGATCTTATAAATAAATGAATATTTCAACCTGTTTTGCAGAAGGCAATTTTAAACAAGTAGATTTTGTCTTATTTTAAATAAAACAAAGTTCAGCAAACCTCTGCTTCAATTCTGTATTCAAAAGGATGGGCTGATCTAATTAAATTCAGGAACAAATTTGAATAGTTTCTTAGAAATGGAAGCTCCTACTGACTTACCAAATTACACAATGTACAATGCTGTTTGTATGTGCAAGGTCCTCTTATGGGGGTTGACCAGCAATGCTACACACTTCTTGTTAGTCGTTAATTGTATGCATAACCCAGAGTTTTGAGACACACTCAGAAGAGGGAGTCAATCTGGTAGCAAAAGAAAATGAGCTTTGATTTAAGACCATAGTGATTCAGTGTTTGTGGATTCAGTGATCTGATTCAGTAAAGACATCTTGTGCATCCTATAACTTGGACTGTTGTAGAGCATACAAGTTTTGATTTTTTAAATTCTTCTTAAATTTAATTTACTTTCAGTGTCTTTAGAAGGGCTATCTCAGGTCTCCGAAGAGCAGAAGATAAAAGCAAAGCACCGTCTAATTGCCTCTATTGGCAACTTTGCCCATGGCACAGACATGTTGTGTAACTTATAGAATCTGGCCTCTGATTACTTCAATTAATCATTCAGCACAAAGAGATATAACTTCAATCAGCTCCGTAGATGTGTATTTGCTTTTGCCTGAGGTGAAGTTGGCTCTGTCTCCTCTCCAACACCACCTTAGCTTCATCAAACAGGAGTTGCATGTTGATTAATACGATTAATAGGTTGCCAGTTCATCAGTGTTTCCTTCCCCACCTCTTCTATTCCTACCCAAATAAAACTGGCAGACAAGGACAAGGTGTTGTTCTGTCAATGGAAACAAAACTTTCATCCAGCTGAAGAGCAGTGAAGGCCTTCTCCCTCAAGACATGCTTCTCTCATCACTGTTTTCCTTGTTCCTTCTCTGTCTCTCCTGCTTATAGTCTTCTGGATTAGACCCATGCTTCCACCTGGATAATTTAGATTGCACAAGAAGTGTGAAACCACCACAAAGCTTTTTGCAGTAGGTGCTGCCTGTGTTCCAGTGGTTCACCCCTCTGCTTTCAAAAACAAGGTTACAGCATCAAATCTTATCAAAAAAGCAGGGCGGATGTCTTGTTTTAGATACCTATCTAGTCATGCGATAGTATGGGAACTGGCTTGTGTGTGATATGCTGCAACATGTGAGGACTTTATTAGATGAAAGGTATTTTTCCCCACCCCTAATTAGATTTCCACTGTGATTTGAGATTGTAGTTGTTCAGCATGACTCCTAAAACAGGAAGAAGGAGCAAACTGGTGGTGGAGGAGGACCAAAGAAATATTTTTGCAAGAATTTTTTTCCCCCTTTCAGTTTTGGCAATAGGAGAACAAATGGAAAAACACAAGATAAATTTTGTTCAACTATAAACTCCCATTCTGGGGAATGTCTGACAGCCAAAGCCTAGAATAGCGCAGCACTTACTTAGAATAAACCAGAAAGATTAAGTTTAAAGTTGTTCATTTTAACACAGTGGTGCAGGTTCTTGTTTTTCTAGTTATGGGCAGAGGCAGGATTTCTTAGAGAGAAACTGAGAGGCAAACTGCTCCTGCCAGTTTTCTACCTGTGCTACCACAGCATTACTCCATTTCCCAAAACTGGATGAAGCCATCATCTATAAGGAGATTCCTTTTGCCCATGTAAGACAGATGATTTTATTCCTTTCAAATTTTTTAAACCTTTTATACCCCTCTCTTGTATTTGATGGTGATGATTTCCTCATTTGCTTTATTGTTATTTGTTACTTTACCACTTCTCTGTTTTAAGAATAGCACCTTGAATATGGTTTGGAAACATATTGGTAAGCAGTGCAGTTGTTTGAGCACAGATGTAATAGGACTTGCAAGCTGCTGAGAGGAGACATTCTACATCACTTGAAATTGCTGAACTATCCTTATGTGCAGCGTATATCCCAAACAGAGGATACTTCAATGCTTTAATTTAGATGTCATCAAAGCATGAATGGCAGTGTTTTTTTCTCTTTATTTCAGCCAAAGGTGCAGTTGAGGTTGGTAAAAGTAACTCCAAGCTTGAGAATCCAGGAACAATGCTGGGAACAATACTTGGGGGTTCAGAAACAATCCCAAGCTGTAAACTGTGATGCCATCTAGAAAAGTTTTTCTTGATTGAACCAATACACTGAATTCCCCATGACTGCTTCTTCGTCCTGTGTTATGTTTACATTTTTCATCTTTATTCAATTCATTACCGAACTCAAACTTGAAGATCAAAGAATCATCTGTCTCATCTTTATCTGCTTTAAGAAGATTCAGTTGGGTTTTTCCAGATCTTTTGGCTTATAACTCCTATTACCCCCAGCCAGAACAATTAGAGTTGTTTCTGGGAATGGTTGTAGGGATCCACCTTGGAGAAAGCTGCATTTACTAGTCTGGGTCCTGGATACTGTAGCAAGTGACTACTCCCATAAAAATCTCATAACTTTAAGATCAGTTAATGAGGCTAGTTCTACTATATATGGAAACTGAACTGACTTCAAAAACTGGGCCCTTTCCAGCCACAGTAGGCCTTTTCTTGCTGTACTTTCTGGTCTTGTTCTCACAGTCCTGTCTCTGTAGAAAAGCTGTTTTCCAGCACAGTTCCTGGCGGTGACTTGGAGAGGTTTTGAAACCTTGTGAGAATGTTGTTTTATTTTTATTTTATTTTTATCTTATTTGTAGGAAATATTTAACCAGCTTCACAGTTATACAGTGTATACCCTCCATGTGTCGCAGTTTAGCAGCAACAGTTCTGATTAATTTTCTGTCACCCTCTTTTTCGCCTTCTTTTAAAATGCCCCAGTTTATTTCTCCTCCTCCTACTTTTCTCCTTTGTTCTCTGCTTATTTCCATTGCTGCAAATTGAGTTCAAAGTGCAAAAGTAGTTTGTATTCAATAAACTCAGCAGTGGAAGAAGAAAAGGGAGAGTGGAATCTTGCCTCTCCCAGTAGTGCCAGTCAAAAGCAAACTGTGACAGCCTTTCGTAGCTTGTTTTCTTCCATATTAATGACGTCTGCCATCTTGACCCATTCTAATATTCCTACCCGGCAATCCATGTCCCAATTTTCGTCTGTGAAATATTGGAAGGTGAGTTAGTGGCAAGAGCACCAGCATGGTGTGGTAGTTTGAGTGTTAGACTATGACCCTGGAGACCAGGATCTGATTCCCTGCTCAGCCATGTAAACCAGCTGGGTGATCTTGAGCACGTCACACACTCTCAGTCCCAGAAAACTCCATGATAGATTCACCATTGGGCACACAACAACAACACGTTAGTGGCAATGACTGATGTGTGATACAAAATGGTTGTCAGCACATAGCACTTTGTTAGAATTTTATCTCTCATCCAGTTCTCTTCTCTGCCCCTACTCTGAGTAAATGAAAATTGCACAGAATGTGGCCTTGGTTTTATTAATAGGATAGGCCTTCAGTTTTCTGCTCTTAATTGTCCTATGTTCAAAGCTATTCATTTATGACTCTTTCTTCTGAATCAGAATCTATTCCTCTGGTGAATTCAGTGGAAATTGGACTAAAGTCACCATACTGGACACAAATTGCTGACTGTTCAGATGTCGTTCATTCTTTTTTTACATCAGAGACTTTTATTCATTTATACCTCACCAAGCAAGCCAATCCTTTGGGTGACTTCAAGCTTTCCTGATGAACACTAAAATGTGTAGTACCCTTCTTTCTTCACATCTTATTTTTCAGTCAGTGAGTGGACTTTAAGTGGCATTGTCTCTCTGGGGAAATTCATTTGTGTGTGAAAGAAAGGAAGGGTTATAAGGATCACTTGCTGAAGCCCTGCTGTCCTGCTGTAATTCATTCTTCTAGCATTAATGCTGTAGCACTTGCTCTGAAGAGACCAATTCAGGTTTCTGGAGAAACCTTGGCTCTGCTCCTGCCCCTACTTCACCTTGAAGTATCTACTTAAATGATGGACTGGTGATATTAATCAGATGTTATTCTTCAGAAACCATATTTACAAGAGCTTGAGAAGGAGCCCGCCTGGCTGTACAAAAGTGGGGGGTGCTGGCACTCTTGGCTTTCACATGTACTTTCTTGAAGCCTATATTAAACAGTCAGATTCCAATTATCTTATTATTTTTCCCCCTCCTTTTGATGTAGCTGTTTAAAAATAATAAAAAATAGAGCAGGCTTGGCAAGTAAAGCAGCTCGCATGTGAGAGTGGTAACCATGGCAAAGTTTATTGTTAAATAGAGTATTCCAAACCCATAACCAGGCCCTTTTAACTGCAGAGTCTCCCACATTCCCATGTTACCGAGACTATAATCTTTATAAGTACTGGCATGTGAAGTATTTGGAGATATGAGGTACCACCATGCTGTGAGAGGAGGCAGGGCTATTGAGTACTTTCAGAGAGGACCATTCAGCTTTCTGTCTCCAGCTGGGAGTGGGGAGCAAAGCAAGCAACACATTTGTCTATAAAGTGGCCAAAGGGATGGGGAACATGGCTGTGTGTTGTGCTATAAAACTAAGTGAGTTAAAAGGGAATATTATTATCTTTTTACTTCTTTTATGAAAACTGCTGGGGAAGAGATATTAAAGCCAGGTTTTCTATGGTTTGTAACTGTGCACCTTATTTTTCATCACCTTAGCTGTTATTTAGCCAAAATGAATTGAAATAGATTATTTGCATATCACATTTCTAATCAGTGCTTTGGAACCTTGCTTTTTTGGGACTATAGCTTCTATAACTTACAGCTAGTATGACTATGCAGGTCAGAGGATGCTGGGAGTTGTTATCCTTAAAGTAGCAGTATAAAGGCAGTGGCACAAAGTGGGCATGGCATTGAAGTGGGAGGGGGAGAGAGTGGCAGCAGTGGCAAAAGAGAAAGAGGCTCCCCATGACAAGACATCTCCAAGTGTGCTATTTTCTGAAAGCCTGGCTTTGAGGGATCTTACAGGAGGAGTAACCTGAAATCTCTGTTCCAAGGAGTTGAACAGAAACACAAAGAGAGTTATGTTTTTCCTAAGAGTGTTTTAAATCAATGTTGGAAATTTTTTAGTCCTTCAGATGTTGCCAGATTCCATTGCTCATCTTCTCTGAGTGCTGCCCATGCTGCCTGGATGTGATAGAAGTTGGAGTCATGATATTGAGAGTCACAGGCTCTGATCCGTTTTGTCTGAAACAGATACGTCTTAGAAAAAATAAATTGAATGGATTGTCTTTTTTTTTCTTGGTGTAAAATAGAAATCTGATACATATACCTCTTAGCAAGAAAAAAAGAGGGGATTAAGACAAATGTAATCAAAGGGTATATCTGACATAGGAGGGAATGTAAGAATATGCCTTATGCTGACGGTCTTTACATACTACACTGTTATAGTGCTATTATTCCACTTTCAGCATCCTATGCAGTCCTGGGGTTTGCACTTTAGGGAGAGACATTTAGAATTCTCAGCCAGAGAACAATTTGGCCTCAGCAAACTACAAACCCTGGAATTCCAGAGGATGTTGAAAGTGGAATAATAACACTATAACAATGTAGTGTGGAAAGGCCCCAAGTCAGATCATTGTTCCAGCTATCCCAGTATTGCCAGTTCTGACGGCATCTCTTTAAGGTTTTTGGTAGGAATCTTTGGTATTCCCTAGTATTCTCCTATCCAAGTCTTAACTAGACTCACTCCTGCTTAGCTTCCAAAATTAGATGAGATTGGGGGTAATCAGGGAGGTATTGTGGCACAATAGGGTATTGGGGCATTGTACGGTGGCATTTGTTAAAGTATTCAAAATTTAATGAATTAATAATCAGGAACTAAAATGTGTCCTTCCCTGCACTTTATTTGTTTAGAACTTCAGTCACACTTCCCTGAACAAAGTTCATTGGAACTCAATAGGACAAACTTCTGAGTAGAGATACGCAGACTTGAACTGTATGACAGTGAACCTGTGCATAGTTTTGTGGTTTTTCAGGACCCATTAATTGTTTGGCCAGTACAACTTCTTTGCCTTGAGAACCTCTCAGCCTCATTCCTAGATGTTTGTGTGATTTCTTTTACATGGTGCTATTATTCTTAGAGCTCTTAAGGTGCAATCTGTCAAGAGTCTTGTCCCCAGATCTGATGTTTTACTTGGGTGCTCTGGACTCCATGAGGCTTGCTCTATTTTTTGGTCTTCTTTCATGGATGATTCTGACAGATGGAACCTGACATAGGTATGGCCAGTAACAAAAGTCCTGTCTAATTCTCCATTTCTTTTAACATACACACAATTAAGTGATGAAATAGATTGGGGAACTTCCCTGATATGTTCTTGGTTCTGTCTCTCATTTTCATCAGATCCTAGGGAGGCAGTGGAAACCCTGAACCATTTTTTCATAAAGCTGAGTTACTGAATATGGAAGAACAAACTGAAGTGTTAGCCAGATAAGATTGTTAGAGTCTCGTGTATTCAGCCCTCACTGGATTGATCTACATTTTCTTTTAAATTATAAATTTGTGGAGCTCATTTGCATATCATTGCATCTGATTGCACAGGTTGTGGTAATGACTAGAGCACTCATTATGCATTCCTGTGTGGAGACTGAGCCATGCACACTGACTTCACTTCCAATCTCCCCGTATGTGCCAGGCGCCACACCTCATTCCTGGACCCTATCATTTGGAGTCACATAGCTTGAAGCATTGACTTGAACATGGCTAGAATCCTCCCTATCATCAGGGACTCTGTTATGTCAAACACAAAATAAAACCCTGCATGAGACCTTGCTGCTCCACATGGTGAGGCCACAAAATGAGGAATACCTGGCACATAGGATTGTTTGAAGGCACAATGAGTGTGTATTCCCAGCCCCAGACTGAACTTTCACACATGCTGAGGAATTCATGAAGAGGGATTCAGATGGCTTTTAATAACTTTCAGCTAACTTGCCACATATTGTCTTCTCTGGAGAAGATTGATGTGGCCATGATCATTTGTACTTTTGTTAAAAGGGATTTTCAAACTAGATGTACTAATAAATCTATAAAGCAACATTCAGTATAGAGGTATCCATTTTTATAATCCCCTTTAATGAGTTACAGTTACCAAAAAAGAGAGTAAAGCAGTAGCTCTATAAAACAGAAAGTTTTATGTATTCAAAATGTAAATGTCCAAATGCTGTTGCCAGATTCCCCCCCCCCCGGGACTAACCAGGTGGAACATGTAACTGTTGGATAGTAGAGTCTTCATTGGCTTCCAGTTTGCTTTCAGGCTTAGTTCTTGGCTGGTTCTTGTACTTTCTGTCCTTAGTTTAGAACCTGCCTATTTTAAGGGCTGCCTTTTCCTGTATGCTCCCCTACTCTCATCTCTAATCAATAACTGAGAAGTCTTACTTCAGGATCCCTTGAGGACTGAGGTGAAAGGAGAAGGCAGTTTAACCTGCAGCACTGTCATTATGGAACACTGTCTGTTTTATTTGTTGAAAGCTTGCAAAAGTTGCCTTTTTTGGACTAGAACTGAAGCCCCCCCAACCAGCATTGTTGTTATGTGTGCCTTCAACAAACCTAAGGTGAACCTGTCACAAGGTTTTCTGGGGCTGAGAGTGTGTGATGTGGCCAGGGTCAACCAGTGGGCTTCTATGGCCATGTGGGGAATTGAACCCTGGTCTCCAGGTTCATTGTCCATGCTCCCAACCAGCATATCCACTGGCAAGTAACATCCTAAATGTAATTTTTCCAAGCAGTACTGTACTGTAATGAATAATGATAGCAGTGATGGTGGTTTAAGCATCTTCCCAAAAGGAAAAGCTGCAGTTAAAGTAATACTGCATTAGGAACCTTCTTCTTGAAAATTCATAGTGGCTTGCTCTCAAAAGTGTATTTGTCTCCTTTCGGCAGAGAGAACAAAGAGTCTATGACTGGCTTGAAAGATTTAGTCTGGCACGGACTTTAGAGCAGAGCTGGGCAAAGTGTATGTAGCCCTCCCTAACTGTTTTTTCAGCCTGCAACCCCCTTAGCTCCTTGGACCAGCCTTTGGAATCCTCCAGGAGTAGTGATTCACCTTTATAGTACGTAGCAGCCCCCTGCCTACCTGTTTAACATTTAAAAAAAAAAAATTCCCCACAAAACCAGAATTGCATTTTTGGCCACTTCTGTATTTTTGTGTTTTTGGCAATTTACGGATTCCTTGTGACACCTAGAGGATTTTGGGGGAGAAAATTAGCCCCTGGACATAACATAGTTGCCCACTCCTGCTTTAGAAGTTCTAGATAAATAGACTTTGGTCTCTAGTAAGCCTTCTTGTCTTTAGAGCCTCACCTAAGGAGACCTTTATTCCATTTTTATATTAGTGTTAGTGTCATGTGGTTATGGCACAAGGGAAAATTTCTTTATCTCTGAGGCATGCCTATAGATAAAGATGGAATGTTTTAATCTTTTTTTGTCAATTTGTTGTCTACGTAAAATAAAACGGACTATTAAAATAAGAATGTAAATACTATTAAAATGCTGACATGAAAGGGAGTGGATATATTATTTGTTTAATTAGAAAAGTCGTAAATATATATTCCTAACCCAGCACCTATGCTTGCAGGCGGAGTGAATGGTTTCTAGGAAACTTTTTTAATTGTTGCAGTGTGTTTAAAAAATTAAGACTGACAGAAGATTCAGTGACTTTTTGCCTGGTTAATCACTTGATTTAAGAATTTAGTTGATTACCTGGTGAAATGCATGTAGATGTTCATTGTTTCTGAAAATCAGCATAATGCTTTTATGAAGGTATATTAACATCCATAAAATTCAAAGGATTTTTTTCTTATTCTTAATTTTGGGTAAAGATAGTCATCTATCATATAGGGTTAGTGTGCTGGCTAGAAGTAGAGGTATAAGAGAGAAGGAACCAAATATCCTCCTGCCCAAATGGTGCCCATATTGAGATTAGTTTTCACAGGGTGTTCATTGCTCGATCACTAACACCCCATGAGCAAATGGGCCATTACTGATAAGATTTCCACATCCCAGTTTTCCTCAGAACCAAGCATGTTTTGATGGAATAATTACACACATTGGTTTTTCTGTTACCATGTGGGCTGAATCAGCACCTTAGAAACAATGTGGGCAAGGATGGAAATGGTGCTCCTCATGGTTTCTTTGACTAATGTAGTTGGTATAAATGAATTGGGGGGGGGAATGGAACAGGTAAATGATATTTACATTTCCCCATAATTCTGGAAACAGAGGCTATTTGAATGGAATAACTGTCTATTGTAGAATAAAACAAAGAACCCCTTTCTCCTCCCTGCCATTTCAAAATATGGTAACCAATTGTGTAACCTACTGAAAAAGAGACATGGAAGGTACAGGTTGATATTTTGCCCTTATTTACAGAGTGTCTCTTAAGTGCAAGTTCACTGTAAGGATACATTTTTTTAAAATCCCATTCTTTCTATGTACCTTTTAGCAGAGCTTCCTAGCAGTGGTAGAGACAGATAACAAAGTAGATGGGAGACTGATTTGACCCAGCAGGAAGTATTTTTGTGTTTCTTTTCAACATTTGCTCTACAGGCTCCTTTTGCATTTTCACTCTTAGAGTGTATAGAAACTGAGAGATATTTATTGAATGCACATAATGATGTTAAAAGTTGACAAGTCCCAGTTCATAAAGCCTTCCTAATTAACAAGCCAGGATTGATTGTTTCCACTGACAAAGAAAGACTTAAGTTTACACAGTTGAAGCCATAAATGTGGGCCATTAACAGGCTGCCCCTGATGAGAACCTACATTTTTATTGGCTTGGGGCTTCGCTGGAATTCATAAATATGTTTGTCTGAATGGACACCTCCGAAAATGTGGAAAAATAAGGTTTTTTTCCCAGGGAAGAAATACAAAAGACTGAAGAGAAAAGCATAGCCTCTGGAAGCCACTTGAAAAATACATGAATAATCACTCTGGATGACCATAAGGGAATGAAACTGTTGCACATTACTGCAGACATGTCCAGAGAGTGCAGTGGATTTATGTTCAGCTGCTGATGCACTTTTTATAAATTGCTTTCAAATGGAATGTGTGTGGTATCTCATGGGGCCACTTGTTTGAAAAATTGATTTAGGTCTAAAAGATTCCCACAACTTGTAGTAGGAAGCAGTAAAAGCAACAACTTGTCAGTGATTAGAGCCTTTGTTTGTGAAACATTTTATGATAAGTCTAGGATCCTTCTGGCTTGCAGATGGCAGTTTTGGATACATTTTCCAGGGACAGGTCACACGATAAGACAAAGTGCATGATTAAATACAAGCTGTGCCCTCTGTATTGCAATGCCACTTGCCATCACATGTTACTTGCTGTCAGATTTACCACATTAGTCATGTGCTGAGGGAAAAAAAAACATTTAGCAGTGCCTGGAAAGAAACAGAGGAAGGTACATCTTAGCATGATGAATGTCCAACATGAGGAGCAAGTGCTTTTTTGTGCTATGTAACCGTATATCAAATGTTGTAACTGCAGAATAGGTGTCTCATATGATAACCATGCAGGCATATACTCTCATACTCTAACCCCCTGCAACACTTGCAAACACATGATGTGACAGAAACACATAGTGGAAAGAAAGTCTAGGGGTATTCATTTAAATCATGGAACAATCCATTACTATGTTCACACACATTCACTTCTAATTTTGCAGCAAGTTAAAGGAGAAACTGATGCAAGTTAGAATGACAACAAGCTGTTGTGTGAAGATCATTGAATGTAAAGCCAAGCTTCCAGATTCCCCACCCAGGAGATGGTCAGTGGCAGAGCCTGGAACAATAGATTTGAAAATTAATATGAATGAGAAATGTTAGGTATTGGAGAATTAATTTGTTTCCACTAACATTAATAATTGATATTGTTTAATTGGTTGGGGTATTGTTGGCTAATTTGTTATTTAAAATTTTAGTTTTCAAAACCAGCCACAGAATTCAAAGAGAATGGCATGGAAGTTTGTCATTGTAAAATTAGCTTCTCCTAACCTGGAATATTGTTCTGTAGTTGTATTTCAGAGACTATAATACCAAGTTGCCTGAGGATGGTGGTAGTCTGCACATCTGGAAATGGTGTTTTGAGTACCTCTGAGCATATAGAACATTTTTTTTGCACAATAGAATCACTGCATCATCTGTCCTTCCCCATTTCCACTGAAGAACTGTGATCTGCAAAATTCAGTGCACATGTTTTGTTCACTTAATTCCATACCACTTATAGGCAGGAGTGAGACAATATAAATGTAGCTAGCTGTATGTTTTAGCTCCTTACCAAGCATCTCACAATGTGTGACCACTGAAGAAAGGAGTGAGTGAAAATCGGAATGGGAAGGATGGTGAAATAGAGCAAGAGGGAGAAGCCAACAGAGGAATAAATGTGGGAGACTGAAAATGTCTCACTTAATTGTCCAGGTGCCCAATACTGTGTGAGCAATAGTACATTCAAGAACTATAAAGGTGTTCACTATATTTCACTCCAGTAATAATACATAATAGAACATACTTTAATTCCAGTAATAATATCTGATAGAACTAGAGGCGAATCAGTAGAGGAGAGTCAACTGAGAATCACAGAGTTTCAGAGAGAGTCACAGTGCATGCCAATCCCCAGAAAACCCCCCACATGTTTCAGATAGGAAGACCCAGACATTATGAAAAGGTGGCTTGGTGGTTAAGAAAACAAGGCACTTCATTTCTTCCATGCAGGCCAAGTTTCACTTTTTCTTCTTCTTTCTTTCCAGTCTGGTTCAATTTCTCTTCAACCTAGGTGTTCAGTGGCTTCCCAGCTCTTCTACTTCTAGTCTCTAGTGGTTTCTCTTTTCTCTTCTCCCAAAGATAGCTGTCGTATTGCAAACAGGTTACTTTTTCTTGCACATGTTATATGTTTCCATCAGCTCTAAACTTTCTTCTCGAGTCCTTCTTGTCTTGCTCTTTTACTTTTACTGAATAGAGCAGAGAAACAGCCACCATCCTAATGAATTCCAATGACCTAAATTAATCATCTTCAGCATTAATCAGGAAATCTAGTAAGCAAAACCAAGCTGGGGAAGACTGTAGCAAATCCATAACTTAATTGATTTATAAACTAGATGTTTCTTATCTTTCTTCAGACAATATGCCTCTGGTATTTTTTTCTGAAAAATGTCAGCTCTTGAATTCATTCACCATCATAGTAGTCCTGTGATACTCTTCATTCCATGTGTTTAGGTCCCATAGGTCATTTTCAATACTGAAAAGAGCATTCCATGTTGTAAATGAAACAAAGGTTTTTTTAAAAACCATACTGTTAAACGCACAGCTAAAGCCACTTGTATAAGGCAAAGTTAGATCACAGTTTCACCTGTAAGGTATCAAGGGAGCTTACACTAACAAAATGCAGTGCATGTTTTGAAAGGTACAGTGGGCCCTCGGTATCTGCTAGGGTTTGGTTTCAGGACTCCCATGGATATCAAAATTTGTGGATGCTCAAGACCTATTATGTACAATGACGTAGCAAATTGATGTCCCTTATATAAAATGGTAATATCAAAACGTGCTTTTTGGATTTTTTAAAAATATTTTCAAACCATGGTTGGTCGCATCCATGTATACAGAATCTGTGGATATGGAAGGCTGACTGTATTAAATCTAGAATAATGTCCTCTAGTTTCCTCTTATTGATAGTCATTCGCTAAATACCTGTATGAATCCATTTGCTCACTGAAAAAGAAGAAGGTATTTATCAGAATACAATAGCCTGAACGTAACATAACATTGAAGATGTAAGTTGTATAAAAAAAACTTGTAGCTGTTAAAAGACACAACTTAGTGCCGGATCATGGCATGAACTCTTTCTGTCTATGCTGTACTTCTGCAGCACTTGCTTTTACTATAGTAGATTGTTGTTACATCACTGATGGAAAACATGGCAGCAGTTTAATGATGTTTACCCTGGGTTGCTTGAAAAAAAAAGTGCCAGTTCTCAAGTGGAGTGTGGCTGGAGTGACTTTTTCACTAACAGCATCTTCCATTTGCCCCTTATACAAAGACATATAACGGTCTTTCAAGACAGTCACTCTCTTGCACAGTATGCACTCTTGGAGTCTGGAAAAATTACTTTTTAAGACTATTTATTAGAGAGGATGCTCTCAGAATTCTCCAGCACGCAGAGCCACTTTTCCAAGCTGTATATTTTCAGTGTAGTCTTTTTTATTTGTTGCAAAGGGATCCAGATGTTTGTCCTCAAGTTAGCAATTCTCTTTCTTTTCCACATCCCATTTTCCTTTTGCTTTCAAGAATATATTTGCCAGCTGACAGAATGAAAGACAGTAGGTCTCATTAAATGCCACATGTAAGCTGGCTGTATTGTTATTTGAACATGGAAACTTTAAGTCATAGAGACCACTTTATAACTTATGTTTTTCAATTACTGAGCATGTAATTTTTCCAACAATATAAATATTTTCAATTTTTTGTAAACGAACCCAATATTGTTGCTTAAAATAAAATCAGTATAAACAGTTCACATTTAAAACAACCTGAAAAAATATTAATGTTTGAAATATTTAAAAAAATTAAGCAATCGAATAAATTATGAATTGAGTAATTTAAAAAGCTGAACATTATAAAACCCTATATATGTACAAATTAGGATGAAATCATTGGGGCACAAAAGCGCCCCCCACCCCAAAAAACCAACTTTGAACTTGGCACTGAAATGAAATTATCGTTAGCACCAGTCAGGTCTTCAAGAGTAGGGCATTCCGTAACCAGGGTACAACAGTAGAGAGTTCCTCACCCACATCCTCACACAGTGTATTGCTGCCATGGATGGGATACAAGTATGGCAGGCAAATATAAAAAAATTTGCTCCTTCATGGATTGAGGTTCCGAGGCATTTAGGACTTTAAATAGCATCACTAGCATCTTGAATTCCAAACAAGCATATATTTAGCAACTAGTGCAATTCCTTTAAAATCAGAGTTATATGGTTTTTAGAAGCTGTTCCAGTTAGCAGTCCAGCTGTTTGTACTGTCTGCAGCTTCCATGTCATCTTCAAGTGGAGCCCTATATAGAACACTACAGTAGCAGAGGTTCCCAGGGCATGAACTACTGTGGCCGTGTTATTTGTTCTATGTATTTACTCTATAGCAACAATTCAAAAACTACATTTATTTTAAAAAATAGTTTTAACAACCTCATTCATCACTGTTTGTCAGCTGAAATCAGGTCCCTTTGTTTCAACATGAAGAACCCAGTCTGGTGCTTTCCTGTGTATAACATCCCATAAAACATAAAATCTGACATACACAGATTGGGTGGATTCACGTGATATGAAAAGCCAGGGATCTGCAAGCCCCCTGGTTGGTTGTGACTGACTACTATACTGAATGCATGCTGCTTGATTCAGCTGGTGTGGCTAAACAAACCATGGAGCTTCACAGCAGAGAAAGAATTCAAGATTTTTTCTTTTCAAGATTTTTTCTTTCTCTGCTCCTTGGGAAGCTGACTGCTATCAAACAACAGAATAAGCCGACTACAAAGTGAAGCTGCGTAGTCTGTTGAGATGCTGCTGCTTGTAAGGGCAGTGATGGATGGCCTTCCGGGTGGCCCATCCCGAAACTGCAACCTCAGGATTCCATAGGATGTTGCAAGTGGAATAATACCACTATAACAGTCTAGTGCAGAAATGGCCTAAATAAGAAGGGTATTGCTAACTGTTCGTGGACTGTAAAAATCTTGGGAAATATATCCACCGCATTTATTTTTAATGTTATTTAGTGTACTTTTTTATTTTTTATTTTTATAATAATTTTTTATTGATTATATAACTAAAAAACAAAAACAAAAAATTAAACACCATGTGTTATACATAATAGTGAAAAAGAAAAAAAAATTTTTTTTTCCTTTAAACTACATAAACTTACATTATTTTTTTTCTCTTTTACACTTGAAATCATAACCTTATTCAGCTTATTCCATATCATACAGCTTATACATTTTTGTTAACTATCTTTAATTCTTATTTTCATTATATTCATTTTTAATATTATAGTTTCATTCTTAATTCTATATTTTCGGCTTCCATTTAACCTATTACTATTATTAATTATAATCTTATTACTTCAAAGCCAGTTAACTTTTAACTTTTTTTTTTCCTTTTAAAAATTAAACATCACATATCCAATTTCATCAATAGATCGCAAGTTTAACACACACGCGTAATATAAAATAAAATAAAAAATACAAAACAAAACAAAACAGAAAAATATATATATATACCCACCCCCCAGAGCCAACTTTTTATAAAAATATGGAACGCTTCACGAATTTGCGTGTCATCCTTGCGCAAGGGCCATGCTAATCTTCTCTGTATCGTTCCAATTTTAGTATATGTGCTGCCGAAGCGACCACTAGTGTACTTTTTTTTTTTAAAAAAAGATCTGCTTGATAATTTCATAATTATCATATCCTAGCAACAGTGTCTGATCCACTGACCTGTAATTGAATTAACTGACTCTGTCATTGGTCCTCATGTTCACTTCCTGATTCTTAGATCTCAGGTGAGAGAACAGAATGGCTGATCATCAGTTATCATTAGTCAAAAGGGTACATTTAGAAGATACACTAAAATATTCTACTGGAGGTTTTGTATGAGGCCATGGCTTCATTTATCTTTTTGCTGTTGTTGCAAAAACCAGTGTTATATTTTATGAATATGATCCAGCAATCGAAGTTACATTGTGTTAGTTTTAGAATCAAGACTGAGAAACTGGAGATGGAGTTTCGATGATGGTCTATAACCTTGCTGTTTTCTTGCACCACCTAGTGGTTTTCATGTGAAACTACCTGGTTCTCAAGGGAATAGTGGGCATTATTCTACCTCTGCCAACACTGAAAGTTATCAGGGAATGGCTAGGGGCTGAGAAAATAAAAAGTGAAGCATGCTGAAAGATCATAAAACTGAAAGATGATAATGAGAAGTTAATTTTTCTTGCCTGCAGGAGTGCACTAAGAACCAATGACAAATCCTATTGGAAACCTCTGTTGCGTGCGGCTTGGTTGATGGTGGAAAACTTGCTGAAATATTTGGCTATCTGAACTGAGGCTTCAGAAGTATATAAAGGGAATGTTAGTCATCATACAAATAAGATGCAACTTATAGGTGTACTTGTCATCTTTCTGGTTTTAAGAGGAGAAGAAAGAAAATGCTGTATAAGTATAAGATTAGTCCTTGAGTCATCCGCTGTTGCTTGCTTAAATTTAAAGTGAATTCAAAAGAAAACAGATGAGGGAGAGAGCTTTTTGTATTTTACTGTTTTAAAGGATCCCTGTGCACCTATATTAAATAGCCAGACACTTTCTTCTGTTACAATATTGTTTTGTAATCATTGTGCATGACTCCCAAATTTGGTGCTTCATTTTTTGTTGTTGTTGCTGTGCATACTTAACAATTTTATTACTTGTTTAATGAAAAAAATACATATCTGAAAGGATTTTATGGGCTTTGTCCTTATTTCTTTCTGGGGCCTTATTAAAGGCAAAAAGAAAAGGAACTTAGAAGCAGTTGGAATATTAGCAAACTGTTTTCACTGTATCACTTGCATGACTGCGTGTTTTACTGCTGCTACGTTTCAGTGATAGTTTGAAAAACACATACTTTAAAGTAGAGAGTGAATCTCATTCTGCCAGCGTTCAAAGGCTGGGAAGAAAAGATTAGACTTCTGTCTAATGTCTCTTGCACTTAGGGAAACTTGCAGTGGTATATTTCCAGTGCCTGTGAGACAACCACAGATGCTTAGTTGGAGTGCCTCTTCTAGCATGGTGTCCATCTACTTCCAGGTTACTTACATTAGCACATGCAGTTGTTTGTGATGTCTATTGTCTATTGTTAGGTGTAGTTCTTTTTTTCTTGGAGACTTTGTCTTGTCCTTCATATTTGTGTCTTGTTTTGTCCTCAGAGAGCTAAGCTTTACTCCTACTGTCGCCTGGCAAAAATTTATGAAATATAGGCACTAGCTGTTGGTTGTCACATGAGCATTCTGTCTGAGCAGACATTTCACCCACATCTACCTCATCCAAGTTCATAATGCTGTTCAGTTGTAGCAAAAGTTTTAAAGGCACCAGGCACATCTCATTCCAAAGCATTGTAGGTATGCTGTGTATGCCCATCACAAATTCCAAGTCTAGGTGAAGTATACAGGAAGAGATGTGGCAATGAAAATATTTTCATCCATTAAAAACCTAACACTTCTGTTCATAAAAAAAGATGAATAGGATAAGATATGCTACACTATACTAACAAATTAGTATTTGCAGTTTCCAGCCCATCCACAAGTGTGACATTATAGAATGTGGGATGAATCTATGGTTATAGGAGGCTCTACCAACAACTATGTCAAAGCAAATGCTTTGAACATTATTTCTCTTTCATTTAAATTGAGAAACCTCCTATGTATGTTATGTACGTATGTACTAAATTTCTATCCCATCTTTCTCCTAAGATGGGAGATGACGTTTCCTAGTGACATAAACCATACATAAAAGAAAACAGGACATATGTGTTTGGACAAAAGTTTGCATCACGGTCCCACTTCTCTCCCGTCCCCGGGAGAGACACCATGCTGGGACACCATGTCCATTTGGCAAGGGCGTTAAGCTCCAAAACATCTGAAAAACTGAAGGCTGAGACCTATTGCTCTAGGTGATATCCTTTCTACCATGTTGTTAGATACAGTTTTCTAGACAGATTACAGAACTTTGTTTCCATCAGGGAAGTCAGAGGCCCTTTCTGCAGGACAGCACCCTCCTGGCATGGGAATGTGAGAGGAGCGGGACCACAATGATGCTTCTGCATGATGTCTTCATGGTCCCGCCCTTCTTGCATCTGCAGCCAGTGTGATTGTGGGGTATGAAACTGACAGAAAAACTCCATTAATAGCCTCTGATCACGCAAGGCTTCCATCACAACCAGCCATGCAGATGGGCTGGAAGCACGATCACTTGCTTCCTTCCCCACTGCAGCATGGGAAGAAGGCTGGCTGCAGTGCGGAAGGAAGGAGTGTGTCCTTCACGCTCCCTTCTGCAGACAGCTAGCTGGCTGCAGAAGGGAGTGTTGGGGACACACTCACATCCCAGCAGAGGCATTGTCAGGATTGCAGTGAGATGATGCGGTACAGCGTTGTCCTGCAGAAAGAGCCATAGTGTCCACTGACTGTCCAAAGACCTTAGCTAACGCTCTTCTAAAGTTTTAAGAGTGCAGTTTCATGTATCCCAATATGTTATTTGGGACTTACTTACAGGTTAGCATAGGTAGAATTGCAGTCTATATTTATTACATTTCTAGAGTATGGGAAATAAAAATAAAAATTAAGCCATGTGTGAGGAATTTCACTGTGGACCTAGAAGTAAATAAAAGCAAGCAGATGTTTCATGATGTTACAGTTAATAGGATCAATATAATAATACTTTCCTTTATTATTTAAGATATTTAAAGAAAAATAAGATATTTCTATTTAGACATAGGATTAAGCATCACTTTTTTGGCTTCATGTAGTGCAGTCTTAAACGAATGGAAAAAAATCTTTGCAGACTTAATTAGGATAAACATGAGTCTTTTTTTTTCTTTTTTCCTATAGCAGTTGCTTGGAAATATACCATAACTACTATTCTTCTGCTGCTCAGTAGTCCACCATTGTACAATGCAGCGATTTTAAAAGCATGTCTTGAAAAGATCTTTAGAACTCCTAATCATATTGATTGTCTTGTGGAGAGGCTTCATGCCTTCAGAAAATACAAAGTACACGGCCTTTTTTGCCCTGTACATTGTAGAATGTTCCAGGGTATTTTGAGTAGTGTGTTCTGTGCACACAATCAGGTTCTCTGGTCTCTTTTGGTTGCCTTGATGTCTCGCATGAATTCTGTATTTCTTAGACTCAACATACTTAAGCAACTGTGCATTGCAAGGAAAGATTAACAATAGTGAAAAAGCTGTCTTT
Organism: Ctenosaura bakeri; assembly: GCA_948474755.1. Taxonomy (NCBI): domain Eukaryota; kingdom Metazoa; phylum Chordata; class Lepidosauria; order Squamata; family Iguanidae; genus Ctenosaura; species Ctenosaura bakeri. The sequence goes on from CAOLHI010002033.1 coordinate 132,913, forward strand.
CAGAAAATTATGCACCATGATTGATCTTGCTGTTCAACCTCAGGGTCTTTTGTAAATAGTTGGAATGTCACTAAAAGTCTGTAAAATTGAATTAGAGCAGGATGCCAATTAAGTACATGTATACAGAGAAATTTGTTGTGCTAGTAGTAAACCAAAGTCCCTGCAGACACTTTACTGTTGCAGTTACAGGTGACATACTAATTATGTACTGGCTGCTGTGATGATGCCAGAGCAATGTCTTTGAAGAGTGCCTCAACATGTTTGCTTCTCAAGTCCTAGCAGGAAATACTGGCAAGTCACTAACCTGGCAGGGAGAAAGTTTAACTGATGTCAGCTGGCATTTAGTATCTATGAATGAAGTTCTAGCCAAAGTGTGTATAAAGTAAAGGACAGCTTTGACATGTATCCATAATTAAAACCTTTTCTAGAGCTATATTAATCCACCTACAGATGAAGAACAATAAGAAATCTTGAAAATGAGGAGACCTATGTGAAATTTTTGATGTTGGCAGAGAGAAAAAAAGAAGAGGAATGCATATGCACGTTTCTTTAGTCACACTGTTCTAATGAAGAAGGGAGTCATAATATCTTTTTGTGAGCGTGATAAAGTAGGCATCCAGCCAGCTGTGCCTGAACATAAACTTCCATGAGGACTCTTCTCTTCTAGCTTTTCCAAAAGCATAGACATTCAGTGTCTGTTCCATGGTTCCTTTTACTTAGTTGCTTCTTGCCCTATTGTAAGACTGAGAGAGAATCCCCCTCCCACCCCATGTTTCACACCTTATCCTTCTCCTCTTTTGAAGATCTTGTGAAATCAGGCAGAGAGCCAGCCTGAGAATGGAAAAGTGTATTTCATGCTGGAATGGCTAATCTCTTTTATTTTCCCATGGAATGTCATTTCCTGTCCTGTCTTGGTATAATAGCCTGAAATTAGTCCATTTCATAGCTTCATGTAAAGTTGTGAATGTACATTGCACAAAAAAATTTAAAAAAATCTTTATTATGCAATAACTTTGCCAGATATATTCATTTGTGGTTGGTTATCCTACTCAGGAACCAGTGACCAAATGGCTGCTTCTTTTACTATCAAGACAGCCGTGTGTCTGTATGTGTTACCTTGTAATATAATAAACAATTTTGTACAAAGAGTAGGCCCTGTTTTGTTTGGTTAATCTTTTGCATATTCTCATTAAGTAGAAGTCTTTGTAGGGCGTAATAGAGCGTTCATTTTACCTTGGAAAAAATCCAGTTCTAGTTCCTTGCATCTTGAGTATAAAAGGATCAGTTAGCAAGTGAGATGGACGATCTCTGGTTGTGGCATTAGAGACCCATTGTAAGTATAAGTTAACAGCACTGGCTTAGATGGACAAGTAGGCTAACATAGCTTAAGTAGCTCTTTTTACATTAGTGTCCCATTTTGTTTGATTCTAAGAGCATCCATTGCTCTTCTGAAAGATATTTTGTTCAGTGAGAAAAAAGTAGGCAAAAATTGGAAGGCTGATCTCAGACTTGAAATGATAGTTAGCCAGCTCATAGTCCTGGTGCACATGTGTCTGTTCCTCATATGATGATTGTAGCACTTAGTGGAGCAGACAGCACTAAGCTACAGGGTTTTCCCTTTCCAGGCTTGCTAAAGGCCTTCTTTTGTACTTACCACAATCTCTCATCCCCCCTCCCCGAGTTAAATACTGAATCTTTTAATACCCAGTGGATCTGTGGCAGATGTTTTAGCAATTCCTTGCTATATGCTGAATGACAATTTCTTAAAAGTTTCTCTGGGCCTAAAAATAGCTAGACATCTGCTACTTCATTATGTTTAATTTATGAGACTTACTTTCAGGAAAAGACTTCTTTCTAAGAATCAGAAATCTAATGCATGCAGGATACAATTTGTAGGGAGTGCTTACCTGAAAGGTGAGCACTTTATTGGCTTCTTAATGAGCATTTTCTCTGCATTATACCGTTTTCTCTTTCTTGTACATGTCTAATTTACTGGTGGGGAGAAGATGAGGAGAAAGGAAGTAGGTATAGTTTCAAAACTGATATCATTGGAGTAGCACCTGTTTATAGCAGACTGAATTTAGCCTTGCCTGTGAAATACATTGGAAATAAGTCAAAACTCTTCATGAGAATTCCCTACATTACAAAATTTCCTGTTGGAGATTTTACTCTGACAAGGTTTCATTGTACCTGTCTAATGGATTGGGGATCGGGGGTTGGATTTTAGTTTAAAAATACATAATCAGACTTCATGAGCTTTGCACTGCAGCATGGAAGAAGGAACAAAATGCTACTAGGAGGAATACTTAAGAACATTTTTTACTTAATGAGAGTATTACAGGGTATAATTATTTTGGAAGACTTGCCAGAATCAAATACAAAACCTCATATAATTTCTCATACTTGAAAAGGCAGGAGGATATGCAAAACATTACTGGGAAAGAGAACTTCTTAACTTCACCTCAAAATGCTTTGGGTATTTTGCCAGAGGAAAGCTGTTCCAGGTCGACTTTAGGGAAAATCTAGCCTCAGTATAGAGACTGTCTTGCCTTCTTTAGAAATTCCTCAGATATTTCAATTAAAAAACCCTCAAAATCATTTCAAATTTCGCTTTAGTAGTGTATCTTTATCCTTAATTTGGGTCCAGTGGATGAGAGATAGTAATCTTTCTAGCTAAACTTATATTAGATGAAGAAAAGAAATAGCAGTTCTGGAACTGAGGTCATTGCCCATGATTGACTAACTATAAATATAGAATGAAGAAGTAGCAAAGGACAAAAGGAGATGTCCCAAAGGGTGAAAAAGCTGAATAGGAACACTGGCCCAAATGGCTCTCCTTCTTCAGTAGACTGTAAATTACTGGTGCATAATCACATCCTTATTTACAGGTGTGAGTTCCCCTGAAGCAAAGCTTTAAAATGGTACTTCGATGATGGTGGGGGATTACAAATACTGCAAACATACCAGCTAGCATGCTGCCTACAAGATTCTGAGAGTTATTTTCCCTCTGAAATTAACTGTTCCAAACTCTGCTTTGGATGATGTGGCTTGATAAGAAGTCTACTTTGAAGCTAATAATCAAAAATGGGTAGAATTATTTATGAGTTTAGGGCTATGTTAAAAAGTTTCCCATGCTGCTATCAAAATGCAGGTGGAACCCTCACAAAGAAAAGGGCCATAACTATGTACGACCCCATGTGGACTATCACTGGCCTGCTCAAAGCAGCCCTGTATTTGTCCCTAAGTCTAAAATACTAAGCACAATGGTTCAGAGGCGTTATAATAAAGCTGTCAGGCACTGGTACCAATAATTTACACCAGTATTTTTAGATTGTCTGTAGAAAAAAAAAAGAGACTCTCTTTGCTGTTGAAAAATGAGGTGTGATTCTGTAAGGCTTGGCTGAAAAAGAACAGATGTGGACATCTCTAGAGCTAATATTTTTTCCTTAAAAACACATCTGTCATCAGCTTCCACTTAGAAGAGCAGTGAAGCACATATCTAAATAAACATGGCACTTGGTTCCAACACTAAACCTGCTTTTTGCGTAGCAACAGCTACTATTTTGTCATTGTGGATGGAAGGTATTTCAGCTGCTAACCAATGGCCTATAGTTATGGTTTGGCTGTGAAGCCGGACTTCACTTTCAGATGACATTTTCTTATCCTTTATGGAAAGGTTGGCTGGCACCACCACAGTAAAATTAATATAAACCCAACTGATAAACTCTAACACTTTCTATAGCTGGGAACATAATGGCATGGAGCATATGCTGGGGAACAAAGGAGGGAAATTAGTTTATCCCAAATGAGTGTTCACCACTTTAAGGAAGTGTGAGTCTCCTCCTTTCTAACCTTCTGACCCTTCCCTGGGAAACATATTTGTACATTTTTTTCCACTGAAGAAAGGGAATTAAAGGTGGGTTTTACAACTTACCTTTCATCCAGTGTCACAGATTTTGCCTGCTGGAAAAGAGAAAAGCATGCTGACCCAGAGACTCTTTTCTCAGATTTCACAATAAGAAATGCAGCCCTAATTCTAGGATCTTTTATATTATTATTGGCTGAGGGTGAAGAGTATATAGGTAGTGAAGGAAAGGAACAGGTAGGGGCAATAAGCAACAAGAAGAAATTATGGATGTGGGACAACAAAGAATAACAAAGAGAAATGCGGTAAACCATATTTAATGATGATTATTATTATTAATAATAATAATAATAATAATAATAATAATAATAATAATAATAATAATTTATTTGTATCCCACTTCTCCACATGGATCGAGGCGGCGAACAATATGAAATACATTATACATTAAAATACATTAAAAGACATTAAAAACCATACCCAATCCTCCCCACCCACCAACCCACCTAAACCAACCCCTTAAAATACACAGCAATTAACAATCCATCAATTACTATTAGCAAAGCAGCAAGGCAATAGATGGGAGGCGGTGGAAATGCTAGTCTGGGAAGGCCTGTTGGAAGAGATCAGTCTTGACTGCTCTTTTAAAGCTGTCAAGACTGGTAATATGCCGGGTCTCCTCCGGCAGGCCATTCCATAGCTTGGGAGCGATAGAAGATATTTGTACTGGATTGGACCCTGAGTAAGTTAGTTGCATTTAGATCCCATTGAAATCAGTATGTATACTTAGTCATGACTAACTTAAGTCTCACTTATTTCATTGAGAACTACTTGATCCAGCCCACTTGGATCCAGTCCATTTTGTTTTGAGTATGGAACTAAGAACTGATTTTGACAGCTTAAAAGTTGAGACAAAGAAGTGACAAAGTGTTGATGGCAAACTATCCTGCTTTCCTTCTGTGGCTTGTTTGATTGATCATGTGAAGTCTTGCCAGGTTTCTTTCTAGATAGGTGTCCCTATTTCTTTTAGACAAACAAACAAACAAACAAACAAACAAGAATTCTAAGGCACAGACAATGCAAAAGAAGTGGCTTTTTCACACGGTTATAGTAGTGAGGGAAAGCTGCATCTGGTGAACATCTGCTTGTCATATAGCTTAGAAAAGGCCATGGCTCCTCCTTGAGATGGGAGAATCATGTGGCTGTAGCTCTGCCAGCTAGGTGGGCAGTGTCACCTCAGTTTTTAGAAACTGTAGTGAGAGTGTGATGGTATTGATTTCTGCTTGTCTTTCTGTAAAGATTGCCGAGTTTAAAACAGTAGAATAAAATAACAGTGGCAGTTATCTAAAACTAACATTCAAATTTAAGAAGAGTAAACTACACTGGACTTGTTTCCTCTTGTATATTTTGTATAACAGGATGGTGTGTTGTTACCATGCTACATGTTTTGATCTTCAGATGTGTTGTATCAAGGGGCAATTATTTATTTTATTAGTACCCCAGTCTGTATTTAGCCATGGTGGCTTACAGCAAGGCTAAAATAAGGTAGGTTTAAAAACCTGATGATAAAAATGGTAAAACATAATTAAGTGATCATATTAAAGTTAAAATGCCATTGATTTTAAAATGTTAAAATCATTTACAAACATTACTATAAAGATGGACCATAAAAACCAATCAATCATAAAATGCCTGTTCAAATGAAAAGAGTTTTAGCAGAGAGGGGACAGCTGAGCCTCCCATGGAAGGGAGTTCTACAGCTGGGGAGCAGCCACTGAAAAGACCCTTTTCCATGTTCTCTTTAGATGGGACTGTAAAAGTGATGGGTTCAAGAGGAATTCCTACAATGAGGATCTGAAGAGTTGGATAGAGATGTGCAGATTGGGAAGAAAATTTGAGAGAAAAACTTTTTGTTCTGTTTCTTTAAAATCAAATTCTGGAAAAAAATTGGAAAAGTAGATTATGGAATTTTTTTGGATGGTGAATATAATTTTTAAGATATTTACTGCTCTAAAATGGTATGTGAAAATAGATAAGAGGAAGACTTTTATGGAAGACTATATATAGTATAATAACATTACAATTCCTGATCTTGTTTCTTTTTTCTCAGTTCTTTTTATTGGGAAGAGAGTGTAGGTCTGCTTTACACTGCAGCGAACTACTGAAAACAAAATAATCTCCCCTATTTTACTAATATTAATAGTTTTTTCTGTTTGTTATTGGGGTTTTTGTTTGTTTGTTTGTTTGTTTTTCCAGCTCCTCAAAGTGGCAAAGCCAAAGCAATTTTTTACAGTTTGTATTGTCCTTAGCTTTTGCCAAAAAAAGAATGAAAAGTTTAAAAAGTAAATATTGTTTGTAATTATATTTTGAATAAACTTTGTGTTTAATGTATCAAAGATGCTAATTTTATGCCAGAGAGCCAACATACTATAATGTTGGATTATGACTCAGGGAGAGCAAAGTTTGGACCAGCCATGGAAACCCCTCGGTGGCCTTGAGGAAGTGCCATTTTTTCAGCCTCAAAGGAAGGCAATGGAAAACCCTCTCTGAACAAATCTTGCCAAGAAAACCCCGTAATTGCTTTGTCTTTGGGACACCATAAGTTAGAAACAACTTCAAGGCACATTATCACAATACAATGACAATTTTATGCCAAACTATGGCCATTTCTGCATTACACTCTTCTAGCACGATTATTCCACTTTCAACATCTTATGGAATCCTGAGGTTTGCAGTTTAGGGAGGGGCTGGGCGGCCCCTCCCTAAACTGCAAACCCGAGAATTCCATAGGATGTTGAAAGTAGAATAATCGCGCTAGAAGAGTATAGTGCAGAAATGGCCTGAGTTATATATGATGCCTTTTATGTTCCTAAAGTAACAAAGTGACTTTCAATACATAAAGTGTGCTAATATTGCATTTTTTACCTTTTAAAAAATTTTTTAAATAAAGTTTTGTTGGCTTGAAAATGTCCAAAAATGTTACATCTCAAGATGTGTTCATATAGGATGACATGGTATTTCAGATAGCTGGACCTAACCCAGAAGTCACTTACTGTTTCAAAGTTTCCCCGTACTAAGTCTGAACACTCACATTCTTACTCTGAGGTCAAGAGGAGGTAATTATAAGTAGCATATTGGTGAGTCTTTATGTTCTGTCCTAGGATTTCCAGGATGACATGGGTACTTTACTGCAGATAAATAGCTGTGAGCATTAAGGCCCTTTCCGCACGGCATTTGCCATGCAAAAGGGCGCCTGGAGTGTCATGCGATTGTGAGGAGCAATCTGCATGACTCACAATCCCGCAGTGCTCCAGGGGCTGGCAGGCACCGGTCACACACCTTTACATTTTCAGCTGGCAGCCGAAAATGGTGTGCAATCGCACATTGCTCCCGGACCCCTCGTGCACTTAGCCGGTGTGCGGAGCCTCCAGACCCATGGCGGTCGCGCTTCCTGCCCAGCGCAGCCTGGGAAACTCCCAGGCTGCACTGCGGAAAGAAGAGGCAGGGCTCTCGTGCGAGCAGGCAGCTCGTGCGGAGCCAAAGGACTCTGGATGTGAGAGCCTTTTGCTGGAGGCTGCTCGCGTGATCCCCACACCCCAGCACCAGAAAAAGGTAAAGTGTGGAAAGGGCCTAAGATTTTAGCATTTTGAAGTATCATTTTAGCTAGCAAAATAATAATTCTTCATCAAAAAGCCTTGTCACCCTTCCTTTCTCTCCATCAATGTACCATGCTTGGCAAATATTTCAGAATGTTAGATTGCCCCCCCCTTTTTTTGGTTGTCCTTTGGAACAAAGAGAATGGAAAGCAAAGGAAGAAACAAAAATAATCAAGCATGACTGATGTCTAGATTCCTGCAAATCATTCCCTTTCTAACTCAACGCTGACTATGTGGACCTCTTTGTAGAGCGGCACTGAAAACCATAGAAGCCGCCCTTTGTGCTGAATCTTTCCTACATGTCTCTGGTGTATAGTAGCCTTTGTTTATGACACATTGTGTTCCATGTGGGCACAATTATGATTTTAATTAGAACATAAAATCTCATGGAATTTGAGACTTCCAGAACTCAGTGATTTAAGAGTCTGCTTATGTTGCAGGAATTTTGTTAGCTTTTATTGCAATGTAAGTGGACTTCACCCAACACTTGACCATATTACTGTGATCCTAAGGGACATTAGGGTGAAGATCTTAAGCTAAAGCATGTAGAATGAGTTTATTGGCTCCAGAGGAAAATGGTTTGAGATTAACTGCCTATCTAGTCATATCTGAGTTAACAGAATTTGCATATATTATATACATAGTAAACATACATACCCTGAAGCTAGATCCATAACAGAGAAAGTGCCATTGATATTGAGTTGTGTAGATACACAGCTGGTTTTTTAAAAAAAGTATGTGAAGATTGTGTTTCTGCAAATATGCTTTAGTTTTGTGAAGTTTGCTGCAAATGTTCTCAGACTTTTACTTAGTAAGTATGTCTATTATTGCATTAGGTATAATATTTCCAAACTCCTATGTCTGCATATTTCGAAGAACAAGCAGGATTTCCTGTTAAGGCAGCCCTTTGATAGCAGTTCTGAAGGAAGTGGTATGTGTGAAATCCTGTCTTTCCGGAGACTATATCAGCGATAAGTGTGGAATGCAAATGTTCTTTAAGCGGAAGTGTGTGTTCTGCATGTGCCTCTTTGCAGTGACAATCCACAGTTCATTAAGTTGAATAGTTCCATGGTGTTCAGTTAAAGTGTAGGAGGCAGGGGAGTGACAAAAGAAGAATAGGTTTACTGAGGAAAGATTTGCCTTGGATTTCATTGTAACAGCCTGTGGCTACAAAGCTACATGCTTTGGGAGTACCATGTATGCATCTGGAAGTGTGACTGATGCGTCTGGTGCAGCCAGTGTACCAATTCTGCAGGCATTCTGCATTTCTATTTAAAATCATGTGAACAGCTTCAGGAAAAACATGCTGATCCTGCCCTCCTCTGTCAGTAGGTTCCATGTGTGCAAGACTGAGGGTGAGTCCCACTAATCTGTGTGCAGTAGAACATGGTAAACCATGAATCAGTCCAGCACATACATGGAAGTTGCTCTTGACTGGACACTAAGAAGTCTGGCAGCCTTTAAGCTGGATTGGATTAACAAGTGGGTTTCTATGATAAATGTTGCAGTCGGGGGCAATGTTAGCTGATCCAGGGGCCTATTTTTTGCCCTAGGACACTCTTGGAACTATATGGACAGCCAAAAATGCGCAAAAAACCAAAAATAAAAACAAAAACAAAACTAGAAGTGGCTGGAAATATGCTTCTAGTTTTGAAAAATTGGGTGTTTTTCCTAATGCTGTGTGACCTATCTGGATGGAGAACTGCCTCTCCTGAAGATACATGCATGCTCAAGGCTGCTTTGTCTATTTTTGTTCAGAATTCAGCATTTGTTCAGAATTATTCTTCTGAAGTTAAGGTGACCTCTTTAGATGCCCATCTCTACTTTTTTGATTTTATATTTTATCCCCAGCAGTCTGTCTGTGTTCCACATCTACTGTTTTAAGCAATTTTTGATATGTTCCTCCAGGATTTCCTCCTACAATGTATTTTGTACTTCTACAACTCATGGGGTTCCCCCAGATTTGTAGATATCGCAGTCATTTGCAGATATGATGACATCTTGGTCACACAACTTTAGTTTGCAACCAGCCATCTAAGTGGAAGCAGAAATCATGATCTGAAGTGAGTTTGTATTCCATGTTTTGAGTCATGGTTTAGCACAGTGTCGGTATTGATGTTGGTTATGGTTATTGCTCTATCTCTATGGGCTGTTGCACCATGGAGCCAGTTTGTGAAACAGAGTGCTGTCAACATGGTCAGCCACTGCACAGGGTTTGTTTGATGTATATTTGATTTGGTTCTGATAAGCAGCTTGGTATGGTATCTTAATAGAGCCTTGGGTAGCAGTACTGAATTATAAAAGCATATTATAGTAGTTTATTCACTCTCCGCAGTTGTACCAGTAACATGTAGAATATTTTAAGTTGTTGTGTTACAAGTTTAATTCAGTTTCTTTGCTAAGGTGAGTTCTTTTACATCATTATGATGCACTTTGGCTATAAGCTTGATATGCTGAAATTTATTTTTGTGTTCTCAGGGAGCACTATCCTAGTAGATGACAGAAAGCAGCACTGATTTGACACTTGGCACTACACACTTTGGCATGTTTGCCAGTTGTTGGGAAGGATGTCTATAATTCAGTGGTTTCACTTTGAACTAAATTGCAAGCTCATGGACAGCACAAAAAAAAATTGTTACAGCTGGGTGCAGCCGCGGAAAACTTAATGTCATAATTACTTGAGGTTCTAATTTCTCAAGGATTGTGTTACATGAACAAGGAGCTCCTACAATTATAGCAAGACCAAGCCAGCTTCTCCCATGAAATCTGATGTTATGTCCCTCCACAATGGTGGAGGGTGTCAGCACATCTGTCTCTCCTCTCTCTCTCTTTTTCTGTATATGTATCTAAATATGTGTGTACACAGCCGTGCTCAGAAAACATACTTGCATATTTATGTGATGTAATTTATTTTGTTTTAGGAATCATAGATAATCAAAATTCAGCACACCCAAAACAATAGCATATCCTCCAACTGTCTTGATTAATCCTCTTCCATCCTGCTTTTTCAGCTGTTTTTGAAATGTTCCAGTTTCTCTCTCTGCCATGCACTTTTCTGCTTTATCCTCAACTCACTACAACTGCTGCAAATTGAGTTCAAAGAAAGAGTAGATTTCACTCAGTTAAGTCATCAGCAGGGGAGAAAGGAGAGGAGGGGGTGGAACCTTGTCCTTTCCAGTAGACTCAGTCAAACTGCTGCAGCCTCTCTTATTTTGCAGGGTCTTCTATATTAATAACTTTTATTATCCTTATACCACATATAGACTGGTTTTCATATGCAAAATGTTGTAGGCTATGCAGTACTATGAATTCTGCAGTAGCCCCTCAACTTTCACAAGGGTTCTGGGTGCAGAACACTTGCAAAAGTGGAAAAAGTGTGAATAACTCCCTGCCCCCTGTGATTTCCTTTACATTCCCTTCTGGGGCTTTCCCCTCCTATTCGCTTGCCTTTTTCATGCTGGGGCCAGATGCAAGGGAATGGGGAGGGGAGCTCTAGAGCAGAGAATGAAGGCATAGACATAGTCCTTCCCTCCCGCATTCCCTTGCCTTTTGCCTTGGTGCAAGTTCTCAGCACGGGCATGAGGAGCAAAGCAGTGGGAGGAGTGAGCTCCGGAGGGGAGAGGGAGGCTCATGTGCGCCTCCCCCTTAATCCCTTGCCTTTTGCCTGGGCACTTGCCTTCCTTCTCTGCACTTGGCAAAATGCAAGGGAATGGGAGGACTAGAAAGGGAGAGGCATGAATAATCAAATTTGTGAAAGTCAAACCTGCAAATGTGGAAGGAGGACTGTAGTTACCAAAATGTGAGTTCTAGTTATCAAACAGAAGCAAGTGAGTGATTTTCTGTTAAACTTCTTAAGTTTTTTCCAGTTGATGATTTCCAGGTACAACAACAGCGTAAAGAAGATTATATATAATTTACAGCATATGGAAAGAAGGAGGAATTAATATCAGACTGCAAACTGTTGTACATGTATTTGCGTTGTATTTTATTTAAAATTCTCCCTCCCTCTTTCAGCTTATGTGAATTCGCACAAGCATAGACATAGATTAAGTTCTTAGGTTGATGCCTTTATATATTTCTTGTTTGAGTATATATTAGTTTATGACAAGCACATAAAGCCTAAATCAGCAGATTGCCCATTTAATTTATCTTCTGCATTCTTCTCCACATTAGTGACATTTACACAAGATTTGATTCCTACAAAATATACTAAGAGACGCTTTTACTGTGCATGTGTGCATGCATGTGTATAAAAACTGAGCTCCACTGCTGGATGCAAATTCAGTATGCATGTATAGTCATCCCTCCACATTCGCTAGGGCTAGAGGCACAGCACCTCCCTGAAAGTGGAAAAACCATGAATAACTCTAGGCTCTCCCCAAAAAAGTATGATCACCATATTGAATCCACCATGGATTCCTTTGATCTTCACAAGGCAGAAGTGGGTGGCTGGTGGGGCTTCCTGCCACCTTCACTGCTGCCCCACACCATTTTTAATAGGGATTTATAAGCCTCGTTCTCAGTTTCTCAGTCTCACGAGGCTTGCAGTCCTTATAAAAAATGGCGTAAGGAGGCAGTAGAGGTGACAGCAAATAATCTGTGTATAATCAAATCCACAAACGTGAAACCTGCAAATGTGGAGGGCTGACTGTACTTACTGATCATGAGGTACTTAAGAGTTATAGCTCCAGTACATGTGTAACTGAATAAATAATATTTTTTTTATTAATCTGATGAGGAAAATGTCCTCAGTACCTTTTGTTTTGTATGCTTTGATAGGATCAAAACCCTCTTGTCATTGCTTTCCCCCCCTCAAATATATAATATTCCTTTTTCAGCACACATCCTGAAGTGTTGCCTGTTAATGTTGCTGTATCTACCAGTGATATTGATGCCTTGTTCCACAGTCCTTTCCTCTTCTCTTTCCTCTTTTGATTGCCATCTATAGTATCAAAAATTAAAGCGCAGTAGAGGCAGGGACTTGTGTTCTTTAAGTTGCTCCATAAAACAATATTTACCGTGACTTTTCTTCCTTTTCTTTTTTCTTTCTAATAGCTACAATATAATTTGTAGCTCATTTAGTTTCGTTTTCTCATGGAATGCTTTAGCTTGCGTAGCCCTTACTTCTTAGTGTTGTTCTGTTCCTACTTATTGTTCATTAGTTGTGATTGTGACAGTCAGAAAGCTAACAATAACTTTTCTGATGGAAATGAATGAACAGAATATTGCTATTCCTAATTCAGATAAAAAATTTTGATTTCTAAAAGAGGCATGACCATGTTTGTTTGTTTGCATCCTCAAAAGAACAATGTCGACACAGTAACTGTAAAAACATGACAATGAAATTCGCAGAGAACAAAGAAGTTCTTTTGTATTCAAGCATGCAAGTGAAATACTCAGACTAAAATCCTGAAAAATATTAGAAAAATCCACAGTTCACTAGTGACTCATTAGATAAAGGTCCTTTCATTGGCACATTGTTTAGTTGCTAAAACATGTTTTTGTGATTGGAAAAAGTTTGTGAGCTTGTACTATCTACCTACCTGCAACTCTCTCTTACCTGGTTAATGAAACTAAAATTTGTACTGCAGATTTAAATCTGTGAAATAATCACAATTAATGCTGACCATAGTTTGCTGCCCACCAAAGCTTGAAATCGGAATTAGAAGCTTGCAAAAATTTCCTGTTCTGTACAACTAATAAAGGTTCAGTCATTACAATATCTTTTGCCTGTAGTTTTTCTCATAGTATTACAATGGCACAGTGGCTGTGGGAGTGTTATTTTACCAGTACCACCAATCAACAGGCAAGATTTTGGAATTAAATTTTATTCCATTTGGACTTGGTGTACACATCTACAAAGATGAGATGGGAATGACTTAGAACCTTTTTCAATTAATATATATATATATATATATATATACACACATGTCAGCACATTGAAGAGAAAGTTTTGAAGCTAACTGTTCCCCCTTATTCTGCTTTTTGACTTACAAGTTATTCTTGCATAAGGAATAATGCCAGAATGTTATTTCTTCTGTCTTACTGCCAGATGTGGTACTGTCCAATGTGTCTTCATCTTGCTGCATATATAGACTCAAGTGATCCTGCCCAAATCTGCATACCTTCCCAAATGTTTCCCTGTAAATAGTTCTTTAAACCACTGGAGGTGCTTTTCATTTCACTCAAGAGTTCCTTCTACTAACTTCATTCTTCAGGTAGCACTAGATCACCTTTTGCAAATGTTTTTAAGCCTTTCTCATGGCAGAAAGAGCAAGCATACTATGTTTCAAAAGCCACCGGTTTAAATTATCTGATGCTGCACCTGCAGTTCTTGAAAAATATCAGTTCTCTGAACTGCCTAAGTGGAAAAAAAACATTTTGGCATTTCCCGACTGATTCATAATTCATAGCAGTGGTTTCAGACCACAATATGCTTTGTATCCCTAGATACTTTGTTGAAAGGATTATGAGCACAGGCATCGCTCAGGATGTTTAATCAGCCCCCTTGAGGCAAACGGGGGGAAATAGAAGGACCATTCTTTTTGGAAGGTGTGTTCTGTGTGGTAAAGGTAATGCATGAATTTTTTTTTGGCACTACTCTTAAAATGTGTGGGTAAACTCCCTATACAGCAAAGCTTTCTTCTCTGGAAGGGTTGCGTTGCTTGTCTCTTAAGAGAATATAAAGAGGCATCCTGTCTACATATGGTTATGGACAACTCATCATTCTTCCTTTCATCTAGGATTGAGAAGTGCCAAGTTTATTGCTGGCTGCTTCTGCTGCTTTAAATTGTGAGCTACACAGTACATTTAGATTAGATTATCTGGGACAATTTTTTTCTTTATGAGTTGATTTGAGCCTTTTAGGTAGTCATAGAAGTGTTTGTGGTGGAAATAGATACATCTTTCTCTCCCATGTTCATCTGTACTTAGGCTTGGATCCCTGATCACCTTTGTCAATTTTCGCTTCTGCAATGAGGTAGAGGAGGACCACAATCCACCACTCCAAAACAAAATATGTTTAGGTTGATATTTTCCTGGGTATAGACATCACCTTTTTCTTTTTATGTACAACACAGAGCAGATGAACTTTGTTTCGCGGCCAGTCCCTTTGTATACATGTTGATAACATTTTATTTAAAGGGCTGGGTTGTCCAACCATTATCTCTTGCACAGTTCAACTCTCACTCTCTCTTTTATTCTGAAGACCTTTATGCTGTGTTGCACCAAGGTTGTATTCTCTCAGAAATCATCTTCCTCCAAATCTGGTCTCATAGTCAATGATTATTCTCATCTTCCTTCCATAGTGCTGCTTCATTATTCTTGAGCTTGGAACTAGTTACTAATTATTAGTTTAATATAATTAGTTCCTTTTCCCCAATAACAAAAATGTAACTGTATTACATTACAATTCCAACATAGCAATGGGTAACTATACTCCTTTTGCAGTGTGACTGACTTTTTCATTAGTTCTCTAGTTGAGGTGTGAGCTTACTAAATGCTAGAACTCATGCTCATGTTCCATTGTGGGCACTGAAAAGACAAAGTGGGCAAGGAACAATAGCTAATTACTTTAAACAATGGCTTCCTGAGCTTTGCTATTGGGAAATTTTTGCCTACCTTTTTATCTCTGAGTATTCCTCACATCAGAAGTATTTAAGACAATATTTGCCCCCCGCCTTCTAACTTCACTTTGAATTTAAAGACCTCTTATCTTTTGTAAACAGAAGTGGAAGAAAAGATTATCTACATTGATTCTTTTCTCCTCAGAGGAAAAAAGAAGTAGGACAAGTGATGTGAGCAATAACCATTTCCGTTTGTAGTTTAACCAAAGAATCTTTAGAAAATTTCCCATACCATTAGAAAATCTTCCAAACTTTTAATGAGGTGGTCATGTTAAGGAGTGCCTCTCCCTGGTTGTATTTTGTTTTTTAAAAAGTCAGGTTGTGAAAACCTCCCTGATCCTCAAAATAATGAGCCCAAGGTTTGTTCCTATAATGCTAAATTATAGTTTAGATTACATCTATACTGTTTGGGGTGGGAGAGGGAAGCTGAAGAAAGGGCTGTGAATATCTAAATATATAAAACAGATTTCAGACATTGGTCTTTCTGTATAACAATATTAAGATTAATCTATAGCAAGCCTGATCAGAGCTAGGAAATACAGGAGTGTTTCTCTAGTCTTTCTTCCTGGAAGCACTATAAAGTTACCAGTGCATTTTTTTTTAAAAAAGAAAACACTATTCCCAATTTGATCTTTAGCAAAAGATTTCCCTTCTTTTCTTTCCATCGTCCAGCATACCCTGTCAAGGTTGCTAGTTAGTGACTCCCTTTGGATCTTCATAAGCCAAACACCCTCCTCAAAGAAATATCACCAGTTCCCTTCTTCACTCTCCTGTATCTCTCCCCCTCCCCATTGCTCTTCAGAAGATAAATGCAAAGCAGATGATATTGGTACCTAAGCTTCTCAGTCATGACAGCCTACTTGGAAGTGTGCAGAAAGATAGTAATAACTTCACAAAAGATCAAAGTAAAGATAATTAAGTAGCTCCTACAGTCCTACAGTCCCTACAGGAACATAGAAATACTGAATGGAATTTCATAAAAAATATTTTATTGCTGTTTATTTAATGTCTTCACATTACTGATCAACAAGTTGTGAATTTTTATTGACTTGCAACAAGGACCTGGAACTGTGTTAATTCAGAACCCAGCTGATACCACAGATACAGATACTTGACATGTTAAAAAGCTCCCTTGCTGGAGGAAATTAAATTTCAGGTATCTTGATGATAATGCAGTGATCTGTAGGAAACAACATGGGTTTGTCAAGAGTGTATTCTACCAAACTAATCTTGTGTCTTTTTTTGATCAGGTCACTAACTAGATGGTGGAAATGCTATGGATGCCATTTATCTAGATTTCAGCAAAGCATTTGATAAGGTCCCCCATAATATTTTGACTAGCAAACTGATTAAATGTGAAATAGATGGGAACACTGTCATATGGATCCATAATTGACTGGAAAAACCATGCTCAAAATGTCATCATCAGTGGCTACACTTCAGACTGGAAGGAGGTCTCAAGTGGAGTGCCTGAAGGTTCCTATCGTGGGGCCATTACTCTTTAACATTTTTATCAATTATTTAGGTGATGAGGTGGAGGGCAGCTTACAGATGACACAAAACTGGCTAACCTTTTGGAAGATAGGAACAAAAAGATGACCTAGATAAACTAGAAAATTGGGCAGAAATTTGTAATATAAAATTCAATAATGACAAAAGCAAAATTGTACACAAAAACTGAATGCACAGGTATAGAATGGGGGATACATGGCTCAGCAGTACTACCTGCAAAAAAGGACCTTGGGATTATTGTTGATGATAAGTTCAACATGAGCCAGCAATGTGATGCTGCAGCAAAGAAGGCAAATGCTATTTTAGTTGGCATTGGTAGAAACATAATATTCAAGAAGAGGAAGAAATAGTCCCCCTATATTCTGCACTGGTGAGGCCTCATCTGGGGAGCTGGGTTCAATTCTGGGTGCCTCATTTTAAGAAGGACATAGACAGGTTGTAGTGAGTTCAGAGAAGGGCAAAAAGGATGATAAGAGGAATGGAGAACAAAACATAAGAGGAAAATTTGAAGAAATTGGGCATATTCAGCTTGAGAAGTCTTGAGGAATGACATGAATGCATTATTTAAATATCTCAAGGCCTGTCACAGACAGGAGGAGGAGGGCCTGTTCTCTGCTGCCCCAGAAGGTAGAACCAAGTTTACAGGAGGGTAGACTTCAATTGAACATTAAAGAACTTCTTGACAGTAAGAGTAATTTGGCAATGGAACCAGTCGCTTAGAGAGGTGATGGGGTCTCCTTCTCTGGACATCTTTAAAAAGAGGCTGTAGAGCTACCTGCTGGAGATGCTTAGTTTAGCTGGAAATCCTGCATTGAGCAGAAGGTTAATGGCCCCTGAGGCCCCTTCCAGTTCTATGATTCTGATTCTATGAAAAAATTCAAGGAGAAAGCTCATTTTATATGTGCAGTAAAAGAAAAATACAAACATGTGAATCTCCATGTTCAGTCTGAAGTTGTTCTAGATTTGTTTGCTCATTCATTCAGGTGCTTGTGAACACATAATGGAAAGGGCTGATCTGGACTGATGTATACTGGTTTCACCCCATCCCCTGTATGTATTGCTTCCATGGGGCCAGTATATGAAGGGTCCTGTTATATGTGCATTCCAGGCTACTTGGATATGAAGGGTCCCAGACTGGCATGTATAGGAAATTATAGCTCGCATCATATTTGTTAGTCCCAACTAAAGTGGACCTATTCAATCAATTTTTGAATGGTGAATCAACACATAGATAAATCCCATTGATTGAATGGGTCTATTCTTGTCAGAATTAATAGGATTTGGGATATTGTGTGTTTAGATTGCAAGCATGTAAATTCTACAGATATGGGGGATTGGAATACTTGGACGTTAGGCATGACACTCAACTCATTTATTTCCTTCTGTATGATTATTTGTAGGGATGGGACGAATCCAGAATTTTCCAAATCCAGATCCGGATCCCTGGAAGGTTCTGGGAATCCAGGAATGTCACAAATCTCAAATCTTTCGAATCCTTTTTTAAAAAAGGGTTTAAGAAAGGCAAGGGAAAAAAGGATAATCTTGGGCAAGATACACTCTCTCAGCCTCAGCAAAAGCCTAGGCAAAAGCAAACCTTCCTCTGAAGAAATCTGGCCAAGACAATTGTCGTAGTTTTGCCTCAAGATCTCCCCAGATTGAAAATGACATGAAGGCCCTTTCTACATAGGCAGGAAAATGTGGATTAATCCCACATTTTCCTGCTTATGTGAACAGGGCCACATACTACAGTAGGGAGATAATCCAGGTCAAAACTGGCTTTTCTTTGCATAGCTCCTTCTGGCATCCTGGGGTTTGTAGCTTGCTGATGCACCAGCAGACTTTGGCCGAGAAGGCTGTGACACCTTGTAAAGCTACAAACCCTAGAATTGTGTATGAAAGAGCTTTGCAAGCAAGCTATGCAAAGGAATGTTTCAGCTGTCCTTGAAATCTCAAGCCTGTAGCTTCCAGTCAAGTACTGAACTTCAATATGAAATGTTCAATTTCAATATCTTAGAATACGACCCCAGCTGTAATTTCTGAAATTGTTAGCAAAAGCCATTATTACACCAAGGGAAGAACTCACCTATTTACTATCTTCCCTTGAATGTCTGATCGCCCTGGTTTTCAGGCATCTCAGTCTCCCAGGCTTTCAGGAGTCCCAGTCTCCCAGGTTTTCAGGCATCCTGGTCTCCAACAATCTATTTGGTTGGCAGATTGGAAAGATTCAGTTTGCGTATTTTGGCACAGGGATTCAGATTCGGGAATCTTGAATTCTTACCCAGAATTCAAGGATTCGAGGATTCGGTTGGCCCATCCCTAATTATTTTGCACCTGAATAAATGAACAAGTAGCACAATATTCATACATAGGTACAATTAGGGTAATAAAAAGAATTAACATTTTGTCAACATAAGTAGAGTTGCGTTCAGATTGTGCAAATGATTCAAACTATCCTTGAATATTGATTCAGCTTTTGTCTAGAAAATGCATAGTTTTTTTTTTACTCCTTTCTTTCCTCTACATGGACAACAATTGTCGATGAGCCCAGAATATGGTAATGGAGTCAACTCATCAGAATGCAGTTTCCCTAAAATCATAGCTTTCCAGAGTCGTTCCTTCCTTCCTTCCTCCTTCCTTCCTTTCTTTCTTTCTTTCTTTCAAAAGAAATTTTCTAGTCCCCACATGCCAGCTCAAGAAGTAAGTATTACAGGAAACCTGCTATACTTTCAGAATACTTTGTTCTCTGCTTCTACTTTCCTCCAAGCCTAACACAAATTATGTAGGACTTTTTTTTTTTTTTGCCTTGCCCCTCTACATAAGTAGCAAAACCAGAATAAATCATGGAAAATAGTAAAAATATAGAATAAATCTTGTAAGATATAGCAAGTTTTGCATAATATGTACTTTTTGGAGATAGAAGATTCATATTTCTTTAGTGAGTTACTTGGGTACAGTGTACACATGGCCCTGGAAGCATTGAGAAGCATGTGGTATGCATTGCCTAAACTTCAGTGTTAGCATGTTAAAGAAACATATTGTTTAGACAAGGTTGCATCCTTTTCTTGTCACCGGAACACATGTGCATTTTCTAATTGCCTTTTTTTTTTCTTTAAGGGAGGCAGAACACAGTGCGTACAAGAAGTGTGTCCCATTCTTTCATGTCCTCAGCATCTCAGTCACACTCCTTCGGGACAATGCTGCCCAAAATGTTTGGGTGAGTTGTTGTTTACACAGACGTGTTGCATGTTGAATGTAAATTTCCCATGGACATTTCACAGTATTTTGAGGTGGCCTAAGCGTTACATTGTTAAAGGTAGATTATGGAAAGAAATGTGAAGAAGGGAATACTTTTTATCAAAGAGAATGTAGTTAAATGAAACTTGTTTCATCATCGTAATTTTCTTGTCATTGCTATTGTTATTCTTTCAATAATTTGTATTCCTTTTTCTTCATCAGGAATAAGTCTAAGTCTTGGTCATGTGTGCTTGGTTTTGTTTGTCTGTGAGCTGCATGATGCATTTAGAGAATAAACATGGAACTGGTTCCAGAATGTGTGATCCCCCACAAAAGAGAGTAATGCTTTGACACAGAAACATTTCTGATATGTTTTTTGATTTCCCTTGAGGAGGGGAACTTTGATATAGCTGTAGCTCTGGGCTAGGAGCTCTTTGGATGCACCTCCCTGCTTCTATCAGGAGGGACAGTTGGCATATTGTTTCTCTCAGACCTCCAGGAATCTTTCCTACCTAATGAGTTAGCTACTTGGATTTCTTGCCAGGCCAAATTTGCAAGCATGCTGCTTTGTGTTATGAATCCGCTTAGTAGCTTCAGAGACCCAGTGTGATGTAGTGATTTGAGCGTTGGACTACAGCTGGAGACCAAGGTTCAAATCGCTGCTCAGCCATGAAAACTCATTAGGGTTGAGAGTTGAGAGTGTGTGACTTAGGCAATCACACACTCTCAACTTCAGATAGAGGCAATGGCAAATCCCATCTAAACAAATCTTGCCAAGAAAACTTTACCTTAAGTTGAGAAAGTTGAAGGCACGCCACAAAAAAGTATGTTCAGAATTAATCAGACAGTCACAATGGGTGAAGAAGTCCAGTCAGTTTAATTCTGAACACAGTCATAGCCTCAGAGGTGTGTGCTGTAGCAGTTGCAGCATAAACACACACATAGACCCCGAGATTAGAAGGTTAGTGGCAAAAGTGCTGTTACACTGAGTTTACACTAAAGTTTACATCCAAAACTTCTAACACATTTTTAGTTATCTGCAGAACAACAGTTTCGGAGACTTAGGCCCTTTTAGCAGCTTGCCTGTGTCCTGGTGGCATCCGGTAATGATGGCAACAACTGCACTGGCTGCCTGTGGTATCCAGGAAGTGTGATGGCATGCCTCTTCCTTCTGCAGCACAGTTGGGTACTGTCCCAGGCTGAACTGGAGCAGGAAGCGCGGCCGTTGCACTTCCAGGACCTCTGCAAGCAAGGTAAGTGCAGGCATGTGGCGGCAGGGCTGCGTGATCACCAATCATTGATGGGGAAAACCCATCAATGATTTGCAGCACTACTGAACCACTTGGGGAAGGGAGAAGGACGGGACATGGATGATGTCATGCATATGCATCATCTGGATCCCATCCTTCTCCTGTCCCCAGTGCAGGTTGGGTGCGTCAAGTGGAAAGGGCCTTAATCTGAGCAGTGCCTATATTAAGAAATTGTTTCACATTGGATGCAGAGTTTATCTCTGTGCTCTTGGCTGTTCTTAATGGATGGTGGCAACAGCTGGCAGGTTTTTCCCTTGACTGGCTGGAAAGGTTACAGATATTTGTTCCTTTACATGGATACTTCATTATTTAAACCAAGAATGAATGGTGGTGGCTTCTCTCCCTTTGATATCTGAAAGGACAAGAGCAGCAACAGCACCTGATAGAAGGGAGATAAGCCAGTTAACTTTTTAATTTCAAAGCCCCCTCCCTAAACTACAAACCCCAGGATTCCATAGGATGTTGGAAGTGGAATAATAGCGCTATAACAGCCTAGTGCAGAAATGGCCTAAGCTGAAATCCTCCTCACGAAAAGTGCAATTTATTAATAGTCATTGACTAGCAAAATGATTTAAAAGACTTTTTCTGAGCAACAGTTCTGTTTCTTAGAAGTATATATATACACAGATTCAAATTGGGCATTACCATCTATAAATGTGAAAAACATTTTGATATAGTAGTCACTAGTCACTATTTCTAACCAAAACTAAATTTGTTAAAATGTGGAAAATTAATCATATTACATAGAAAAAGGTCTTTGATCTTATGAATCCTGTTCCTTTTTGGTCAGGCCACTTCTGAGCCACCCTCTTTTCCTGGCTGCACTCTCATATTCTCTCTTTCTGTTTCATCCTCCTCTTAACCTCTTCCAAAGTCTTCCTCTCCAGAATTGTCAGCAGTGTCCCAGTTGTCACAATCTATCTTCCTTGTGCAGTTCCTCCATCTTCTTTACATATTTCTGTTTAGTTGCTTTGCCTGTCATCAGCACTTTTTCCTTCATCTTGTCTCTGTATATTCCCCTGTTTTTCTTCCTTTCATTCTCTTCCCCAATGTATCTCCCCTCTCATCTTGCCCCTGTGTTCACTCCCTCTTTCCTTTTGTCTTTGCATATCTGCCCCTCCCACCGCCACTGTGCTGGGGGCTTTCCTTTCTGCATGTGCATAATCCATCACTGGGCAGTGGCTCACTACCACAGGCTTTTCCAGCTCCTTCCATTTCATTGTTGCTGTCTGTTGTTCACACTGCTCACAGCTGCCACACACCATGGAATAAAAAATATTGGTAAGGTTCAGGAAAACTGACAAAATATATGACAAAAATGTAAAAATTTAACAAAAATGTAATATTGTTCTTTGAAAATTCCATAAAATTATATGGACTTTTATTTAAAAAAATGGTTCAAATTCTCACTTCAGGGTTTTTAAAATATAGCTGCTCATGTAATTCATATCAGTGCATTGGTTCTGATCACTGTATATACAAGTATTTGATCATTTAAAGGCTAGTGTTGTGAGAGAAGTTAATAAATGGTAAAGTCCACATATAACAAATACAGAGAAACTTGGAAAGTTATTTTTAAAAAGCAGTCAGCTACAGTTATAGATTAAGTAGGGGATTCTTTTGGTAAATAGTGTTATAGTTACACTTTTAAAAAGTAACTCTTTCCTTTCCCATTTCTCAAAAATATACTGATATAGTTTCTCTTTAACTACTTTTTTTTTTAAAAAAATTGATTACTAGAGGCTGTTAACCTGTAGTGCAAAATATATTCTCTGCCTATCCTCCTTGCTGTCATCTCAATAACCATAACAGAACATGAGGCAGCAGCTAAGTCTTGATCCATATGATATTATTCTTCCACCATTTATTGAAGCCTCATTAACTCATAACTATAAAAGTAACTTTTAAAACTACATTTTCATTACAAAAAGAGTCCCTTTTTACATTACAGCCTGAATGTAGCTAAGTTATATCTTTGTTGCTGGAGGAAGTTCATTAATTACAACAAGTTATTATGTAACCAGTTGATTTGAAACTCTGCAAAATTCCATAACCATGGTGTCCTTTAGCTGGTGGAGACATGACTACACAGGGCACCCAAGTGATATGTTTATGATTCAGAATGTAAGAGATGCATTCAAAAGTGTGTGCTTTTCATGTGCCATTCAAAATGTGTACGCAGAATCCTTGTTGGTGCTGCACAGTCGGACAGCAGTGCCCCAACCTTCCTTACCATATTGCAAAATTGAGTTCAGTAGCTCATCTAATTTAGGGGTGGCAGAAAGCCTTGCTTCTAGATGTACCTGCAGTCTAGATGGGAGATAGTGTGAAATAACTGCCTTTAGGGAGGATATAGTTTCACAGAAGGCTTTGTTAGTGAATATACTAGATAAGTCATTCATGGCTTTGTAGCACTGCCAGACCAATATAATGTGTCTTCATGCAATGTACAGCAGTGCAAAGGATGTGTTGTCCCATATGGGAATTCTGAACATCTTGAACTGATTTTCATAGGACAGTCTTGGCGCTGAGTGGGATTTTTCATATCCTGCAAGACTTGGCTGGCATGCCATAAAAGTTGTACTGAATTATCTTCTGGGCTGGTGCACATCATCACTTAGTGATTACTGCTTTCTAACTCAAAACATTACATCAAGGAGATTGTTCTGCAGGATGTATTGTGCCATTTTAAAATTGTGTGCTTGTTTAATAATCAAGTGTATGAGTGCAGGTGGGGATCATTTGACCGTCTGCTCACAGCAGATGAGACTGGTTAAAGGCATACGATGTCTGAAGTAGAATGCCCAGATACAAAACATTATAACCAAGCTGTGATGGGGCTCTTTTTTTATATGTATCAGATGAACAAACACTCATTTTCTGACCTGTCCTAGCATATTTGTTATTAGCATGCAAGCGTTGCTAAAATGGACTTAAAGGAATGGATACAGTGTCATGTACATGCATATTTGCTCATTATGTTCTACCTGTAGTTTAAATGAAATTGCTGTGATGGATATAAAGAGCACTGTACAGGCAAAGTGTGCCCGCATTCTCTCTCAGTGCTGGGAAATACTTCACATGAACATAGCATTCCATGGCAATGAGGAGACTGGGGAGCCCTGAGTGGTTGACCAGAGCTCCCTGGATTTGTTCTTCACTCTAAAAATGTAGCCTAAGATAATGGATTCCCTAATTTTTAAGACCTTTTATGCATTTCCTCACATCTGATCTCAGTTTCTTGACCTTTCTTGATTGAAGCTTTTTTACATGCCCACTAATTAACTTCACTAAAATCTCTAACATCATTTTTTTTTGGTAACATTGCCGCTTCTTTCCCTGCCAGCCTGGTTCTTCCTTTCTCCACCTTGTGCAGCTGAATAAGGACAAGTTCTGGAATACCTGTCTGTCTTATAGAATCTGACTTTTGTTAGTAGGTATGACTGCAATGAAGGGAAAGGAAATACTTTTTTTTTATAAAGCACAAAAATAACTTATGGAATTCACTGCTACAAGATATGGTAGGAAAAAGCTTAGATTTCTTTGAAAGGAAGACAACTGCAAGGAAGATAGGGGTATCAATGGCTACGAGTTATAATGGCTGTATGGCACCCCAGATTCAGAGACAGTATGCCTGTGATTATCAGATTCAAGGGCACTACAGCAGAAGAAGGCTATTGTCCTCATATCCTGCTTGTGGCGGATTGGTTAGAACTACCTGTGGTGGATCATGTAGAACAGGGAGGGAAGAGGCAAGATGGCGACGAACTAACAATTACTGAAACAACCTCCCAACGTAATCTGGCCCAATCACCTCTATACACATCAGAATGCCTTCCAAAGGCAAGAAAAGAATCCAGACCAGTCCCAACAATAAGATGGGGACTCAGGAATCTCACAAAGTGGAGAAACAGATGAGGATTGACTCACTTTTTCTGGCAGCAGAGACAACACAAGCCATGAGTAAGAGATATGAAACCAAAGCTACTTTTTCACTCCCTAAGTCGCCACAGAAATCTGAAGTAAGCAAAACAACCTCCCCAATCCTTCAAAACTTAAATATAAACTACTCCTTGGAAAAGAGAGATAAGGGGGAATGACAGCGAAAACAGAAATAAACTCTCGAGACTTGCTGGCAATATACCCCACAATAATTTTGCTCAGCGTTTCCATGAGGTCTGCCTACTGTCTGCAGAAAATTTGATTCTTGTTCTGCAGAGATTAAATGATATCGCAAACAAAGTGGAGCAATTCCAACAAACCTTACATATGCAAATCCCTCATGGCAAACAGGGGGTTAAAAAGGCAGCTGATATTGGTCAGATGGAGGAAGCAGCCAAACACTGCCGTGTGCTACAGAAAAAGCAGCTCCTCATAGAAATACATCACAATGCCCATATTTGGAACAGCCGCAAGTCTACTGTAAAATTCCTTTCCCAACTGTTAAACTGCCACAGCAGAACAATTGACTTAAAAGATTTTCATTACTTACCCAGCCCAAGAGCAACCAAGCGCATTTTTCTGACCTTCAATCAGGCCTCTGTTCCTAACAGACTGATACAAAAGAGTGAGTTTCTTTGGCAAATGTTCTATATCAAAACTATCAGAGTCTTTAAGGATGCGAGAGTTTGTGACCTCATTTCGGGAGAACCAACACACAGACATAACCCTGCTGATAAAAGTTGTAAGAACCTAGGCAACAAAACTGCCAACCAGGACCAGGAGCATTCTCTAACGGAGGTTGCTCAGGCTTTAATCAAGAAACATCTACACTAAGAGGAAAACTTACAGATATCTGGACACACACCTTGACAGCCCAACAAAAATCTAACATAAACCCAGCCCCGCAGAAATCACCTCTCTCTTCACAGACACACAGAAAGCTGTCACTACATTACACAGATTTAGATTATACAGACAGTGACAGCGGAACTGATTATTCGCTGCATCTACTCAAGGAACGCATAACATCCCAAGTAGCAAATACCTCTGCTAAAATGCTTTGTACTGAAGCTGCATCCACATCCTCATCTACAATTAAATCCCTGGGGTCCCAAACAACCCACTGTGAACCCTACCTTCAGAAAAGACAGCTCTCACCATCCACTATTTCATCTCCTATTTCATTGAACAAACCAAAGGATGCTCCCCTCACTAAACAGATGGGATCCCTGCTTGCTTGTGACCCTCATTTTTCAGCTCATGCTGCGTTGATTATTCCAGCTTCCATACCAGAACAGATGGAGCAGGAAGAGTGGGAATGTGATGCACTACCACATCATCCACACCAACAGCCATTGGCTAATGTGAACCAACTGCCACTGAATGAATTAGCCATCCAGCCTGTAGCCTGCAGTGCAACCACTTGACAATCAAGTGACCAGCACAAGGTTATCCTTATAACATGGAATGTTGCAGGCTGGCGAATATCTATCAGAGACCCCTGTTTCACTGACTTCCTCACACAACATGACATCATACTAATTCAGGAATCATGGACTGCTAAGGAACTCCTACTAAATGGCGTCCACTCATTTTCAGTTGCAGCAGAGTCAGGTAGAAAGCATGGAAGAGCAAGGGGAAGCTTGGGAGTCCTGGCTTCCACCAGTCTACATACTACAAGGTCTCTCCCCACATTTAAAACATATCCTGTGGCAGTGCTAATCCAAATTAACCACTGCACTCTGTTGATAATTAATGTCTACATGCCTCCAATGAAGAAGAAATACCAAATCAGAACCTTGTGGCCCAAAATGAAATCATACACTGCTAATCTCATATTGCAGAATCCAAATGCATTTGTAGTTCTGGGGAGAGATTTGAATGCTAGATTGGGCCCCAGTAATCATACCCTATACGCCCACCACAAATGCCCTCTTCCTAACTTCGAAGATGATGGAACTCACCTAACCTGCTGCTCAAAAGACAAGAAATCAAATTTTGCAGGCCTCTGTCTGGCTCAGACAGTCTTCAGGTTAAACCTTCATATTCTGAACGGCGCTCTGAAAAGTGACTGTCCAGCAGAATTCACCTATCTCTCTGGATCCAGAATGAGCGCCATTGACTACATAATCATTTCTAGAGACCTTCTCCCCTACAGTAAGGGCCTGAAAGTTCTGCCGAGATTTGAAAGTGATCATTTTCCAATTCAGCTACACCTAAGAGACTTTACTCAAGAGATACATATCAAGGACCACTATCAACTCTCTTTAATGCCACCAGGAAGGACTTGTCACCGAGCTAAATGGACCACCCAGTTAAATCAAACAATAAGTGAAGTATTGGCCTCAGACTGCTTTCAGCATCTTCGGACTGCCCTGATATCATCTGAGTACCCAGACGAACTTCTGAGGACCTACAACAGTCTTACCCAAGAGCTACAACAGCATCTAAGCCACCAAAATAATGCACATCGGAGACAACAACAGCATCACTCAAAGCCATGGTTCGACAAGGAATGTGCCAATGCAAAAAAAACCTGTCACCTCTACTTACCAGGCTTATCTATCCGATACTCCACCAGCTGTAGCGCTAAAACTGCTCCAGCAAAAGAGAGACTACAAAAAATTGCTGGTGTATAAGAGAAAAGAAGCCATGAAGAGCAATTGGACACAACTTATTCAGGCAGACAAATCTAATAACTCAGCTCTATTCTGGTGTATTACATCGTGCCCAAAGTAATGCACCAGCTATGGTGGACTGCCATATTCCTTCAGGGATCTGGGAGGATCACTTTGAAGCACTCTATAAGGACACCTATCTTGGAAAGGAAGGTACCAGCCAAAATATAGAGAACCTCCCAAAGAGGGCACCAGTGACAGTGTCAGAGGTTGAGAGCCTTGTAGTGCAACTGAGAATGGGGAAAGCCCCAGGGGAAGACTTAATCCCTCCAGAAGCCATAAGAAACAATTTGGAATTCTAGACTCCTATTCTGGCCTCACTTTTCACCTGCATTGACAACTATGGTCGTGCACCCAAGGACTGGGGGTTTGCAATCATTGTCCCCATACACAAAAAAGGAAGGAAGGATGATCCTGCCATCTATAGACCAATCAGTCTCCTCAACAGAACCAGCAAACTATACGCAAGACACTCACAGTGGAAACTCCAGACCTAGTTGGAGCAAGAAAACATACTTGTAGAGGAACAAGCTGGCTTTAGGGAAAACCAGTCCACCATAGATCAATGCCTCGTACTCCACCACCTTATGGAAAAATATTCCTCCTGCAACCAGCCTTTCTCTATGTTGCCTTTATAGACTTTAAAGCAGCTTTTGACTCTATATCTAAAACCAAACTGTGGGAAAAACTGGAAGCTTCCTTGATCGATCGGCATCTACTTCACTTAATACGTATCCTGCATGAAGGAACTTCACTCAAAATAAGCTGTAACCCCCTGGGTCATCTCACCAATGCCATCGACACTGAGAAGGGTGTCAAACAAGGTTGCATACTAGCTCTACTCTTGTTCAACTTTTACGTTAACTGCACGGTGGGCCTTCTTGACAACACAAACTTCCATCCCCCCAAAATAGAAGGAAGACACATTTCAGTTCTACTTTATGCCGATGCTGCTGCAATACTTTCAAGAACACCCATTGGCTTAAAAAGAGCGCTAAGAGCACTAGCACAGTACTGCAGAGAGGATCAGCTAGTACTCAGTTACCAAAAAACTAAAATCATGGCATTTGCTAAAAGGCCCAAGAATCATACCTGGAGTATAGATGGACAAAAGGTTGAACAAGTGTCCTGCTTCAAATATCTGGGAGTAATTCATGCTACTGGTAGCAGGAAAGCACATGGAGGTATGTGGCTGGTAACGGACAGCGGAGCTCATCAGCCATCCTCAAATTTCTTAAGACAAGAGGAGGATAATATATACCCATGGCACTCAAACTCTTTGAGGCCAAATCAGTAGCACAACTCTCTCAACTGGGACCCTTCCCAAACACTGCACCATTAGCACTTGTGCAATCCAAATTTTTAGGATCAGCTTTCCAAGTTCCAAAATGCGTCTCCAACACAACCTTGAGACTTGAGTCAGGCTTTATGCAAGTGGAGGCCAGAGTGCAGGTAACTATACTCAGCTACTGGCTTAGACTCCTTCTTTCCCACTGGTCTGGCTCCACTAACCTTGAGAGATGACTTCCAGTCTACGTGGAAACAGACAGTGATGACTAACATCTCATCACTGGGTTTTCCCCAGAGCTTCTGCTCAGCTTGGAATATGATAAGCTCAAAGCAGCTATCGAACAATGGGTGGTAGATACAGAGTGACAACTGGGTCCAGCTAGCACCTCAACCTTTATTGCTTCCGACCCCAACAGATATCAACTTTCACCTGTGGCATACTTAGCAAAACTAGGAGTACCTAAAAACCGGAGGGCCTTTACTTTGGCACAATGTCATGCCCTCCTCTCAGCTGTCCTCGAAGGCTGATACAAGAAAATCCCCTTCCCAGACAGACTGTGCCCCTGTGGCTCTGGCCGAATTGAAACAACAGAGCATGTGCTTCTCCAGTGCTCATACTACAGGACATTCGCTTCAGCCTTATTTCCCCTCTCTAGCATAAATACCAAGGATGCACTGGAGAGTTCTACACTTCTTTGTTACTTTCAGACACCAACCCCCATATAACATATAATGTTGCCACATTCTGTGCAGCAGTGGTTAAAATTTGTCAGGCGCTGACCTCTGCAGTGGACTAGTTCCAAGCTTGTCTTGTTATACTGAAGGAGAATTTCAGTGCTGTCTTTAACCTGCTTTTAATCTGTTTTTAGCCTGTGTTTTTATCCTTTTATCCTTTTCTGTACCCCTTTTTACCTGTGCTGGTCTATGACCACAATGAAGATTCTATTCTATTCATGTAGAACAACCTTGTCTTCTCTAATTATGCTGTGCTATTACTGCAGTCATAAACTTTTGAAAAATCACTAGAACAAACAGCTACCACAGTTATTGTGCTAAAGCCACCATTTTATGATTATATCCATAGAATGTTTATAGTCTCCAGAGTGATATATAGTTCTTCATTGGTTTGAAATTACATTTTTGAAAACTAGAATATAGTTCATTTCAGAATGTAGTGGTATATACAAATCAGAGATGAGAAAGTTAGTAGGAAAGAAATAACATGTTATTGATTGCATTTACATTGAAAAGACCATGTTTTTGACAATTAATTTAATTTGAAATTGATGTAGCATTATTACAATAAAAGCCAGAAAGGTGAAAAAAAAAATCATCCATAATTTAGTTTTTTCCTCCCCACTCCTGTTTTGAGCTTTTGGGGAGAAAGAAGCACGTGCATTTTTAAAAACCTCTTTTCTTTCCCATCCCTCCAAAATGAAATAAAATGAATCTTATTTTGCTTTCTCTTTCTCCCTCCTTTTTAAGCTTGTTCCTGTCCCTTTAGCTTGTTTCCTCCCTCATGGATCCCAACAAATTTGCTGAAATTATGAACTTTAGAATTCCATTTCTCTAGGGTGGATGAGGAGACTTCATGTGGTCACAAGTGTGCAGAAAATGAGGACCATTTGAAAACAAAGCAGACCACTCTTTCTTCTAAGCTGCCTTGCAACTTGTGACCTTGTATATCCTCAACCCTGGGGAAGTAAAAAAAAAGTGAGACATAGTATTTCAAAAATCTAAAAGAACTAGGTTTTGGGTAACTGGGTAATGTCAAATTTGTTGGCTCTAGCACTGTGGCTCATTTAATTATCTAACTAATTGTCTATTTAATTATTTAACTTTATTCTGGAGAAACATTAATGCTGACATGCAGACTTAAATCAGCCACTTTTATTAAAAACATTTAATTAAGTTGTCCTTTTTGATTAGCAGACATCCAATTTGATTGATTTTAATTCATTTTTTTCCTATCACAGATACTAACAATCTCCAGAGGCATCAGAAATTTAAGAATTATTTGGCATGTGATCTGATAGCTTGGGTGCAACTGAGCCAACTATAGTCCTCTTAAACAAGTCACTTATTTACAGATTCATTTCCTCTGCGTGTAAAATTGAAGTTGCAGTTACAGTTTTGTTATAAATTTATATCAGTATGCATTTCCGTACAAGAGTTGCAAGAATTGTCAGAAACTGTGATGAGGATGAGTGCAATCAAACGCACAGAACTAAAGGTGTGGTGGTTGCAGCTTCTGACCTATGAATAGACATTTTTCATGATTGAACAGGCAGCATGAGGGCTCCAAGGACTTATGATGACCCTAAGGCAAACCTTCCTGGGGTTTTCTGGGACTGAGAGTATATGATACACCCAAGGTTGCCCAGTGGGTTTCCATGGCTGAGCCAGGAACTGAATCCTGGTTTCCAGGGTCATAGTCCAATGACCAAACCACGATACCAAGCTAGCTCTCATGACTGCCTAGCACCCCCATTTTTACTATTTATTTATTTATTTATTTATTTACTTACTTACTTACTTACTTACTTACTCACTCACTTTTTTGGCTAAAAATGTCTTCCATTCTCTAGGAACATGATTCACCATGCCTTTCTTTCAGGCTGTGTTATGGCCAGATGTTGGCTTCTGGTTTGCTTTCTGATTATAAAAGGATTCTCTTGACTCTAAAACAGCTGGGACAGGCAACAAACTTGACAGAATTGCCCTCAGTCTCTCTAAACAGTATAGGGGGCATTTTTAGCAAACTAGAATTTTAAAACAAAACAGGATAGGAAGTGCAGTGGGGGGACGGCCATCCAGGATCCATGGGGGAACCAGTGTACCCTTCAAACTGCCATCAGTTGCCCGTCCTGACTTATAGCACATTTGTACTACAGAGTTACATCAGTTTGCTACCACTTTCACTGTCATTGGTCCATCCTGTGGAATCCTGGTATTGGTTGCATGGCATGGAACTGAGAATTCTTATGTTGTTTAGGATCATGTTTCTGTACCACAGAATTCTAAATACCTCACCAAACTACAAATCCCTGGAACCTGAAGGGTTGACCAATGACAGAAAAGAAGCTATTCTCTGTAATGCAGATATACTCTTAAAAATGTATTTTAAATCAACTGTAGCTCAATGGCAGAATTTATTTTATATATCTGTAAGGCTTAAGGTCCAGTCCCTGGATTCTGGCATTTACAAAGTATGTCAGATAGGAGAACTGAGAGAAAAAGTATCTTTGCATCTGATCCTGTACGACCAGTGCTTGTAAGAGTATCTAATGCTAAGCTGTTTGGTAGTAATACATCCATAAACTGCTTTGTGAGTTGTGTAACAGAGTTTCCAAAGTCATTTATAGTTCTCTGTCTTTGGCTCAGATCATTGTGGTTTACCAAAGAGAAACTAACAATGTAATAGAAATAAATTGAAATAGAACAATGCACCCAGCAGTAGGCAACAGATGAGCCTTGGCTTTCTGATAGTAATCACAGTTATCTTTGTTGGCAGTGTCCCTCTATTTCAACCACATCATGTTTCTTTTCCTGTTATTTATATCCAGGACAGAGGAAAGTATTTGATCTCCCATTTGGAAGCTGTCTCTTTCACAGTGATGTTTATGACAATGGAGCCTCCTTTGAGTATGACAATTGTACAAAATGTACATGCAAGGTGAGTCAGTAATAAACATTTCTTAATGAAGTTATTTTTAGGATACAGCACTGATATTTTTGTAGTTCAGGAGCTAAGCTGCCTTCTTCCACCAGCTTGCAGTTAGACATCTCAGAATAACACCCCCCCAAAAAAAAAACACCCAGGGCTTTGTGGGAATGGGAAAGTCCTGGACTTAATTCCTGAACCCTGTGGATGCTACACTTATGTGAATCCTTTAATTTTGTTTCTGTTTTGCCACTATTTCAGTACCATTTAAGGAGAGTACACTGTTTCAGCACCACATCTTTTAAACGTATTGGAAGTAGAGAGTCTCATAAGGGTCTGTTTGCCACTGGGGGGCACAGGTAGAGACAGAGGTAGTTAGAGTTCCTTAGTGTCTTCCTTTTTGCTTCCTTATTGGTAAGACTGACAGTTTCAGGCTTGACTTCACAGCTTCCCCTTCTCTATCTTTAGTCATGTAGCCAGTCCTCCCCCCGCTCCTCCTCCTCCTTCCTAGAGTATTTTTCTCTTTGCTGGGCAATCTTTTGTTGATTATTCCAAAAAGCAGCTTCCGAAAAGCACTGTGAGAAAAACCGAGGAAGGTTGTTTGCACGAGTGAAAAGCTCTGCTCATTTTCTGAAGGAAGGCATGGAGTAGACAGTGAAGCCCACCTTGAGTGTCTCTCTACCTGGAATCTGTTTGTTCTCATTTGTACCTACAAAGGCAGGAAGTTGACTCCTGCTTTATTGGAAGCTCAATGGAAGGGATCTCTCTGAACCATCTGGCCACCCCATCATGTGGTCCCTTTGTTGATCTGGAATTAACAACTATCCCATTTCTGTGCCAGCCTCAAAGGAAAAAATGTTATCCCCTTGACAGTCATGCAAAAGTGCAGTGGTAGATGAGGGACGGAGTGCTCTATTCCAGTTCTCTCCAAAACCTAGTTCTGGGCTCCCCTCACTATGTACATCATGGACCCCTGAAGTCAGGGGTCTAGGAACCACCAGGCCAGAAGCCACCAACCAAGCTTTACCATGCCAGATTGCTGAAGGCAACTTTCTCTTTTTGCTTTGCTGGGTAGTCAGCAAAACTAGGTGTGTTATCAAGTCCCTATATGATAGGTCAACATGGTGGGTTGATTTCGTCTTGGTGTGTCATAGATTACATGCCATTGGTTATGGGTCCACTACACTAAAACTTACAGGACATATTTGTGCTGATATAAATTTGCATAGAGATCTGTTGAAAGGAGAATTAAAAAAAAAACAGTTCAGCAATTTTCAAAAAATTTTTTTTGCTCAAGGCTATCTGGAATTTCTCTGCGTGAAGCTTAAGTACTGAGTATGATTTGGGAGTTGCTTGTGTTTGCAGCTAGTTCTGAGATTTACCTAGAGAATTCAGATATGCTTGTGTGGTTTTAAGTTATGGATATGTTTAAGAGTCAGTTATATAAATTAGTTTTCAGAAGAATGGTCCTGCACCTTTCATATGGATTGCAAGAAATGTACTATAGTTGCCTAAACATTTGTACCAGTTGTGCTTCTTACTTCAAAGAAGAACACCAGGATTAGTTCCAAAAGGTGGCAAGCCCAGCTGGTTACTGGATTCCATTAATAGTAAGGGGCCTGCTACCACGGTAGTGCTGCCTTGCTCATTTTTTACAAGAAGATAAGACGATAAGAAGCATTTTCTTGCATGGTTCTTCAGCTTAGGATGCCTTATCCAAACACCTTAAAAATCTTTGACTCAGTACAAAAAAAAAGCATTGAAACAGCTGAAGAACACCAGGCAACCCCAAAGGTGAGAATAAGAGATATGACTTGGTGTGTTTGGTCACCATGTTAAAAATGGTAAAGGTACTCAAGCTGTGTGAAGATAATAGGAACACATTCCTTGTGCTAATATGTATTTTAAGCCTCTATGAAAGATCCAATATATGCTGATTAAACCAATTAGTTGTGGCACAGGTTGGCCACCACTGGATGTATCGTCATGTGTCTGGAGTCTCTTTTTTTCATCCTTTTCTTGTAGGATTCTACTGTGGTGTGTAAGAAGAAATGCTTACCGCCTGGAGATTGCATAAGAACCAAAGAACAGTGCTGCAAGGAATGCATCTCTTACATGTCTCCTGAGGAAACAAAAGTGTGCAAGTTTGGCAACAAGATCTTCCGGGTAAATGCCTACACAAAGCTCCATTATTAGGATGTAACATATTCTAAGCTGTGTTTATAATTTTTAGACAGATCTGTGGAAGTCAAAGTGACCCCTGCAATAAGGCAGAGGGATTCAAACATGGTTACCTTAGCCAGTCCTGCAGCCTTGTAGGCTGACTCTTTTCTTCCTAGGCAGAAAATGAGGCTGCTGCCTCTTGCCATAAAAGGCACAGAATGATATGATTCACTTTCTCCAGCAGATAGCCATCAGAAAGGTATTTCTCTGTGGACTACAAGACAGCAACCCAGCCAAAAGGGAACCCCACCTCCCACTCCCACCCTCAAGTGAGCCAATCGGAGCTTAATTTGCTTTTCTGGATACAATTCAGTGCACAGCTAGAAGTACAGAGAGTGCTTCATGAATTGGGAAGCTGTGCGGTCATAATCCACTCCCGCCTCCTCCCACACAAGGTCATTGGGGATTCCCTACAAAACACTTCCCATATTACTGTGCGCCTGTTTGTTTTTTCAAGTGGTGCAGGGTTTCTCTCCCTCCTGCATCTCTCTGTTGGAAGTGATTTCTGTCACTGCATGCACCATCTGTGTGTTGAGAGATCCCGGGATCAGATGAAAAATTAAATCCCTCATGAGCACAGTATTTATCCAGCCAATGCTGCTTTTCATTCATTTGCATTTTTTCCGCTTTGCACAAAGCTGCAATGTTATGTAGGCCATGAAAATGTTGTTTACAGTGTAGTGAAAGGAACTACTCTTCATTCACTTAGTGCTCATGTACAGAAAAATAATTATACACCCAAACAGTTGCTTCCTCCTTAACTTACATTCTCTCTGCATACACGTGCATAAACAGAAAGCAGGAGGGCAACTAGAGGTGCCTTGTGATTATCATGCCAACAGGAATCCAAAGGGCTATTATAGGTCTACCCAAGATCTTGCCTGCCCCACCAAACCCATATATGCTTTTGAAACACTCCTCTGTTTCAAAAGAGGGTTTGGGATTTGGCAGTGTGGGGCTCCTGTTTAAGAAATCCTGAAGCTCCCCGCATCCCTCTGTCGACAGAATAGGTCACACAAAACTTTGGTCTCTGGCTATTATTCCACTAGAACAAAACAGCAAAAAGTCACTTTTTTTAAAAAAAAAGTTGGCTGTCTAGATGTGAATCCCAGTTCTGAGTAACTTGTACTGACTGATGAACAGGGAATGAACAATGAATTAGATAATTGTTGTTTGTCACCACTATTATTGTTTTCTAGGGCTACACTCGTGCAATAATAAATCTCCTTGCAGAGAGGATGGCCCTTGCAGCTTAGTAATGTTTTGTGTCTTTGTTGTGTGCCTTTAAGTTGTTTCTGATTTACAGCAGCCCTAAGGCAAATCTATCATGGGGTTTTCTTGACAAAATTTGTTCAGTGAGGGGTTGCCTTTGCCTTTCTTGGAGGATGAGAGAGTGTGACTTGCCTAAGATCACTCAGTGGGTTTCGTGGCTGAGTGGGTTTACTTCCCAATAAATGACATATAAGATTGTGCTGTTACATGGTTAGCTACATGTTTTCCCCCACATCTGGGAGATTAATAAGCTCTGCTTATATTTTGTACAGAATATCAAATTTTGGGGGCAGAGGAATTATTTAGAAAAAAAAATCACACTTGCTTTTCTCATTCAGGTCTGCCACTGATACATTTTACCAGGTGTTTACTACTAATTTGCAAAATAGGAATTATCAGATTGATCTAGGATCCCACAAATGGAATTATACCAGGGGTTGGAGGGTGCACTTTATATATCACAGTCCCCTATGTCTGCCTATCTCCCAGTACCTCCTAAATCATCCTGACTCTTAGGGTTATCTTTACTTTGGGCAAAATTTGTTCTCCAGATGTTTGTGCTTCATGGTGCACCTAATTGTGGCAAGGTATCATTTTGCAATGTGAGAGTACTGTGAAAATCTCTCTCAGCCATAGTTTTGCTCAACATGGAACTTAAATTCCACCACTGTACCACTTAAAATCTCCCGCTGTCCACACCCTTCCTTCATTTCTCTTTGTTGCACCTGGTTTACAATCCTTCTAGTTTGGCTTTTTGTCATCACAACAGTCTGTCACAGCCTCTGGGCTTTTTTTTGCTGTACTGTATAGCTCCTGTGCTACTGACAATGTTCATTTTTCACATGATAAGAAGAAATCTAAAAGGAAGGAGTAGAGAGGCTGTGCTAGTAACAGTCTCTATTTTTCTCCGACAAGTGAAAATCAGTCTAAAAGAAAGGAATTGGGGGGCATACTATGAAGAAATTTTTCCTCAAATAATTTATTCTAAGCCCCATGAAGAAGGCAACCCTGATTCAAGGTGCACAGTTCACTGAGAAAGTATCCAGCCAAAATTAGCCGAAAAGGAGGGGTATTGTGCAAAAGCACCTGAACTGGAGAAGGATCCCTGAGGACTACAATCCTTCTAATTTAATAGGCAGAGGGGGAAGGTGCTGTAACAATATTCTCCCCAGCAGGAAAACATCTTTGAGTACCTGTGTGGGTAACTGTTAAGAAAACTGCCCTATATCCAGTTGCTAGGTGTCATGTCATAGAGATAAAATCTAGAAAAGGTAGTTTGTCACATGAATGAAGAGAGTCTTCTGGAAAGAAAAGACAGCTAAAAGAAAAAGGGAAAGAGAGTAGCAAGCTGGAATAGAGAGGTGTGTGGTTTGTTGAAGCAAAGTTCTGTATTTGAAATACCTCTATAGTTGTTTGTAAGCAGTAATACAAGTTTTTCCTGTCAAATATGTGTGTGTGTATGGACATTTTTCAGTGCCCCGGTGATCCAGTGTTTGTCCTAACTACCTAGAATAGAGCTGTTGAAATAAGTAGGACTTCTTAAAACTAGTTTAAGTCTCATTGATTCCAGCAGATCTACTTATTTAGGAGTTAATGTTGGATTTAGTCCATTATTTTAGAAAAGGTAAACAATAAGAAAAGTCAAAGTATTAGTAGAATTTTATTTTGCAATTCTAAGTTATATAAATATGTAACTCAACAAAAAGGTAGTATAGTTCGTGAATATTGTTAACAGGATAATAATATAGATTATAACACTTTGGTGTATTTTTAAAAGAATTATCTTCCTATTGTGCTTTGGGTCATGAAGATCCATAAACATCCTTTTTTTTGGTCTCCCTTCTATTACTATCTGAGCCATTTCTAGTTCATTACAATAAGTCAAAAACTTCCATATGTTGGCTGTGAAAGAACTAGTGCAAGACCATTGATAAACACTGAGAATGCTGTTTGTCACATGTGGTCAACAAAGATATTTGCCATGGTATTTTTGAAGCAACGCTTGGGGTAGTAGAGGGGACTACTACTTCAGAGGGGAGAGGATGGGTGGATTTAGTCCCCTATGACTGTACCTGCTAGAATTTAGGACTGAACTTTTTTGGTGCTCTGTGTCTGTTCTAAACATTTCATATGTTCAGTAGATCAGATGTCTGCCTTAGCACTGTAAGTAATCCAAATTTGAATTCAGTATTAAGTATATTCCTGGATTAAAGTAGAACAATGCCATATCTGGGGATAAATTTGCTGTGTCTTGACATTTTAATCAAACATTTTCATGTGTAGTAACTTAAACATGCCAATCACACTGGGCATATTGAGTCAGATTTTTCTAATTATGTCATTCCAAATGAGACAATCATATTGTTGGACAAATACAAAAGGAATGTTTTTTGGGAAAAAGTGCAACTAATTAGGCTGTTGATATTATTTTTTTAAGTTTTAATGTGTCTTCATTAAATGTGGAATAATACTCTGCTGTATCAAAGGACCAGAGGGAAAAATTATTCCTGATAGATCCTTAATCCAGCTGGGTGGAGATGGATACTTCATAACTAATTTAGACTAAACAATGACATAACTCCAATAGGGAGAGTGTTGCTTTTTACTTGTATAAGAGGATGATGCATTACTGGAATAGCTTCCTTCTACCGCCCCAGCTGATGGCTGTATCATGTTCTCCCTCCTGCAGGACGGAGAGATGTGGTCCTCCATTAACTGCACCATCTGTGCTTGTGTGAAAGGCAAGACAGAATGTCGCAAGAAGCACTGCATTCCAGTCAGCAGCTGCCCTCATGTGAGTGTAACAGTGAGTGTTCATCCCCCCACATACCTTTTAGCAGAAACCTTGGCAGGCTTGGTGTATGCAGATTTTGGGATACAGAGAACAGTCATGGGATTTCAGATTCTGTGACAGACTAGAATATTCAAAGCAGCTTAACACATTTCAGTATTTCTTCTAGTTCTGCTTTCCTCTTAGCCTTTTTCTCCAGCCTAGAGTCTTTTTCATGCTTATTTTGTGTATCAGTCATTCTTTCTACTATGCCTCATTCCTTCTCTGTTTGATTTCTCTTTCTCTGTCTTTCTTTTTGCCATCATTAAAGGACCAGCCCTGCCATTAGGCAGGATGAAGTAGCTACCTCAGGTAGTAGATGTTGGGTGCCCTGAAAGAGCCCCAAACCATTAGTTATTCCATTTACTATTATTTATATTTTTTTGAATGCCAGAGATGGTGATAGGTACCTGTGAGATTCTCTGCTTTATGGTTGGAGCTAGGTACCGTACACTTAGGATGGATCCGAGAGCCATTTGTTGCTCTGCCTCAGGCAGCACAATGACACTTAATAAGTATTGTTTTAAAAGTGTTTTGACCTGACTAAATACAGTTTGTGTATGTTTCCTAATGAAGCCCTGCTTCATTAATGACATTTTACACTGGGGTCCATTTTGCATCTTCCATTTTGCAAACATTTACTTCTGCTTTTTTTCTTACTATAAAAATTTGCTTAGAGGAGAAAGGTGGAATAGCTGTTTATAATGCTTTTTTGTTGTTCTTGGTAGTACTCAGAGCTGTCGCTATGGAAACTCCCTTACTTGGAAGTATGCCTTATTGATTTCAGCAGAATTTACTTGCATCCAAGTGTGCTAATGACTGAAGTTTAAGTTATCCAGTTGCTGCTACAGTAGCAGGGCAGGAAGCAACAGATAAAAAAAACAAACCTATATAGTATTGTCTTGATAATTTGGCTAGTACACATGCGACTGTGTTGTTGAATTACCTACAGATTTAATGTATTTGGGTTTGCACTCATCCGCGTTTGCATGAAGAATGTAGTGTTCTACAGAATTAATCATTGTGATTACTCTTCCCATCTGTGAATGACATTTCTATTCCAACTTCCCAAGGCAATTCTGTAAATAGCGAAAAACCAATACAATATCAAAAATAATGGTAGTGCTGTTAAGCCTCACTTGCTAATTCCTCTCTTTTAGAGATATAACAGTTGCAAAAATTATTGTCCAAGTGAATAAATGTAGGGCTAAACAAATTTGTCTATGTAAAAATTTTGTGGTGTTACTACCTGTTGAATGTAAAAGAAACTCAAAAAAAGAAAAGAAAAGAAAGAACAGTTTACATATTAGTCTAAGTATGGTCTTGTGATCTGAGTGTTACCAGTAGGATAGTGGAATCTTATTGGTTAGGATTTTGGACCATTATAGAAACTTCTCCAAAATAGTTTTTCTGGTGTTCTACCTTATGAGAATTACAGTTCTCCCTCGACATCTGCAGGTTTCACTTTTGCAGATTTGATTATTTGCAGGGTGGGCTTGTCTTCCTCAATCTCTCCCTCCCTGGCCTTTTGCCCAGGGGCAGGGAAGGGGAAAGATCATTGCTTC
Organism: Ctenosaura bakeri; assembly: GCA_948474755.1. Lineage (NCBI taxonomy): Eukaryota > Metazoa > Chordata > Lepidosauria > Squamata > Iguanidae > Ctenosaura > Ctenosaura bakeri. The sequence continues at coordinate 173,579 of CAOLHI010002033.1, forward strand.
CCCTTGCCTGTTGCCTGTGAGGGTACACTGGCAGTAGCGGGAAGGAACATGAATGCTGAGGGGGGGGGAATTGCCCATTGTCTGCATGCCCTCCATTGCAGCCAGTGCAGGCATGCTGGCAGAAGCTGGCAGGAGTGTGTATAGGGGGCGATCGCCTGTTCTCTGCATGCGCTTGGCCATCTCCGGTGTGAGTGCACTGGCAGAAGCTGGCAGGGGCGTGCAGAGAGGACATTCGTCTGTTCTCTGCACACCATCCACTGCTGGCGGTGCAGGTGTACTGGCAGCAGCAGGCAGGAGCACGCTGGGGGTGATCGCCCATTACCTGCATGCCTTCTGCCATCGCTGGTGCAGGTGCTCTGGAGGCAGCTTGCAAGGATGTGTAGGGTGGGTGCCTCACCCCTTGCCTGCACGCCCTCAACTGTAGCTGGTGTGGGCATGCCTCAGGAGTATACAGGTGGGGCGATCTACCCTTCCACGCATGCCCTCTGTCGCCGCCACTTGCTCACGTGCTGGGGGGTGGTGGCAGGCATGAGCCTGAAGGGAGGGCACGAGTTATTTGTAATTTTTTGACTTTCGCAAGGGTTCTGTGTCCCTATCCCTTGCGAATATGAAGGGCCTACTGTATAAGAGGGAGATGATGGTAGTGTCCCTTATACTTTTTAAAATGTTAAATACTTTGTTGTATTAGAAATATTTTATCATGTCATATTCATGAGAACTCACATGAACTGTATTATATTTCTGTGTATACACTCATTAGTTTGTGTCTCATACATCTTATTCTGTGCTTAAAAAAGAGTGGTGGTTTCACAAAAAATAATCACACGATCCCTGCTTCACAGTATTTTTAGTGAGTGTTCTGTAAAGTCAGGCACCATGTATGTTGTTGGCCGTAATAGCCTCCAATCATTTGAAACTTTCACATATGCCTTTCTAGCAAAAAGCATTTCCTGTTGATTTCAAGTTAGGCTGCTCAGGAAATATATTGGTAGGAGGTGTGTGAGGCTACAGCATTATATTTGAATGTACTACATACTGAAAAGCTTGAAAATGAAAGGTTATTTTTGTAAAAAAAAAAAAGTATTAGTGTTCTGCTAACCTACTGGATGTTAACAGAAAGGTCACTGTACCTGTTCTAACAATAATGTTCATTGTGTGAGGCTGTCTGTATCATACTGTGCTTTGTTGCCTGGCTAGCCTGTTCCTTTAGAAATACTAGAATTTTATTAAAATTAGCCATTTTAATTGCACCAAACATTGAGTAGTGGCAAAATATATGCATGTCAAGTTACTTATTATAATAATACCATACTACTTGATAGTAATACTATCTAGTGTTGACATGTGGAATCTGTAATAAAATTTTGTAAGTTTGTACAGCCATTCCATTCCAATTCCCTCCCTTATGGTTTTTTCAGGCTCTGTTCCTAGCAATTTGAGAAAACTAGCATTCTGTGCCCACTGAACATACTCAGCCCTTGCTGAATTGTCCTCCACCCACCTTGTCCATTCCCTCTAAATTTGTTTTGTTCTACTGAATATGTCTTGGCTATTTGCCCCTGAAATACAGGATGCTTTCAAATAGAAAATCTTTCTTGGTATATAGGACGCATGCCCATCCTATATTAAGCATAGATTATTGCATTTCCATTGGGAGGTTTTCTTAGATGCCTCTGTGAGAAGAACCAGAGCCATGGAGAAAATGCAGTATAGTACAATATAGTTCTTTATTATGGTCTGTAGACCCAACAAGTTCAAATAAATGACATGTAAAATAAAAGCACAGTGAGCAATTGGGTCAAATTATACGGGGATAACTTATTTCAGACATTTTCAGCTGATATGGAAGTTAACTGTTCTCAGACAAAAATTTGGCAGTGACCAAGGTCTCATTGAAATTGTCATCTTCTAATGGGAATTTGAAATAAAATTGGGCCACTCTTCCTGGTAGATTCACCAATGATAGATTAAAGAGAAGGTGTAGCACGTATGAAGCCCCCCAGGATCTTTGTGCATATGGTGATGTCATAGGGTCTCTGGAGGCACCTGGTGTCCTTTTGGAGAGCTGAGTCTTTCAGCCTTTCCCTGGGGCAGTTTTGGATATTCCTACCTATTTCATCAAATGTCTGATACAGGCCTGAAAACATAAAAAAATCCCAAAATCTAATAATTAGATGGTGTGTCTCAATGTTTTCGGCATGAATTTAAGGCCCTTTCTGCTCTACACTGTTATAGAATCATAGAGTTGGAAGAGACCACAGGGGCCATCCAGTCCAACCCTCTGCTATGCAGGAACACACATCAAAATACTCCCAACAGATGGCCATCTAGCCTCTGTTTAAAAACCTCCAAAGAGGGAGACTCCACCACACTCCAAGGCAGTATATTCCACTGTTGAACAGCTCTGACTATCAGGAAGTTCTTCCTGAGGTTTAGGTGGTATAGTGCTATTATTCTGCTTTCAACATCCTGTGGAATTCTGGGATTTGTCGTTTACTAAGGCTAAAGAGATCTCTGGCTGAGAATTCTAAATGCCCTTCTCTAAACTACAAACCCCAGGATTCCAAAGGATGTTGAAAGTGGAATAATAGCACTATAACAGTGTAGTGTGGAAATGTCCTTAGATTTAGATTGTTTGGTATCATAATCTTTTGGAGGATTTATTGTGTAAATGCATTTTGAGCCGATAAACTTACGGTGAGTTTCAGATTTGTCCATGGCATGCTGTCCCATGCCTAACACAGATAGCATTACATTTTTATACACATCTGTTATTCTTACAAAGAACAAAAAAGAAAAGTGGCTGGTCATGCTTCAGTGCCAGATGAAGCATAAAACAACAGCAGCTGATGCTATTGCACAATGGAACACAAAACAAACAAAAAAATCCTAATTAGTTTTGTATTTTAGAAGGAAGAGGGGAAAAAGGGTAACATTTAGATACACAATTGAAACTTTTATTATAAATGAGAAGGAAAAGATTTTGCAGGATTCATAGATTGTGAAATGTGTTCTGCTTATAAATATTCATAGATAAAAATGGAATTGCATCTTAAAGCCCACTCCTAAGGGAGCCTTCAGTGCTAACAAACTCTTAACGCCACATGGTAGTAATAATAATAATGGGCTTCCTTATTCTGCAAAACAAAAACAGAAACCCCTGCCAGCGTGGTGGCTCAAGTAACCAACTTTAGTAGGTTGGCTTGCAGACCCTAATTTTGCTTGAATTCATGCCACTTTCGGCTTGAATGATGGCTGAAGTCCTATTATGCAAACAGAGGTAAGACTATCCAGTGCAATTAAGCAGCATTCAGCTGTATCCTTTCCATCCGTGCTGGTATAGTTTGCCCAATTAAGATCTTTCCCTGTGGATATAGCAGTTGTGAGAAGGGATGGCTTGGAGGTTTCCCACTAAAAGAACATGAAAGTAACAGATGATTTTTACTGAATGGAACAACATTTTGTCTTGCCAAAAACTCAGAGGAAAATCCCCAAGTGCACAGGACACTTGCTTGAGTGTGAAATAGCTGTCAAAATTACATAGGTAAGGTCAAAGTCCTGTTTATAGCCTACTTGCCTGCTAGATACGACATTTATTATTTTTCTCTCATGATCTTCTATTATGGGGATAGGGCAGTGTCCATGACAGATCCTGCTCCAGTCTTTACCCTTTGAACTACCTTTTAAGGTAGATCTGATTGAAGAAATGGTTAGTCCAAGGCCATGAAAGTAATCCAAGCTTCATGGCTGAATGGAGATTTGAACTTACACCAGTCCAGCCTTAGAGTGTATTCACACTATACACTTATACCATTTTGATACCACTTTAACTGCCCTGCCTCCATTGTGTGGAATCCAGAGATTTTATCATTTAGGTACCTAGAATTCTCTGCCAGAGGATTCTAGTGTTGTAGTACTACTTTACTAAACTGCAAATCCCAGGATTCTGTAGGATAAAGCCATGGCGGTTAAAGTGGTGGCAAACTGCTAAAATTGTGCAGAATAGATATACTATGAGTCTAGTATTCTAATGCTATACTATACTGACTGTGAAACCAGGGCTTAATATAATGAAACAGACTGTGTTAAGACTCAATCCCAGAAACTGTTCTTGGTGTTAGTGATCAGATTGGGATACAGTATCACATTTATGAGCATGTTTAGAATATATTTTAATTGCAGCTGCTGGGAAATCACAATTAAGCACACTAGAAATGATGTACCATTTTTTGAGCTGGGCATCCTTTCAAGTACGGAGAATTTTATCATTTTCCTATATCTGACTAGAAAACTAGAAGACTAGGTGGATGATAAAATACTCCACACCACTTGCTTAGAAGGACACTGTAGATGGTCAAATTGCCAAACAGTTTAAGAGTGAGGCGTCTAGTGACTTGGCAGCTCAGTATCTGCAGTGGCACATCTTCCCATCTATTCATGTTTTGTGGTCATCTTTTTCTGAGTGCTCCCATCAAATAAGGTCTGGTGGAGGGCCACGTGTGAATTATCCTTTTCAACAGTAGCCCCACTGTGTTAAATGCCCCCCTCCCACCAGAGATCTTCCTGATATTCAACCTTATGTCTCTTCAGCTTTATGCAAAGACCTTTTTATTTTCCCAGGTTGTTAAACATGGTAGTTTAATACTATTTTATATTCTTTTACCATATGTTTTTGATCAATTTGATGCCGATGAATAGTAGTCCCTGTTCACTGTCTTGAAAGATGTCTCTTTGAAATTATGGCTGAACTCTGTTTGCTATGTTTTATTGTAACTGTGTTCATTTTAACTGGTTATATACTGCCCGGAGTTGGTTACAGAGTGACCTATGGAAAGGGGGAAAAGGCCTTTTAAGGAAATTTAAAGAAATTTGACCAAGGGTCATAGCTTGAGGGTAAAACATATGCTTGGCCAATAAAAGCCCTCCAGTTCAGTGTCATTATTTAAAAGATAGTAGATACCAGGAAAGCTCTCTCACAGGTTAGGACTTTGATCTGTGTTGGCTCTGTTAATAAGGCAGAATAAGGGTGAACAACTTCCAGAAGTCTAAGGGCTGCACACTTCTGCCCTTAGACTCCAGAAGGCCATCTTTGAAAGGCAGAGGCCTTTCAAACAATGTAGTCCCCAAGGACCCTCATGCAACTCTCCCTCACCCTTCTCATTTTTTTTTTTTTTTGAACTTAGAAAGATCCTTCACACCGTTTAGGTCCTTTGGTCAGAAAAAGTACTCTTCTGCTTTTGAAAAAAGATGCTCCCAGAGTCTAAAAGAGAATTTTTCCCTAGAGAGTGCAGAAGATCTTTTGAAAGGAAAGAAGGTAGGCAGGCTGACTGGCTGGCTTGGGAGCTGCTTTGGACTCCATACTGTGTGTCATATTTTCCTTCCACCCTAGTATCAAGAATACTGGGTTAGGTGAACAGATAGACTGGTGTCGTGAAGCACCTTACTATTTCCTAAATGATAGCAAAGTGCCCTACAGAGACTGCATGAATTTTCCTTCAGGAAGCTTCAATCAGAGAGTTAGTTGATTTTCTAAAATTAATTTAACTTAGACTCAGTGGGTTGGCTCAAGACCTTTTGTTGACTGAGGTAGAGTAGCAAGTAGTCCATACCACCAGGTTAAGGTGCATGGTTTCCAGGATGAGAGAAATTGTTTTGGCACCTGATGCTGAATCCTGCAACTTTCTTTCACTCATTTCCTGGCAGAAATAATAAAAGAAAAACAAATGACAGTAATTTGCTATCCATTCATGACACTCAGAGTCTGCTGAATGAGACAGATACCCCATTCTGCCTAACAGGAGGACTGGCTTTGACTCTTAGGTCCTTTCCGCACCTTACTGTCTTCCGGCACTGAGGTGTGGGGATCGCACAAGCAACCTCTGGCAAGAGGCTCTCGCGTCCGGGGTCCTTCGGCTCCGCACGAGCTGCCTGCTCGTGCGAAAGCCCCGCCTCTTCCTTCCGCAGTGCAGCCTGGGGCCTTTCCAGGCTGCGCTGGGGCAGGAAGCGCAAGCAGCACAGCTCTGGAGGCTCCACACACCAGGTAAGTGCATGTAGGGCCCAGGAGCAATGCGCGATCGCGCACCATTTTCGGCTTCAAGCCGAAAATGAAAAAGTGCGTGATCGGTGCCTGCTGGCCCCTGGAGCATCGCGCGATTGTGAGTGCGTCGTGCAGATCGCTCCTCACAATCATGCGACGCTCCACGTGCCCTTTCGCATGGAAAATGCTGTGCGAAAAGGGCCTTAATGTGGGATCCAAATGCAGTGCATAGCATAACCAGTGTTATGTACCCAAGGCATAGTGAAGGGAATGGAGGCCTTTTGCTTCTCAGAACACATGGCAAATCACATGCGAAACTGGGGAATTTTCAACAACAATTTATACTGTGACAGGTTGAAAGTCTAACTGGACATGGCCAAGCTCTTAGGCACGCTTAAAAGTAGTTCTTTGAATCTTGGCCATGGCCTAATGCAAATGAAATCAATTTATTATTTTTAAAGGGCTTAGTAGAGTTTTTTTTTAAAAAAACAAAATACCGCATTTCTTGCTTTTAGTCACTGCTAGTCCTGACAGAATTCATAACAAAGGTTTGGCTTCTTGCAGTATACTAAATAAAGAGCTGAACCTTGTCGTTATTTGAAATGCAGGAGTAATTTACAGATTCAAATGAGATTAAAACAGCATTTCACTATCCATTGAGCCAGGAACACTGGAAAATTTCTTCCTTCCTGAAAACATACACTGAAGCTGCTAGCAATAAAGACCTATTTACTGTAAGATAATTTCCTAAAGGAACTAGATTCTTTTCCCTTGTTGGATTAGAGGCTAAAACATAATTTTTAAAAAGTCAGGATAGGCAAATTGGATAGGACTTGGCTCTGGACCATTTGTGCAGCTGCCTCTGACACCTACACATAAAGTAAATGAGCCACTTTAGTCTACTGACAATACATGCAAAGTCTTGAATAGCAACTTTAGCTTAGAGTTCAATAATTATATACTTATTAATGTGGAGAACTTAGTTATATGTAGCAGTGGTTTTTCAAACAAGTGGATTATATACATTGCAGCTGAAATCTTATCCCTATATATTTAAGAAACATATACACTGCTTTTTCTCTCCAAAAATGAAGTTGTTCAAAGTAGTGTACAAAATATGAAAACCATAAACCAATCATTAAAGCACATTTACATTAAACTAAATGCAACAACAAAACTACAAAGAACCAAAACCAGTAGTCAGTAAATGAATTTAAATACCGGTTGGTTGAATGTTTGAAAAGAAGGTGGAAGGGAAGGAAATGGAAATGGGAAGGTTTTTTTGTTTTGTTTTGTTTTTTGGTGGAACATAAATAATAGGAAGAATGACCTAACCATCTTAAATAGACAGTTAAACATGCTTGGGCAGGGCAGAACATTTGCAAGTCCACATATTTTGGACCACAGTCCACCTTATCCCTTACCTCTAGCCATGTTGGCTGTGGCTCCTGGGAGTTGAAGTCCGGAGGACCAAATGATTTCCAGCCTGACGGTGATGGTGTTGCCACTGAGAAAAGCATCTTTTCCAGTGCCATCAGCCATACCTCAAAAGACAGTAGCGCATACAAGGGCACAGTAGCTTGTCTTAAAGGATGAGCAGGTTCATATGGGACAAGATGGTACTCCATGTAGGTAAGTCCTGAGCCATTTAGGTTTTTAAAGTGATAGTTAGCTCCTTGATGAGAGCAGGAAACAAATAGTTGGCTGGGACAGCTAATGTAATAAAGTGTTCACATCATGCCAGCACTCTGTTCTAATAGAGTTCTAGCAGCAGTGTTATATTGTACTAGTGGAAGTTTCTGCTTGGTTTTCAGAAGTGGCCTCAAATGGAGCACATTATAATAGCCCAGTTGAGATGTTGGACAATATCCAGTTTTGACTGAACCAGGATTGGGTGCAAGTGGTACACTAACCAAAACTGAGAAGAAGTGTTCATAGCCCATAATAAGGATGGGCTCAGGAGAAGACCCAGGTTATGAACCTGACCTTTAAGGGGAATACACTCACATTCAAAACATATGGTTATCCTATCCCTGGGCATGTTAGGATTCTAACCAGTACCAGCTGATTTTATTTAAATTGGTTCACTGGTATCCAGTTCATCACTGAATCTGAAAACTAGTTCATAATCTAGATAACACTAGCATACTGATGCAAACACATGTGATTTCATGTAGATGTTGAAAAGCATAGGAGCAGGCTCGAACGCTGTGTATCCCAAATGCCTAGGAGACATCTACAAGACACCCAGAACCACTTTCTGGAACTTGTTAACAAGATAGGCCTGGAACCACTACAAATTTTTCCCCAGCCCCTGCCTCTTCCCAGCAATGGGGGCCATGAGGACACCAGGGTCAGTGGCAATGAAAACTCCCAAGAGGCCTGACAGAATCCACAGGCCTTGTCTAGTTCTCTGTGAAGGAGATTGGCTATTAGATCCACCAAGGCCCTTTGCATCCCTTCACAAGGCCTGAAGCCAGGCTGAAATAAACTCAGGTCCTCAGCTTCATTCAGGAAGCCTGGAGCTTGTATGACTGTTCACTGCTTATGTGTCTGGTCAAAGCTAATGGAACATGGAACATTTATCCCACTGGTCATTAGTATTTATTCATTTTAATCTTACTGAGTATTTTTCATTTGTATTTTTTCAGCAAGAAGGCTAAGGTGGCTCTTCTTGCTGTCCTTTTGTTGTGAACAGAAAACTTTTTAACTCCAAGAGACTATTAAGCACTGACTGCAAGGGGTTTTTAACAGTGTGGATTTTATTATTATGTTTGGTCTTTTGTAGATTTATTTTAAATGATTCTAATTCTGTGGGTAATTTAGCTTAACTACCGTTGCTTATAAATAGCTTCTCAAGAGAAGGACCCTCAACTGACAAGGATGCCGTGTATTTACTTATATACATATTCTTAATTGTAATTTGTTTTCATTTTTGTAAGCTGCCTTCAGTTCCAGTTTTGGGGAAAAGGCAGAATGTAAATGAATCGATAGCAACCACAAGAACAAACCACATTTTACTTCTGCCTGTGTTATTGTGAAGCTGGTGGTTTCTCTTTCATTTCAAAGAGAACTATAGAAGACATGAAAGCAATGGACATATTTTTTTATAATTTTTATTGGCCCAAGAGAGGATTTGGCATGCATAAAATCCTTTCTGTTCAAGCCACAGTGTCAACTGTCCTTTTCTTTCACTGAGACAAGATTTACAAGAGATAAACATTTTCAGATATCATTATCTAGGGCCATTTCTGCACTAGACTGTTAAAGTGCTATTATTCCACTTTTAACTGCAAACCCCAGGATTCCATAAGATGTTGAAAGTGGAATAATAGCACTATAACTGTCTAGTGCGGAAATGGCCTAAGTCTGTCTTCACGTTGAAGAATACTTTGCACCTCCCATTCAAAATTTTAATGTTTTCAGAGATTTTTTTTTTTTTTACTTACAAAAGGTGATAATAGTTCCAAATACTTTCCCCACTAAATATTGCTTATATTTATCTTGTTTAGGGAAAGATCCTTAACCGAAAAGGATGCTGTCCCATTTGCACTGAAAGTGAGTAAGTTCAATCTTCACTATTATTTCAACAGTCTCTCAGACAAATTATGTGCAAGTTGTGTTACAAGTCCTCCATTTTCATTATGAGTAACAGAAGAAATATTTGTGGCAGGGTTGAGATTATTCATAATGCCAAAGGCATTCTGTCGTTTTCCCAAGCATTAAAAAAGACATGGCTCTGAAACATGAAGTTTATAATAGAGGGGTCAATATCCTCAGAGATCTCCATCAGCATATTCTGTATTTATATTAAGATGACCTATGGTGCTGCAAGGCTTTTAATCAAGTTATTTATAGTTGCGAGGTAAAATTGATTAGAGCATAATATTTGCAGACAAGATTGTTCTGGTTTATTGTTTGCTTGCTCTGTTATACTAACTAAAGAGGGATTGGGAATTCCTGTTCCCATCAGTGTAAATGAGAAAATCTGATGCAAGATAGGATTCAAAACTAAAAACAGGCTAGTCAAAAGTGATGGTTGCAAATGTTGTCTTTTAAAATGTTCTGTCCCTGTAATCTTAAAACAAAGAACTATAAGTCCAATTCACTATAATTCAGTAGTTGGTTTGAGGGACAGCACTATATTTTCAACCTCAACCCGTCATCAACAATATGGCTATAATATCTTAGAAGTATGTTGTAAAAAGCTTTAAGTTCTTAAGAAAAGTGCAATATTACAAGTACTACAATCACTATTACTGTAGTGATCCATATAGATATTAGTATTGTTATTAACTATGTTTTTTTATTTACTGTATAAATAATATTGGTAGTAGAAGTAATGTGTCCCTCTTTTATCTGTTGAGGTGTATAAACAATTTACTTGCTGATCTGGCCTGTCACAATTGTTACATCATCATCATCATCATCATCACCACCACCACTACTACCCCTCCTCCTACTACTATGACTACTACTACTGTTTTTATTACTTTGACTTTGTTTGTTCTACTTGGTATGGAAATAGAACTCTTTTCCCTTATGGTCAAAGGAAGGAATAGTAGATTATAGAACTGCATTTTTTTCTGTTTGAGTAAATGTAGCATTCATTCATTTACACGTGACTCACTGAAGTGTGGTCTCAGTTGATAGATCTGCATGATGCAATAATTAATTTCAGCATATGACACTGTGTAAAATTCATGGGAGCTATTTTGAGAAGGAGAAAGTTATCATAGTGCCAGTTCTCACTTTGCTTTTTTTGCATTCAGTTACACATACCAGAGTGAAAAGTACAAACACACCCAGGCAAATCTGTAGGGTAATGATTCTCAAACTTGGATCCGCAGTTGTAGGAATTCAAGCCCTAGAATCTCTTTCCAGCATGGACAATAGTAAGGCATTATGAGAACTGTACTCAACGACATCTGAACATCTAAAATTAAGAACCACTGCTATGTGCCTGTTTTAAAAAACAGGTTACTTGCCTGTTTGTTAAAAAACAGCTTAGAGAAAAAGAGCTGGTAAAAGACAGGATGGTCACTTTTAAGATTTTTATTTTTTAATTTAAAGTAACCAAACCCAGACTTGTGTGTTCCCCACCCTTAGTGATGGTCCTTTTACTTTTATATCTCAGGCCCTTTTTGCACGCCTTTTTTTTGCGCGAGGGCCCCTTGAGTGTCGCGTAAATGGGAGCATTGGTCCATACGACGCACTCCCATTCACGCGACGCTCAGGAGCCTAAAGCGGGATGCGTGCGCATTTTCTTATTTTTGGCTCTAAGCTGAAAATACTGCGCGGTCGCGCAATGCTTGCGGGGCCCTCGCGCACTTACCTGTGTGTGGTGCACCGAACAAGCCAGCCTGGACACGCTTCCTCCCCCAGCACAGCCTACAGCTCCCAGGCTGCGCTGCAAAAGGAAGGAGCGGAGTGCTAGCGCAATGGTCGTGCAACTGGCAAGCCGCTGCGGGAGGCAGAAGGGCTGCCGTGAGCGGCTCGCGCAAACGGCTGCTCGCATGAGCGCTGCTCCCCACTGCCGTGATGAAGGTAAGGTGCGAAAAGGGCCTCAGTAGAGTATACTTAAGAAAAATGAAAGCTGGGTCACTAGGAACCTTTTAGGTCAAGAGATCTAAATGATAGGTGAAATACCTATTCAAAGGATGAGGTCATACAGGTGTGCACATCTCTCAGTTCCACTTCATGGTTATTTGCAGCTGAATGTAAATTTGCAACTCCATTGGAAACCTATTGTAGTAGAGACAAAGTGAAGTGATACTAGAATCCTGTAAGTATTGTCTGATCTGTTATGCTTCAGTTCAATTGTGCAGATAACCCATTGTTTAAATGATGAAGATGCATGTCTGAACTTCTCTCCATACAACTATTTTTCCTCATGTAGCTGTTTCTGGCATAGAGTTTTGGCTCTTGCCAAGAGATTAATGGCTAACTTGGAAAGTCAGCAGTTGACACCAGTCCTTCAGTTGTGTAGCTACCATGGCCGGATGGTTAGCAAACAGGCTTTTTAATCACAAAAGACAAGCTTTGAGAACCAGCCCAGACACTGAAAAAGTAGTCTGGATCTTGGAGTCAATAACTCTTGTCTTCTTGGATCAGATTTTGAGATTTCAAAATATTCCTGGGGAAATGAGCAAGACTCAGGTTCATTTGCAAAGGTGTGAGCGTATATTATTGGAAAGGGTAACAATCTACTTTCTCCAAAGAAAGCAAGTCCCAAATTTCTCCAGCACTGATTTATAAGGCAGCATGAAAGTACAATTTAAAATCTGTTAAAAATAAAATAGGATGGATGAGAAATCTGCTGGAGTGTGCAGGATGTACAGAAGAGAAAGTCAGAAATGAACAGCCTATAAACATTCAGATAGGAAGCATTCCTTGGACATTGCCCTGGAAATAGGTTATGATTGACAGTGGTTTGAGCTGTAACAGATGAATTTTTTTTTTAAAAAATCCATCCTGACTATCCTTTCCATCACAGCTAATCCATTAAGTAGCCTTAGATTAAAGTGCATTTAAGAGTTGCAAAACACCAGACTGACAAGGAAAGAAACTTCCCTGGGTGATTTTCCACATAATTTAACAAAAGTTGTGGCTGTCCTGAGCTACAGTGAAAATATTTATAAATACAGAGTCATGTGGATTAAACCAGGAGGGTGTTGCATTTTGGAAAGACAATATTTTAACTAAATTACAAAACACTGTTTTAAATTTGGTGGTGTGTGATTTTGGTTAAATAAAAAACAATTAAGCCTTTACCACCAAGTGGTTGCCTCACTTCAAAATTACAAGTGGTACAGTGGCTTCATCAGGAACAAATTGTACATGTAGCTGTGGGGACATGATTCAACTAAGATATGAAGACATAAAATTGTCCATCCTGTGTATTTGTGTTGCCACCCACTGAAATCAGTATGATCTTTTCTAAGGACAGTGGAAGGGTTCAGAATGCAATAGCAACTGTCTCACTGCATTCATATCTGCAAGAATGATCACGTATCACACATCATCAAGCCTGCCAAATTGTCAGAAGAGACAGTACACAGTATGATAAGTGGCACTGTTCCCACTGTTGAAGACCTGTGGCTGAATTGGTATATTTCTAGCAATGGATGCAGGACTGGGGAGGCATGCAGCAGAATATGAAGGAGGGAGGCATTATAAAGATTATGGCTGTTTCCACACTACACTGTTACAATGCTAGTATTCCACTTTCAACATCCTATGGAATCCTGGGGTTTGCAGTTTAGGGTAAGCATTTAGAATTCTCAGCCAGAGAGCTCTTTGACTCAGTAAACTACAAACTCCAGAATTCCACAGGATGTTGAATGTGTAATAATAGCACAATACCAATGTAATGCACAAATGGCCTATGTCTCCCACTAGGTTCACTTAATGGGAGAGTAGGTGCTAGCAAAATATCAGGATCCTGGCCCGTGAATCTAGTTCAGATGTTGATCGTTTTTCATTTTGGTCTTTAGTCTCCTTGTTTTGTGCTGCTCATGCCAGAAAGACATGGCATATTTATTTCTTTACTAAACTATAATTTGTATCTTAGAAGCATGTGTTTCTTTTCTCAGCACTGCCAGCAATGGACATGATCCATTCAAAATTAATTTCTACCTGTTAAAATTCTGCTGGTTTTAATGGAGTAGATTGAGATGTAAGGCCTTCATTCTTGTTGAAACTAGCTGAAATTTACATGCTTGGTTTTTGCTTACATAATTAAAAAGTCCAAAGGGTTTTTAGGAGCCATGGTTTAAAGTGTCAAATTTGAAGAACTCTTTTGCTTATGACATTTAAGTAGAGGTCTGCAACTTGCACCATCCCATTTAAATTACCCATTGCCGTAACTGCCTCCTACACAACTTTGCCACAGGTATGTTGGAGAGAAACAATTCAATATATATCCGGTTTATATCAGTTTTGTATGTATTCATTCACAAGTTTCTGTGATTTACAATAACATACACACATGAACATTTATATTAAATTTTATATACAACTGACCCAAACATATGCATTTAGTGTACATTTTAATGTAATGTTCTCTAATACGCACATTTTTATGTGAAATACTTGAGCCAAATACTTCATTGCAGTTCAGAGATTTACTCACTGAACAGTATAATGGTGTTTTCAATCAGTATATTAGTCCGTAAGGTATCAGTTATATAGGTTTGCTTAGGAAAGTAGACCAGAACAGATTCTTCCTCATCCATTGTCTACTGTGTTAGTGTACAGCAATACAAGCAAGGAATATAGACACTCTAAAAGGAGACATAGAAAATGTAGTTTAGATCTCTAAATTTAAGTGCAGCCAAATTTAAGGATGCCTATGAAAATCGTTAATCCCTGGCCTGGTCAATGTGCCGGACATGGTCTGTGTGGAAATTTAAGAGACTTTGGTTTCATGTAAGTCAGTGATATGGGTATAAGTGAGTTAAGTGTGAAGTGTGAATGACCTTAGCATGTACAGTCTTCCCTCCATTTATATGGTTTTGACCTTCATAGATTTGATTATTTGCAAGGCACCCACTTCCAAGTGAATGGAGGGAGGGGGGAGCTCCACAGGGGTAGGAGGAAGGTGCACACAAGCTTCCCCACCCTCATTTTCTCCCTCTCACTCCTGTGCCCAGGTGTAATGAAGGAAGGCAGCACACTTCGGTGAAAGGCAAGCAAGGGGGGATGAGGATAGCCCCAAGAATGGAGAAGGAAGGCGTGTGCAAGCCTTCTCCCATTCTCTTCCCCATTCCCTTGCCTTTTGCCCAGGCACAGTGAAGTAAGGCAGTATGCCTGGGCAAAAGCCAAAGGAATGGGAGGGGGAGAATGAGGGAGGCATGTGTGCATCTTCTCTGTCCACGGAGCCGCCTCATGGAAGGAATACCCTATGCCCAGGCAAAAGGCAAGGACATGGGGAAGACAAGTGCATGTCTTCTCTGTGTGCAGAGCTGCCCCTCTCATTCCCTTGCCTTTTGCCTGGGTGTGTGGAAGGAAGGTATGCACACCTGGGCAAAAGACAAGGGAATCAGGGAGGGGGGAGGCTCATGTGCACCTTGTCTGCACAGAGGGCTTCCCCCTCCTATTTGCTTGCTTTTTGTCCAGATGTGAAGAAGAAAGGCATACGTGCCCAAGCAAAAGGCAAGGGAACGAGAGGAGGTAATCCCCAGAAGAGAATGGAGTGGTAATGTTTACTTGAGCAGAGAGGGTTATTCACAGTTGTTGTTGTTGTTGTTGTTGTTGTTGTTGTTGTTTTAGCTTTCACAAGGGTTCTGCTTTCTGAACCCTCATGAAAGTGGAGGGACCACTGTACATTGAATTAAAAAACCTACTATAAATTTTGTTAAAAGTCTGTATAAGGTCATACAGATTTTTTCCTTTACAAAATGGCAAATGCAATTCATTTCTGCTACATACTGGTATAGGTGACTTTCTAATTAAAGTTTGCCTCTGTTTGATTTAAGCGTCAGCTGCTTTGCTTTGATGCTGAATCCTAATTCACATTTTGGCTAAGTGTACTCTGTGTTTAATTTTTTGGCTTTTAAAGCCAAATCCTGTTGAGTTATGTATGTGAGAACAAATTACTCTCCTTTCTGTTTTTTAATGTCATATTTTTTCTTAGAAAACATCCAAACCCTTCTAAGTTATGGTTTATATAATATTTTCCTTGGCTGCTGTAAATTAACTGCAAGCCTGTCCTCAGGAGCATGTTACATCTGGATGCTTTGGAATTAGCTTGACTGATTGGGTGTCCTGGCCCTTCTTTCCCCTGATGCCTTTTGTACGGGTTCTGTAGGCCTTACATTACAGCGCTTCTAACTTGCAAGATGGTCAGCCCAGCATGCTCCTTTCTCAACCCTTTTATGCTGTAGTATATAGGTTATCAGACACAATGAACAGTCCAAAAATCCTTCAGAATTTCTTACAATTGCAAAGTAATTTATAGCAGCAGCTCACTATGGCATGGCTCTTACACTCAGACTGCTAAGTCCAGGGACAACAAATCTGTGTGATTTACTTATATTCATGATTCAGGATAATGGGTGTTGAGCACATGGAATTAAATTTAAGAAATGGGAAAAGAAAAGGGAGCAGCTTCCAGGCATTCAAGTGTGTGTGTGTGTGTGTGTGTGTGTGAATGTGTGTATGAGCATGAAAGCATATGGCTGTGCGTAGCTTGCCTACATGCGTCAGTATCATCTGTAATGCTTGAAAGAGATGTTTGATCTAGTGAGGTCATAGGAAAAGATGGAAAAGAGAATATTTTGACAGCAAAACAGAACACCAGCATTTTAAAGTCCCAGTCATATCAGTGGGAGAGATTTCAGCATAAGCTGAATGCAGTTAACATAACTTGGGTTGGCCCTATGACCATAACATGTGAATGTGGATTTCTGCTTGCTCTCTGCAGTTCATTTCTGTCATCTCAGGTTTTTTTGTTTGTTTGTTTTTTACTTCCAAACTTGACAGTTTATCTGAGTGATCGCTGATCTGGATTAGTTTAAGGTACAATAGAGCAAGAAATGTATCTGTATCTGTTATATCCAGATATACATATGCCATCGTAATCCCCTCCCCAGCCAATTAAACACTGTTTCTTTCTTAGTAATGCCTTTTGTCTATGTAGATTTGGTCATATTCAGAAGCTCTGGGGATAAAAAAAAAAAATCAATAGGTTTCCGTGCAGTGAGATGAGAGATGAAACATTGGCCATTTCCGCACTAGACTGTTACAGCGCTATGATTCCACTTGCAACATCCTATGGACTCCTGGGTTTTGCAGTTTCAGGAGGGGCCAGCTGGCCCCTCCCGAATCTACAAACCCCAGGATTCCATAGGATGTTGCAAGTGGAATCATAGCGCTGTAACAGTTTAGTGCGGAAATGGCCATTGTCAGCGGTAAACACCAGAGCAACAGCACCAGCAACAGTGTTGAGATGTCCATACTAAATACAAAATAATAAAGACTGAGGAAATTTGAGATTTCAGTGCTGTTGCTGGATTTGTTTCAATCTTCTGACAAGTTATGGCTTGCCATTTGGTAACTTTGATTATGGTGGTATATTGTTTAGAGAAATACGTGATTCAGTAGACAAAGAAACTACTACTAGGGCTTTCCTGTGAACTCTCTCTTTAATTCTGTGGTTCACAGAAGTGGACCACTGAGGAAGTTATAAGCTATTTGTTGTTTAACATGCTTGGTGGTAATGATTTTAGAATATTTTAGGTGATAACAAAAATTAAGCCCATTTTTTTTAAAAAATGTGCATAACTCAGTCTTAAATTACAGCTAAAACATGTATTAGTTGTATGTAGTCTTACTTCACATAAATATGAATAATTTTAATCTACACTTTTTCTTAACAACTACAAGTATGCTCCCGTTTTTCTTATTACATGAGGAGGAGGAGTGGGGGCAGGCCTATAACAGACAAGCTTGCTTTTGAGTTAAAATCCACAGAGTTGAAATCAATGAACTATAGCATCTGAATTTTTTAAAAAACAAAAAGTTTTCGTTGTATATCATGGTAAGGGATACACTGCCTGTCTGCCACCTGTAGCCTCCAGGCTGTTTTTTGCAATTCTGAATGTCCTAGACACCTTCCCTCTGAATCTGAAAAGTGGAGTGATGTCCACAGAAGTGCATGTGAAAACAATCCAGTTAGCCTCAAAGGTGCTGCGGGATTCCTCCTCTCCCCACTCCACTGTATGCTGAAGCAAACTAATTCAGCTGTCTCTTGGGAAAAAAAAATAGTTTATGGTATCAACGTTTAAAATATCACCTTTTATGTTTTATGTCCCATGGTGTATCATGTTGATATTGTACTTTCTGTAGCATCTTAGAAGTAAAACCAAATATTCTTTTAAAGCTTACTGCATAATTCAGGTAACATCTTCCCTAAATTACTCCCCCTGCCATGAATGTTTGTGTGTGTGTTTGTGTGTTTTCTTAGACAATAAGATGATATTTAAGAAATGGGAGTAGAAAAGAAGTTATTTTTGTTAATGGTATAGTAGCACAATTGCTAACTTCCTTATTTTCCTGTCAAACATCAGGTTATATTAAAATATCTAGACAGAAATAGCACGGGTTAATGCATAGTTTTTCAAAACAATAAAATACTTTTGTTGTACTGGGCTGGGGGACTTGCACTCAAATACCTACTTAGCTGTTATTGGAAGATGTTGAGGCAGCAGTTTTCTCTTGGTTTCTCCTATTATATTGTAAGAATAAACTAGGAGAAAACCAATGTATGCTGCCCTGGGCTTTGAAAAGGAAGACAGGGATACATAATATAAAGTCAGAAATTGTGGGAACTTTCCACAGTGTAGAGGTTACACAAACACACTGCTGTACCTTGGAGGGATGCTTGCCCCTCCTACATCCCCATCTACACTCTCAGTCTTGTCTACCTCTGGTTTAGTTGGTTTGGTTGGTGTTTATCTGGATTCTAAGCATTCTACAAGAGCCAGCATAGTGTAGTGGTTTGAGCATTGGACTACGACCCTAGAGACCAGTGTTCTGTTCCCCTCTGGGCCATAGAAACCCACGTCACACACACATAGTCCCAGAAGACTTCTTGATAGGGTTGCCTTAGGGTTACTGTAAGTTGAACGCAGACAACAACAACAAACTGTCTACCCAGTGCCTATCCAGATAATCATTTGCCTGGAATCTAAGCTTTCAGTGAAAGAAAAAGCAAGCCTCTAGTCCTTGTACAAACGGAATTGTGAGACAAAATATATGGCCACTCTTTTTGCAAGAAACGAACCTGCCCTGCCTTTAAGTGTTGTTGGCCAATTGCATTCTCACACAGAATGGATAGAGGTATGTCAAAGTTCTGTTGTCTCTAAGTATGGTCTCCAGTTTCCTGTGTCAGTGTTCCAAATCTGCAAAAAAGTCTAGCATTTCAAGCAAAGTTCAGCTGAAATCCGTTTTGCAAAGCTTGTTGCAAATGCTGCATAGAAAGCAGTGGTGCCATTGGTGTGGAAGTGGAGAGGTGCAATAAAGCAGAGAAAACCTGGAATATAAGTACTAGTATTTAAGGTTCCAGAGCCAGCATGGTGTAGTGGTTTGAGCGTTGGACTACAACTCTGGAGACCAAGGTTCAATTCTCCACTCGGCCATTGAAACCCTCTGGTAACCTCATTCCTCCAGAGACAACCACCATCATCATGACCACCACTTATTTCCTTCCACTTTTCTCTGTTTTGCTTGCTCTCTCATACACACAAACACACACACACACACTTGCTAGCAACATCTTGGCCCTGAACTGCATTGAGGTGGGTTGTGCAGGTTTTCTCCCTCAAGGACCAAGGAAGAGACCAATGGCTGGGGTCCGGGGAGATGGAGCAGCTTGCCTTGCATCCCTGGGAAACTGTTGCAAGAAGCTGCCTGGCTCATACCACTCTCCACTCAGCTCCCCCTCACTTGCCCTGTGCTTCAATTTGGGTGCTGCACATGCTTGGAGCTTTGTCCTTTTAGAGCTCCCACCACCACTCTCGCATTTTGGTTCCCCTCAAGTGAAATGACCACCATCTTGTGCTGCAAGGAAGAGCAGCACAGCTCCACCCAAGTCCCACCCCCCCAAAGTGGCCTGGGCTCAGCTCTGAAGAGATGAGTGGCTCTTCCTTACATGTGTGCCACATGAGGGAGAGGAGAAATTGAGATTTTTTACCATTATTTTTTTTTAAAAATAGCACACTCCTAAATGTCCTAGTGGGTGCTTCTAGGGGTACATGTTCCCCAGATTGGGAACCATTGTTCTACATGTTTGTTGTGTTCAGTGGGATTTACTATGAAGTTAACCTGAAAGCAGTTATAGTGCTTTAATAACAATGGTGAGGGGTCGGTGTTATCTGCCCCCCCATAATGTACTACTTCAGCACAGAATTTCAAAATCAGTTTTTAATGCAGTGTGGAAAATTTCAATTATAAGGTGGAGAGAACGGTGGTTGAAGAGAGGATAAGAGTCTCTCAAGGTCATGAGTCAGGCTCCATCAACCCAGTCTAATCCTTGAGCCTTTGAAGTGAATTCAGTGGGACTTACCCCTGAATAGGTATATATCTGGATTGCAAACTAAACCTGTAATGGATTTTACCTCCAGTCACAATTTACATGGCCAACAGATTGTGAGTACTTATGATCTAGAGGAAACATTTCGAGATGCCAATGTTTTGGTGTACTAAGGACCACTGATTGCTTTCATAGCAGTAAATCCACGTTTCTTTTAAGTGTGTTCCTGAAAGGTAGCTGCAACTCACTCAGCCTTTCCGAGTGTACCTATATAGTTATGTTGTTTTCAAACTTATATTAAATTTGTAAAAGTTAATTCTGAATACTGGAAAATGCTTAGTGTTCATATAATTTCTAACTTCCCTAAAATAAACATAGGTCTTGATGGTACTTTTGTTTCTCACTCACCCACAGAGCCTGGAGTTTGCACTGTATTTGGAGACCCCCACTACAACACTTTTGATGGACGGACATTTAACTTTCAGGGAACATGTCAATACGTTTTGACAAAAGACTGCTCCTCCTCTACCTCACCCTTCCAGGTGCTGGTGAAAAACGATGCCCGAAGGACTCGTTCTTTTTCCTGGACAAAATCTGTAGACCTTGTGTTGGGCAGCAGCACTATCAGCCTCCATCAGCATCTCACTGTGAAGTGGAATGGGACACGGATATCCCTCCCTTATGAAACAGCACATTTTCACATCGACTTGGAAGGGTACCTGCTGAAGGTGACAACGAAAGCAGGTGAGCCTATACTGAGTGCCTTTCTTACATGTCTGAGTCTACACTGATGCCACAAGTATGATGCACAGAATATGAATGTTTTGTTATGAGTTTATGAATGCCAGGAAATGGTTTTTATTTGTTTACAATTGGTCCTGCATTCATTATGGTTAGGAGTGTGGGACTCTTGCAAAAGTAGAAAGACGGCAAATACCAAAATGTGTGTGCATGTGTGTGTCTGTGGGAAGGGGGCCAATGCATGGTGGAGAGAGCGAGCACTCATGGTCCAAACCAGGTGAGGGAAAGGAGAGGGAAAGGAGATGGGTCAACATGGTGGCAGTCTACCTCCTCTCTCTGCCTATGTCCTTCCTTGAATTTGGGGAAGGCATCTGGAGAGTGTTTGTGGTACTGAGAAACTGAGCTACAGTCTGTTCTTAGCTAACCAGACAGTGGCTGGTGGTGAAGGAGAAGGGTTTTTAAAGGGTTGTGTGACCTGATCATAGCCACTGAGAGGGAAGGTTCCTCTGGAAGAAAAGTGCTTGAAGTGAGGGGACAGGAACTGGAGAAAGTCACAAATAAATCCGTGAAAAACTTGCAAATATAGAAGACCAATTATAATTTTTTGTTTTAATTATATATCTCCCTTTTCACAATTTTATACAACCCAAGATATATAAGAAATTCAAAATGAAAATATAACAAGATATTAATATCCAATTAAATTGGAAAAAAAAGATTCAGTGTAGCAGAGAATCAGGTCCAAGTTAATAAAAAGGGGTAAAGTATCAAGGATAAAAAACAAAAACAAACCCTCATTTAAATCAAATTATCTTCACTAGGCAATAGAAACTGCAAAGTGAAATTCCAGGAGAACTTCCCACATAATAGAATTCCACAGCTCAGTATCACATCCTAGCCCATCTAGCATGGCTCTTTGTTGGAATGACATGAAGGACCTCTCTGAGAAATCTTGGGGTGTGAGCAGAATTCCAGAAGGAGGAAGGAGTCTTTTAGGGGACCTGGGTGCTACCCACTAAGGCTTTATAGGTACTAGCCAGCCCTTGACTTTCTTCTGGAAATGTATTTGTAACCAGTGCAGCTGTTCTAGAATGGGTATCATGTCCTCATACAGTCTTGTTCCTGTGTACACCCAGGCTGCTGCAGTTTGGTTCAGAAGAAAATTCTAAAAGTTCTTAAAATCAGTCTCCTGGAAATTGGAATACAGAAGTCTAATCTTGATGTAACCAAGATGTGTGATTTGCTCTTAAACTGTTGTCTAAACAAGCAATGTCCTGGTTAATATTTTACCAGTACTTAAGTATTTCCATACTTCCACAACTTGCTAATACATTCATACTTATATTTATTTCCATTCTTAGAATATCTACCTGAAAGGCTTAAGATAGGCAACATGTTAAAATTAAAAATTCAGTAAAACACATTTTAAAACATCAAATAACAACAGAATCCGATTTTAAGATATTTAAGGTTTAGGTCATTTAGGGCTTCATCATGAAGATCAGTAAAGTCTATATCCAAAGTTATATACATTGAAATTCTGGGGTTTGTAGTTTACTGAGGCCAAAGAGCTCTCTGGCTGAGAATTCTGAATGCTCCCCCCAAACTGCAAACTCCAGGATTCCATAGGATGTTGAAAGTGGAATAAAAGTGCTATAACAGTGTAGGGCAGAAATGGCAGGTTCATTAGAAATTCAAAATAAACAAGAAGGCCAAACAGACAAACAAACTGGACTGTCTGTGCAAATGCCTTTTCTCATTATTAGGCTAAAGCTGAGGAACCAAACAGAGTTCAAACAAGCAAACTACTATAGTTCTAGAACTAATTTGTTTTCTTTGTGTACAAATGAGGAAGAAGTTCCAAAGAATTTCCTGGGTTCATCTCTCTTTTTTTTTAATCACACAAAGAATGCTCGCCCAGCCACCTGTAATGAAGTCAACAATTTGTATTGTACAAGATTCCCAATAACAAGACTTTTTCAAAGCCTATGAGTGACATTTCCATTTCTCGTCATCCAAAATCTGAGTCAAATTACTAAATATGATTTTTTGCTTGATGCCTCTCTACCTGGCAACAAATTGTATTAGCATTTATATGCTAAAAACATAAGACATGGAGGTGACTGGATAGTGGATTGCTACCCAGATGACAGACATAGATGATGCAGAATTGGTTGTTTGCAAGCTTTTCAGATCCTGCCAAATGGAGTTTATATCATATAAAATGGCAGAAATTTTGGTAAACCAATTCAAGATCATTGTCACAGTCTTCACTGGCTTCTGAAGGATCCCATGGCTTCTGAGAATAGAGTTAGAAAATCGCTGATCTGTGCTATAGCTGCCACAAAAGCAGAGATTGGAAATAAACGAGCACTGTGCCAGAAGTACTTGTAGAACAAGGAATAAGTTTAGCAAAATGTGTTCAACCCAAACAAATGTAATAAAGGAAAACAAATCCAGAAGGCTTTAGCAGGCTCACCAGCCGATGTGTCCTGCATAAAAATCCCCTACTGAACCAAAATCTGGTGTGATGTTAGACCCCAAATGTGAAAGAAAAGCTGTTTGCTGTGCTTCCCTGAAGTGTGGTAGTATTGTGTAACATCTGTCTGGGTTAGTTTTCTGCCTAGATGAATTGCTTCTGTGTTTGGATTCAGTCTTTTGTGTGCATATGGATCTTGCGTCATTCAAACCTGAAATATGATTTAACAGTGAAATTGAGAACATCTGGTAGGTCCTTTAAATAGAACAGATAAATGAGGGAGCACAGGAATCTGAGAATGCTGAATCTAAAAAAAATTATATTGGTGATCAAGGTGCTTGATGATAGGACTTTTTTTTTTTAGTTGTTTCTGATAGTCCATTCCATTGGTCTCAAATTGAAATGAGTTGGAACTTAAAGCAGTTTTTTCCATTGGCCAGATGCTTTGAACATCTGCTCATCAACAACAGTTCTAGCCAACATTCCCTAGCAGCAGCCTGAAGGGTCTGTAGGCAGATCTACTAATGAGGAAGAAGTTTGGGCTAAATGGCTTATAAGACCCTCTCCAACTCTGATTATGAGTACTCCAGCCAACAGGCTGCCTCCCAAAATATATAATTGTGAATAACTGCCCTAACATCAGGTCTTCCATACTGTGCAAGTATGATTTCACACAACACAATTCAGATTGTGCTTTATTTGCTGTAGCAGTATCCTGTCACATCCTGGGCTTTGTAGTAGTTCGGTGAGGCTCTCTGGCTGAGTATTCTAAATACTTCTCCGCAAATCCTAGGATTCCCAAGAATAACAAAAGAACTTAGATTGAACCATATAGCTTTGGCCATTGCCAATGGTTCTTTTTCTCTATTTAAAGATATTATGTTCCCAGGAGGAAGAGGCAGGAATGGTTCATGATGATGACCTGGCCACCTTAATGGTTATGTTCATCTGTACGTTCATTCCCCTGCTTTTGTATCAGTGTTGGAAATCTTCTTTCATGTCTCCCCACTGGCTGTTATGGTGGATATGAAGGGTAGGGCTTTTTCAGTTCTCGTGCTGACACATTCGCCCCATTCAGGCATTCGTCCGAGGCAGAGTGACAGGATTTTGCATGCTGTCTTCTACCCTTCTGTCCATCTGACTGCCTTGCCTGCACGAGGGCTGTGAGAGGGTAGAGAAATAGCACTGTGCAAGCTGGCTTCACCTTCTACAACTTTGTGCCTATCCACCATACCCCTTAAGATCCTGACCTCCTTGGTTTGACCGGGAAGGTCTGAAGGGATGCTGTACTCATCTCAGTGTGTGAAGGATACTCCATGTGGATGGCAGCCTGGCTTTATCAGGGTTTCTGTTCTATCCAGTTTGAAGTGAACTTGAATAGTCAAGGAGATTGGGGACCAATGGAACCAGGTGGTGGCCAGGCATGAAGATGTAGGGGTTGAGTTCGGCTTGCATAAACCATTTCCTCTACAAACATATAACCCTCAAATATTCACGTGAAAGCACCTGGTTTATTGTGGGACACCCTTCCCAGAAAAGCTACTTTTCTTCTCCTCATTTAAATGGGTTTTGTCATCTGGTTAAACCATAGCTGTTCATGAGGAAACCTTTGAAGTCAGGTGATAGGTGTTGGCCTTCACAGATGTGACAATAGGGATACAGCACAGATTTTTGTGTTTTCATTTCCTTTGTTTAATATTGTTGTTGCTGTTTTATGGTTTGTTTTATTTGGGAAAAAAACAAACAGCTGCCTTGGATTCCTTAGAGAAAAGTTAGACATTTTTTTCAAAATGATAAATGAAATGATAAATGAATCCCACCACCACTACTTTTCTGTGCACTCCAAGTCACTTTTCTCACAGATTTAGCAAACACTCACATAGGGATCTTGGTAAAGAAGAGTTCCTAAGGAACGCTCATGCAGAGGGAGAGCAGCAGGTGGGAGGAGGCTTAAGTAGAAGGCCATCCTCATCCTTCTTCCCTACAAAACATCCACACACACATTCCAAATGCTTTTTAGATCTGTGCCAGTGATCGAGGCTCCCAAGCTTGTGTCCCTGCTGCCTTTGATCTACCAGACAAGAGATGGATGTGAAGCCTAGTCATCCTCACTAGAGACCCATTTCAGAACATCTCCTCCTGAGCTAAGAGCTCTTACACCTGCTCCTTTGTCCCCTGCAAAATAGAGCCTCAGCTCTGGCTTCATCCATCAGTTACAAGAGCAAAATTTTTGTGGCTGTCTGTAGAATGCACACAAGAGAAGCATTATTCATAAGCTCTAATTAAAAGCATCTTGAGTGTCTCTCTTCACCGCCAACTGAATTATGAAATTCCATTGAATTCCTGAGAACCAACACGGGATGCTTTAAATTAACTAAAATATGAATTTTCTTGTTATTCCACTTGTTTCCTCTCTCAGCTCAGTAAACTATGGCAAACATTGTTGCCTTTGTTTTGGCAAAGATTGGGCAAACATGGCATATAATGGTTCATTCAATAGCCTGTAATTACAGCATGCTACATCCCAGATAATTTTCCCATTAACAGTGGGATAGGCTCATTTTTTTATACCAAATGCCTGTGTGACATTCTGATCCTGAGCATGGCTACCCAAAAGCATAGTGGGTAGGCTGGAGAATGGCAACAGCAATAGCATTGCAACTCACTGTGACTGTAAAGCAACATTGCTGAAAACTTGCCTCCACTTCATTGAAATGCCCTTATCTACTGGCTAAACTGTGAAAACATTCATATGAAGCTATTTTGTGCTGAGTCTGACTGCTGGTACATCAAAGCCAGTACTGGCTATTCTGATTAACAGTGTCTTTCCAGTTTCATACCAAGTTCTTTCCTGGTCCTTCTGAGATCCTGGAAGTATCAGAAATTGAATCTGGCCCTAGGGGTGGATGAGAATTTTGTTTAAGTTTTGTTTTGGTAAGAATTAAAGAAAACTGGCAGTTCTTTTACATATGCAAACTGGAATATATTACTGCTAGGCCTAGAGCTTTGAATGCTTAACTCTTAAATTTCTGGGTGTTAAAGGATGTTGCTGATGATGAACTAACACTGGCAAGTCTTTTTTCTCAGAGGCTAGTACAGCATGTCTGTTACCCAAAATGGAAGGCTGATACAACATGGCTATTTCCATGCTGGAAATCGCTGTACCTATTGAATTTGGCTGATGCAAATCAAGAAGAATATTAGTCAGTTGATTTTTTAAGAATTTTATGCAATTTCACATTTTTTTCTCTTGCAAAAGATTTGAGAGTTACAAAATATAGGTGTCTGAGAAAGAGAAAAAGAGAGATTCTTCCATGCCTGGCCAGGACTTTGTACAAGCAAAGTGTGTTTCTTATCACTGAACTGTGTCTATCCTCCCACAATCTGGTTCATGTCATTCAAGTACCAGTAAAGGAAGTTTACATCCGCTGAAGTGTTGTGACAACTTGCCCTTAGAAAGTAAAGCAATATCTGTGTGTAGTATTATTCTAAATTGCAATAATAAGCAATCAGTTGAATCTTTCCCTGAGGATGATGCAATGTGTCTTTAACTACCCCATTGCACATCTTGTGTGCATGAGATATCTTTCTGATACTATTACAATACTTTATGATGCTATTATCTTTTAAAATATTTTATGTCAATTTAAATATTTCCTCAAAATGTTTTGAATATAGTGACTTCCAGGTCAGAAATAACAATGTGAGGTCTTGTCCCTGGCAACCTGTGCTTAGAGACAGAGGCTGGATGTGGTAGGAGCCAGTTCAGGATATTAATCTCCTTGGTACAGGAGCCTTGGAGGATCTGATGCTACCGTGGGTCCTGATCCTGGCACCTTGGAGAAAAAAAGGGGAAGTCTCTGGAAGTGTGAGTGGATTGGAGAGGGCAGAAATGCCTTCAGAACCCCAAGAAGTTGCAGCAGCCACTTCATGGATTCAACATTGCATAACTTACTTTCTTAAACTGCTTGAATTAAGATTTGACATATAAGGAAGAGCCCCAGCTGATGGCATGATCAACTGCAGCACCACTGCTTCTCTAATATCTTTGTGATTGGATATTTTTATTAATATTTTTTTTTCAAGTTCAGTTTTAGCCCAGCATGGTTGAATTGAATAAGAAAAACTATGAAAAGCTGCGAAAGGCTTTAAACATGCTGGCAATTTTAAGGACTTTACCCTCTTAAATTTTATTGGCAGAACTTTAATTTTTATGTAAGTGAAAACTATAGGAAATATAGAAGATGTTTACATTTTTGGAGATAAGCTCTAAGGTTGTGCTTGCTGGAGTAAAAACAGGAAGTGATTTGCTGGTAAACTTATAATGGATTGAGCTTTATCTTCTTGGAGAGTGGGAAGTGGTTTCAGACTAGTAAGACCTGAATAGAGAAACACACTGAACTCCAATGGCAAAAGGCATAACTACAGCAGCAATTACTATTTTAGTTTGACAGCTGTCAAAATGCTTTCAAAGAAGCAGACATGGATGCAGGCAAAAAACGTACAGAGAAGAACATTAGTAGATCAGCCTAGAGATGTGGAATCAAACCAAATGATTCAAGAGGGGATTAGATAAGTAAGAGAAGATATGAATCAAATGAAGAAGGATGTCAAATAGGATTTGAAAATTGAACTTACAGACATAAGACTTTCTCTATCACAGATAAAAACTGAGATGGAATAGATGAGTGACAAAATGTGTTTCCTGGAGCAAAAGATACGAAAATTGGAAGAAGTGACTCAGAAAGTAACATTGGACCAAGAGCAAAATTTGGATGCATACCCTTACTTTATGTTAAAGGGAGAATTGTCTTAGAGTTAGCAGAATAAAGGGTGAATGAAGACAAGACAAATATATTGACTAAGAATACTATCAAATTTTGAAGAGAAAGAATTACATGAGACTTCTGGATATAACATAAGCAAAAAAGTAAAATATTTGGGAATAAATATAACTAAGAGGATCTCTGATTAATTCAAAAACAGTTATGAAAAAAATATGGACAGAAATCAAATGAGATCTTAAAAAGTGGAAGAATTTAAAGGTATCTTTGTTAGTGAAAATAGTGGCCATAAAGGTGAATGTTCTACCTAAATTACTATTTCTGTTTCAGATTATACTGATAATTGACAATATATCCAAAAGATATTCAAGACTTCTTGTGGGATGGAAAAAACTCTAGAATTAAAATGAAGATTTTGCAGGATGGAATTGAAAGAGGTGGCTTGGGCTTACCTAACTTCAAACTTTGCTATCATGCCAGTTGTTTAGAATAGTTGAAGGAACGGTGCTCCCCAAAAACACCTCTGTGGGTTTCACTGCATGAAGCTTTCTATAAAAGAGAAACATTGATGAAAGATAAATGGATTGGACATGAAAATCTGTTAACATTCCAAGGAAAGGATTATAAGAACACAAAAAGAAATTAAAGATAAGATAATAATTTGTAATTGGCTTCTATACAGACAACTTAGAGATAATTTTAAAAATAAAATACAATTAAATGGTATTCAGGAAAAGCCTTCTGAATTAGAAACAATATCTACAGAAAATATTAAAATAATCTATAAAATATATAAAATACTGTTAAAATGGGATACTGAAGAAGAAATTGTAAAAGAAACAATGTTCAAGCGAGCCCAAAACATAGAACACTAAATTGAAATGATGGGGGGGGGATGGACTAAAAGGGTGAAGTATACATTAGCATAAGATGTAAGAGAAAATCTATATAAAATGCATTACAGATGGTATTTGTCACCGGATAAATATTCTGAAATGTATACAAAATATGACCCTAGTTGTTGGAAGTGTGAATTATAGAGACACATTTTGCCATCTTTGGTGGACATGTGTAAAAGTTAAGAAAATGTGGAAATCTATACATATATAGAAATAGGGAAAAAAATTAGAATGCAGATGATACCAAAAATATATCTTCTGGGAACAAAGATAATTTAGAAGAAAGACTTGGGAAAGTTATATTTTATATGACTGCAGCTGCATGAATTATATTAGCCAGAAATGAAAACAAAATACGCTGCCAATGAAAAGTGATTGGGTGATAAAATTGATTAAAATAATGTTGATGGATAAATTATCATGTCTAATTAAAGAGAAGACTGTAGATAAATTTAAGAAAGACTGGGATATGGTAATAATATCTTATTTGAAGTATGAATGGGGTTAACTGGTGGCAGGAAATGTAAAGAAATGAAGATAAATATGAGATATAAATATTATGGAATAAAAAGGATTGTAATGCTATAAAACTAGACTATCCATAATATAAAAGAAATACAATTAAAATCAAATGAACATTTTATATAAGATAAGAATCTCTTCAACATATATGGGATAAGGTCAGTGTTTTAAAGATTGAAAAATAGATACAAAATTCACAGATTGTTTTTAAAACAAGACCAGTTAGGAGGAAGTTGATGTATGTGGAATGTAATGAGTTGTGAATAAATGTTATGTATTGGCTTTTTGTGTTTTTAACAATTTAAAACAAAGAATTAGAGGGATGTTAGAGTGCAAAATGAAGATATTTATGTAAGAGTGACCAAAGCTATGACTGACTTTTTGGAAATTTGGAGGGAAGATTTTTGTGTTGAACTAGATAAAGTATACAGGGTGGATTCTTGGGTTGCTAGACAAAGAAATTATTTAGTTTGTAAGAAGACCAAGTTTCTCAAAGGCATTGTTCAAATAAGATGGTTTGTGTAGAGACAATTATCTGAATATTTTAAAATGGACAAAAACTTGGTTTGTTTTCAAATATCTAAACCAGAATTGGAGGAACGATTGAGTAATGATGAAAACCTGATAGTTAAAATGTATAAATTCTTGTCAAGATTAGAGACAGAGGATAAATAGGCAAAAGATTGTATGATTAAATGGACCCAAAATCTGGGTCATAACACACAGATGGAACAATGTGGAAAATGTGGACAAGAGATTTGAAGTTTACATTGAATTATGATCATAGAGCAAATTCTTTTAAAATGATGTACAGATGGTATTTAATTCCAGAAATATAATCTGAAATGTATAAGGGATCCACTCATGTTTGTTGGGAAAGTAAAAAAGAGTTTTTTAAATATGTGGTGAACATGTAGAAAAGCAAAGAAATTTTGGATTTTGGTGCATTGATCAATAGAAGACGTATTGAAGACAAAGATCCAACCGAAACCAGAATTGTTCTTGCTGGGACTAACAGATGATCACATAGATGAGAAGTTTGAAAGAGTCATACAGTATGTCATTACAGCTGCTGGACTACTCTGTGCTCAGAGATGGAAAGATCCAACTACTCTATCTCAAGAAGACTAGGTGAAGAAACTGCTTGATCTGGCAGAAACAGGCAAATTTGCTTTTTTTGATTAAGGAAGGGTCGTTGTGTAGATTCAAGAAAGATTGGGACATGTGGATTGTTTATTTGAGAGATCACTGGAAGAGAACTTCAGTTTTTCAGTTTTGAAGTTCTTCTTCGTGGTCTCTGTGCCTTCATACACTAGGAGCTTTAGCGCCTGCGCGGTAGTGTTCGGAAACTTCTAGAGCTTGTTCGCTTGGCGGGAACCCCTCCCCCACGCCGGTACTGCGCATGCTCCTCCCGCCGAGCAACGGTCTCTCCTCAGTTCTTTCTCGTCCGCCGTCGCGTACGGAAGGTTCTTCGGTTTGTTCCTCTGACTTTTGTGCTTGGCTTGCTGTTTCACGGTTTTACGGACTTTTGGACTGTCTCTGACCTCTCTTTCGGACTCCCCATTCGGTTTTTGGTGATTTCGGATCTTCACAGTTTGGCGTTTTTCGTCTTATGTCCGCGCTCTTCAAAAAGTGCGTGTCCTGCGGGCGCAAAGTTGCCCTCAACGACGGCCACAAGGAGTGTCTCTTCTGTTTGGATGAGTCCCACAACACTCGAATTTGCCCAATTTGCCGGGATTTTACTCCCCAAACTCTCCGCAACCGGTCCGCGAGACTTAAGTCTTATTGTTGGGAACAGTCTCTGCGGGCGATAGACGAGACCTCCACTTCCAAAATGGCCGACAAGAAGACGACCACGCCATCGACGGTATCGGCGGCTGCCGTTCCGTCCACCTCGTCGGTATCGGGCTCGGTACCGGCGAGAACGCCGATCTCGGCGTTACCGAGGATCCCGAAGCTGTTGGCGGCTGCCAAGTCAGCGAAAGGATCCTCGACGGCGAGGAAGGCTGAGGCTCCCCTGAAGGAGACGCCTGCTAAAAAGCGCCCTGCTCCGGACGGAGACAAGGACAAGGAGAAGGAGAAGAAGAAGAAGGAGAAGAAGCGCTCCCCGGCTGGGGACGTTCAACCTCCTACTCCTCCTCCTACTCAGCAGCCTTCCAAAGGGTGAGGCGAGTCCGTCGATCTCTCGGACGATGAGATCGAGGACGTTCCCCAACAGCGCCCAGACTTGCCTGTGGCAGACCCTCCAACCCTGGTGGAGGAGCACCACCGCCCTTCCAGCCGTCGCAGGTCGGCCGACCTGCAGCAGAGAGAGCCCTCTGCTTCTCCGGAGCGGCGTTCGACCTCCTTCCGGTCCCGGTCCCGCTCTTCGGAGCGTCCGGTGGCCTCGCCGCCTCCTAGGGAGACTAGAGAGGAACAACCTCGCTCGTCTGCCTCCAGATACACCTCGGCGTCCTACGTGGCCAGGTACGTGAGGGAATCTGAATGGAGAGAGCGCCCGGCCTCTTATTGGTCACATTTGCCATCGTACCGGGATCGGTACCATCGTGACCCGAGTTGCTGGGAGACCTTCCGGAGGTCCCGGTCACCTCGTCGACAGCGCGAATCGCGCTCGCCTAGAGGGGACGAGGCTCGGTACCGTCGCCACCGAAGCCGATCTCCGTCGGACCGCCGCTCCTTCAGCCGCTCTCCCTCTCCTCGATATCATAGGGCGAGGGAGCCTTCACCTCGATATCGGGCGATATCGCCACCTCCTAGGGTCACGGCAACGGCGACGCGCCCTACGGAGTCAGTGGTGACTGAGCGGGCTAAGACAACGTCAGCCTGCCAGACTACCCCTGTCACCACTAAGAAGGTGAAGTCCGTGGTCAACCAGCCCAAGCGTGACGCTGCCACTACCAACGCCCCGGCTGCAGAGAAGCCTAAGAAGGCAACACCTGTGGCGACTGCGAAGGAGCCGGAAAGCGAGCGGCGAGAGGACTCACCGAGCTCGGAGTCGTACAACTCGAGTGCGGAATCAGAGGTGTCTGAGGCGGCCTCCCAGGAGTCTCCTCCGCTGGGATTCGGGGACCCGATCCCAGATTCTGCTCCAGAGGACGTCCACCAGTTCTCTGCGATGCTGCTCCGCATGGCCCCACTACCCTCGGCCTTAAGATCGCCGATGCGGAGCCGGAGGACGACGATCCAGTCTTCTCCGTCTTTGAGGGGAAGCA
The DNA here is from genome assembly GCA_948474755.1 of Ctenosaura bakeri. Taxonomy (NCBI): domain Eukaryota; kingdom Metazoa; phylum Chordata; class Lepidosauria; order Squamata; family Iguanidae; genus Ctenosaura; species Ctenosaura bakeri. The sequence goes on from CAOLHI010002033.1 coordinate 206,288, forward strand.
ACCTGCCACGGCCCCGCTGCCTCTCCTGCCCCGGATATCCAGACTGGTGAAGGCCGCCTGGGATAGGCCGGCCTTGGCTCAGCCGATACCGCAGCGGCTGGAACACCTCTACAGGGTGCAGAAGGATAACGCCGGTTATCTCTTCAATCACCCTGCACCGAACTCTGTGGTGGTCGAGTCGGCACAGACGAAAGGCTCCGGCAGGCAACACACCACCCCGCCGGACAAAGAGGGCAGGAAGTTGGACGCCTATGCAAGAAGGTTCTATTCCGCCGCCTCCTTGCAGATCAGGCTGTCCAACACTCAGGCTTGCCTCGCGGCATACCTGAAAAAGGTGCTCGATCGCCTTCAACCGGCGATGGAGGCGGTACCGGAGGACATCCGCCAAGTCTCCTCGGTGATATTCAACGAGGCCATCTCCATCGCTCGGCAGCAGATGGCCTCCTCCAGGCACGCAGTGGAGATTGCCTCCCGGGTCATGGCGGGATCCATCGGCCTGCGCCGCCATGCTTGGCTGCGGCCGGCTGACATCCAGGAGGACACCAGAAGGAGAATTGAAGATCTCCCCTTCGACGGTGAGGGCCTATTCAATTCGTCCACCGACGAAGCGTTGGACAATCTCGTGAAGGCGAGGCTAACCGCCAAGAAGATCGGGCTACAGCCGGCCACGCAAGCCCGCAGGACCTCCACCTTCCGCCCATCCTGGCGACGATCTTCCACCTCGTCGTTCCAGCGTTCGGCCCAGTCTGGACAGTCGAGACCGTCCTCCGGCTCGTCGGCCAGACGCACGGTTAGACGACGCCCGGCTTCGTCCAAGAAGTCCTCCTCCGAGACAAAGTCTCGGTTTTGACGTGCCTGGCAGGACCTACCAATACCCACTCTTCAGCCTACCATCTGCGCTCGGAGACCGACCGACTCTAGCTCGACACCTCGCGGAGTGGCAACGTGTCACTACGGACTCTTGGGTGCTTTCCATCGTCCGTCTTGTCTACGCCATCGAGTTTCACGATATTCCGCCTCGAGGCGCTTACTACTCCACCCCGTCGAGTCCGGCCCTCCTGGAAGAGATCCAGTCCCTCCTCCAGAAAGGGGCGATCGAGCGGCTCCCGCAAGAAGCCAAGACCACCGGCTTCTTCTCCAGGTACTTCACGGTACCGAAAGCCGACGGTACCCTCCGGCCGATCCTAGACCTCAGAGGGGTGAACTACTACATCCGCCCCAAGAGGTTCAAGATGGTCACGATACCGTCGATCCTGCCCTTCCTACATCAAGGGGACTGGTTCGCCTCCATCGATCTCCGAGACGCATACTTCCATATCGCCATTCGCCCGCAGCACAGACGATACCTCCGCTTCGCAGTCGACGATATCTGCTACCAGTACAAGGTGCTGCCATTCGGACTCTCGACTGCCCCAAGGGTCTTCACCAAGTGCATGGCCCCGGTGGTATCCTTCCTGCGGACGAAGGGTGCTTCTGTCTTCCCTTACCTCGACGATTGGCTGTTGGTGGCGTCCTGCAAATAGAGACTTTACCACGACGTCCACATGACGTTGTCACTCCTGACCCGCCTTGGTCTACGGGTGAATCCGAAGAAGTCCCACCTCGAGCCGGCGAGGATCTTGGACTTCATCGGGGCGACGCTCGACTCGACCTCCGCCAGGGCGTACCTACCAGAGTCTCGAGCCCAAACCCTGATCCGGGCCGCCGCTCACGCTCGTACGGCCCCGACGTTATCTGCGAGAAGCGTCCAGCAGCTCTTGGGCTACATGGCTGCGACGACCGCTGTGACATATCTCGCCAGGCTGAGAGCGAGACCTCTTCAACACTGGTTCGTCCGCATATTCGACCCCCTGCGAGACGAACAGACACTCCGACTGCAGCTGCCGGAAGACGTCCGCTCATCCCTCCAATGGTGGCAGTCGCGACGCAATCTGATGTCAGGGATGCCTTTCCAACAGCCGACACCGAAGGTGACGGTAACGACCGACGCCTCCCTGTATGGATGGGGTGCCCACTGCGGCGATCTCAGAGTCCGCGACAGATGGACCGATGACGAGACCGCTCTCCATATCAACGCGCTGGAGCTGCTCGCCGTCTCGAAAGCGCTACGGGCGTTCCGCCACGTCGTAGAGGGGCGCACGGTCCTTGTTCTGACGGACAATACCACCGCCGTCTGTTACATCAACAGACAAGGAGGGACTCACTCCACAACCCTGCTCAACATCGCACTCGACTTGTGGGAATGGTGCATTCGCCTGCACACGCATCCCGTGGCAGTTCACCTGGCCGGGCAGGAGAACACCACGGCAGACGCCCTCAGCAGGGACACCTCATCCCATCACGAATGGTCTCTCTCCGGAGAGGCGTTCAGACTGATTCGGGACCGCTGGGGCGAACCATCGATCGACCTCTTCGCGACCAGGGAAAACGCGAAGTGTCGCCGATCTGTTCCAGAGCGGGCCACGATCGCGCCTCCATCGGGGACGCTTTCCAGTTTCCGTGGACCGGGGAACTCCTCTACGCGTTCCCGCCGTTCCCGCTGCTCGGCCGGATGATATCGAAGATCCGAGCCGACCGAGCCGACGCGATCCTGGTAGCCCCATACTGGCCGAGGCAACATTGGTTCGCACCCCTGCTACAAGCTGCACGAGACGACCTGCTCCGGTTGCCACCGACACCGAACCTGCTCTCCCACTCCGGCGGCCGAGTCCTCCATCCGGACCTGCCACGCCTGGCCCTCCATGCCTGGAGGATATCGCACTAGACGATCCCGTGCTCGGTACCGTCCTCGTCGCGGCCAGGAAGGAATCCACCCGTCGCAACTATCAATATAAATGGCGATGCTTCCTGACCTTCGCTAACGAGAGGAGTGAGCCGGTATCGCCCGCGGGGCTCTCTACCGTCCTGCATTTCCTCCTGCACCTCCGGCAACAGGGTCTGGCGTTTCCATCCCTGAAGGTGTATCTCTCCGCGATCGTGGCATACCAACCGCCACGATCTGCTGCCTCGGCCTTCTTCAGGAACGATACCGTTAAGCGGTTCCTGAAAGGACTTCATCATCTCTACCCGCCGGTATCGCCGCCGCTACCGCCGTGGTCCCTCTCGCTGGTGCTCTCGCAGCTGACAAATCCGCCCTTTGAGCCGATGGCGACCTCGGATGACAGGCTCCTGACCATGAAAACTGCCTTCCTGGTAGCGGTGACCTCAGCGAGGCGAGCGGGTGAGATCACAGCTCTTCGATCCGATGAGCCCTTCACGGTCTTCCACAGAGACAAGGTGGTCCTGAGACCTGACATCTCGTTCCTGCCTAAGGTGGTGTCCAGTTTCCATCTCAACCAGGACATCATCCTGCCTGCCTTCTTCCCGAATCCGACGACACCGTTGGAGCGGTCCCTCCACTCCCTGGACGTGCGTCGGGCCTTGGCCTTCTACATGGACAGGACTGCTTCCTTCCGACAGACGCCGCATCTCTTCGTTTGCTATGGGCGACGTCGGAAGGGCCTCAAAGTGTCCACCCAGCGCTTCTCCAAGTGGGTGGTACGGACTATTCAACTGGCGTATGAGCTCGCGAGGAAGCCTCCGCCAGTCCTGCTTCGAGCCCACTCCACCAGAGCTGTGGCTACTTCTGCGGCCCTCCTGCGAGGAGTTGACCTGCATGAACTCTGCCGTGTGGCGACCTGGTCCCAACCATCGACCTTCGTGCGCCACTACAGGCTCGACTGCCGGTCGCGCAGAGATGCCCGGTTTGGACGTGAGGTGCTGGCCTCCGTGCTGTAGGACCTGACCCGCCATCCGACCGGTAAACTACACAGTCTCCTAGTGTATGAAGGCACAGAGACCACGAAGAAGAAGAACAGGTTGCTTACCTGTAACTGTGGTTCTTCGAGTGGTCATCTGTGCCATCATACACACCCGCCCTTCCTCCCCTCTTTCTCAGGTCCCTGTAGGTTCTACGGCGGACGACAGAACTGAGGAGAGACCGTTGCTCGGCAGGAGGAGCATGCGCAGTACCGGCGTGGGGGAGGGGTTCCCGCCAAGCGAACAAGCTCTAGAAGTTTCCGAACGCTACCGCGCAGGCGCTAAAGCTCCTAGTGTATGATGGCACAGATGACCACTCGAAGAACCACAGTTACAGGTAAGCAACCTGTTCATTTATAGCTTGTAGTTATGATTGCAGAAGCATTTATGCAGTTTTTATTAATGTTGAAGAAGTATATATTCTAGTACATCTAAAACATTTGTCTGTTTGTCTACATCAGGCAGGCGAATGGATTGACTGAGTGAGGTGAGAAGGCCTCATATGATTGGCTGGCTCTGAAGATTCTGTGGAATCCTGGGGTTGACAGTTTAGGGAGGGGCCTTTAGAATTCTCAGCTGGAATGCTCTTGGGCCTCAGGCTGGTTGCTATGGAGATGAGACCGACCATCAATAAGGATGCAAGAAAACACAGGAGGCATATGTGAGAAAAATTAAAGTGACATATACAGCATAGCCCATTTCCATACTATCCTGTTATAGTGCTATTAGTCTACTTTCAACATCCTATGGAATCCTGGGATTTGTAGTTTAAGGAGGGGCACTTAAGAATTCTCAGCCAGAGAGGTATTTGGCCTCAGTAAACTACAAACTCCAGAGTTCCACAGGATGTTGAAAGTGGAATAATAGCACTATAATAGTGTAGTGCAGAAATGGCCACAGTTAAAAGGTCTTCTCACTTCACACAGTAGATTATATATGTTCCATATGTGAGGAATCTTAAAGTTGAAATTCAATATAAAAAATGCTTCCAGAAAGTGTGAAGCTATTGCACAAATTCAACAGAAAGCAAAAAAATCAAAAGCCAGTACATCAATGTCACCAGGGAACACAGATTTGATTGGGGACTATGGGGAAACGTTACAGGTACTGGAATAGGCCAGTTGTTATGGAGATGAGGCCTAGCAGCAAGGAGGAGGAGAGTGTTTTCTCTCAGGAACCCAAACTGTGTATGTAAATAACTCTGAATACAGATTGCACTGGAAAATATGGGGAAAAGATACAGGTACTGAAGAAGACAGTTGAATGAGTTCTTAAGAGGAAAACAAAACCCCGGGCAATGCCGAGTAAATACTCCAGTATCTTAAAGCCATTAGCAGGGGTGGGGGAAGGGGTTGGAAATGATCTACACACCCTTTTAAGCCCCCTTTTTTCTGTAAAAATAGTCTTTTGGAGTTTTTTTAGACTAGATTACTCTTTGTTAGTGTTGTTATTGTTATTTGTCCTGGTGTTATGTGTTGTTTTATGTATTTAAAATTAGTGTCTTAATAAAAAATATTATTAAAAATGTGTTGATTATAGCAGTATTCTTTATATTGAACCAAATCCTCTGGCCCAGTATTGTCCATTTAGACTAGCTGCCTTTCTAGGTTCTTTACCAGCATTTAAAAAACAGAAACAAAAACCAGTCATGTGAAGATGGACCTTCTGTCTGTATCATACATGCTGTGCTGTGGTCCCTTTCCAGACTGATATATTTGGAAAATATATAAAGCAGAGGAAGAACAAATTCTAATGCCACCATAGTTAAAACAAGTTAGAACCAAATGCACAGTGAAATTGACGAACACTACTAACACTGATAACATGGAACTGTATGTGAAAAGATTTTTAAAAAGATTCTTTAAAATGTTAATATTGAGCTGTCAAGGCCTTCGTATGAAGAAAAAGTCCGCAAAACCTGGACAATTAGGAAAAAGCCTTTCCATTGAGCAACTAAAGGTAATCTAGTCCATAGCATCTCCCCAGCTAATAAGCAGGCCTTGGAAAAGTTCCTTTTTTGGAGTATACTTCACGGAATTCCTGAAACAGCATGACTTGTGGTCAGGCAGAGTGGGGGATTCTCTGAGGTTTTGTCCAAAGAAACTCTGCAGCGATGTCACATGGCGAAATAAACAGATACTGGAGTTTAAGTTGACATTATGTAAATATTTAACATTATCTGCATGTCCTGCTGCTTGGGGTACTTCCTCACCTGACCCGTGCCTCAGAAGCAGACACAAATATGTGTGAATGATGTGTAAAAAAACTCCAACATCTTTCCTTTATGTATGCGTACATTTCTACACTAGATTAGGCAAAGAAGAAGGATAAAAGATCAGGCTCACCCCAGGTATGTTCAATTTCTGTGTGTGTGGCCAAAAAAAAAAAAAGTACAACTCTCTAAACTATAGAAAGAACTTGCTTTCCTTTAGTTATTGTATTGTTCTCTGCAGTGTCGGTCTTTACTAAGTCAGTCCACAGGATTAGGCTGCTAAAAGGAATAGTTTATCTCTTTACTACTTTTTTCTGTGCAATCAAGGTGGTAAGAGGCTATCAGTCTTTCAGTGAAGCTTTATTTGCCAAATACTGTGTGTTTAATGTAGGCTAAGAGTTGTGGGAAAAGAATTCAGAGTATAGGAATCACTTTGGCTTAATGGACTGGAAGAGTATGGCAGTTGTGAATGCTTCTCATTTCTCAGTTGTCCCTCGTTCTGGGCTTAGGTGGTGGGAAGATTTTTATCCTCATGGCTACTGATCCAATATCCATCTGTTGGGTTTTTCTATTTGTACGATACTGGATTTTTTCCCCATCCATGGGTGGAAAAGTGCAGAACAATCAACAACAGATCACAGCATGCAAATCTGCACGTGTATACCAAATTCACTATGTCAGAGTATGCAACATTGAAAATTCACAACCAGGTTAACTTTCTTTTTCTTTTTTAAAAAGTGAATTGAAACAGTCTTATAAAGCAATAAAGGAATTCTCCTATTCCACGTGTCTCCAGATGAGACAGTTGTTGCAAACTCTGGCTTCAGATTTGACCTATTATATTCTGATTCCCATCCAAAGTAATGGAGAACACATCCATTCAGGGGTTGGGGGTGGGGGCAAAAAGTTAGATCCAAAAGTATTAATCTGCCAAGAACTGTGCTTAAAGTCTTATTCCACAGAATAACCCTCTTTGTTGTAATTTTGAATGGTTGTTAGTTAAATGAATAAAAATTTTCATACATGAACAAAATAAAAGTACATGGTATATTGTGCAATTAGAAAGAAATTAAAATATCACATGTTTTATAATCCTGACTAATAATATACTAGTGGAAACAGTTTATTATCCAAAAAAGGCTTAGAAAGAGAAGCATATGTTGAACTATACATGCACACAGAATATGCTGTTAGAATAATGCTGTTTCAAAGAATATGCTTGTAGAACAACGAGGTGGTATTAATAACTACAGTACTTCACAGTAAAGGTAGAGGTTCATACTTCTGATTCTAAAGTCAAATCTCCCCGAACTTAGCAAACTAGCACAGTCAGCAGAGGGCTGGACTAGAACCCTTTCCTTCAATGTGCTCTTAAAGAGTACATTTATCTGGATCCTTAGCACAGTCGTGTAATAAAGAGTTGCAGTAAGAGCTGTACATTTCTCAAGTTTGTGTAAAGAGTTATCCAGTACCTCCTCATGCAAGTGGTCTTTTCCATTTGCCTGTCAGTACAACAACCCAGTTTACACATGAATTTGTCACTCAAGCACAGTTCTTCCTGCTCCCAAGTTGAGCCAGTCACTGGCCCACAGGATATGGCAGGAAACTCCCAGCTGAATGTCCATTGCTGGACTAGCTGCCTCTTCCAGACTCTCTTTCCAGAGGCCTGCAATACCATGGAAATATGCAGGCAGCTTTCCACTCTGCCATTTTGAAATAGTATCTTGGCTATTATTATTTGCAGGAATAATTGTAAGTGCAGGAATTCTAAGTAGACACCCATCTTCTTCCAGTTTGAAGTGTCACAGTCTATCCTACCACAACATTATGTGAAATGTGCAGATCCAGTCTCACCTAAGATCCTGCTGTAAATATTTCACACACTACTGAAGCTGAGCAGATGATACTTCACAAAACAATCAGGAGAATGCAGTCTGCTCTGAGGAATGCTTGATAGCTAGGTGTCACAGACTCTGAGATTCAATTATGCCACCTTTCTTCAGACGACTTCTCACTTTTTCACTTTCTACCTCATTTATTATATAGAGGAGGGGCTGGAAAGTAATTACTTATAAATGACTAGTTGATTATAAATACTTCCTTTCCTTAATGGTAACTGCATTAAAATTCTACCTTATGAGTCAGTAATGTCACTCCTAACTATAGTCATTTTTATAGTTACAAGGCTGTGGTCTTAACAAATGGTGGAGGAAGAATCTATAGTTTAACTCAGTGGTTCTTAATTTGGAATCCATGGCCAATTGCGGTCCATGGATCCCTCAGAGGGGGTCTGCAAAGCCCTACTTCTGGACACCAACAGCAGCAGCTGCAGCAACAGGGATGTAGCAGCGTATAGGTGTGCAGGTGCCACCTTGCAAACAAGGGAGCTATTTGGGCACATAAACACACCTGGCACCATGTCCTTTAACACTCATACACCCAGCTACTGGGTCTCTGATGAAAGAGACACAGCAGAAGGCATTTGGGAATGCCCAAACTAGGACTCTGAAGACTAGGGTTTGAATCCCCAGTCAGCCATGGAAACCCAGTGGGTGACATCAGACAAGTCACATTATCTCAGCCTCAGATAAAGGCATAAGAAAGAAATCTTGCCCTAAAAAAGTCCATTATAGGTTTGCCTAAGAGTCACCATAAGTTTTCAAAGGGAAGAGACATGATGACTAGAAAGAACCTCTCCCTATCAGCGGCACTTTGTTATTGTGTGTGTTATTCTGACGTACAACAACCCTAAGGTGAACCTATCATATGTTGTTTTTTTTGCAAGATTTGTTCAGAGAGATTTTGTCTTCCCCTTCCCCTGAGGCTGAGAGAATGTGACTTGCCCAAGGTCACCCAACATCTGCATGGGGGTTTGAATCCTAGTTTCTAGAAACCTTTAATAAATAAATATTTAAATATTTAAATAAGCTTGAATATTTAAATCTAAATTTAAATATTTAAATCTTGAGTTAAGTCTTGGGGTCTCTGGCCACAAATTATATTTACCGGGGTTCCCTGGTTAAAAAAAAAAAAAGGTTAAGAACCACTGGTCTAAGTGGTGACTCTTGCTGTGCCTCATCCTCTTTTGGGAGAACTGAGGTGATGATAATGGAATTGAGGTGACAGTGAGATGAGAAAAGAGTATATTTTGTATTGCAGACCAGTGTCTTCTTGTATTCTGATGGTTTCCAAAAGAAAAATGATTAAAAAGTAACAAATTAGTTACTTTTGAGAAATGAATGATTAAAGAATTTATAGGGATAATGGGAACTACTTTCTTGAGGATTGTAATGAATTGTTCATAAAAAGTAATATTCCAAGATCTGTTAGAGCCATAGCTTGGTGGTAGAAGACATGATTTGCTGGCTTAAGGTTCCAGGTTCAGCTCCTGGCCTCTCCAGTTAGAAAGACCTTGCCTCTTAGTACTGTGAAGACCATGTCCCTGTGGATCTAGAAAAAGAGTGGTAGTCATACAGCCCTGTAGATGTTTTTATATTGCAAACTTCAGCAGCCCTGGAGAGTATCGCCAAATGTAGCAAAGGAATGCTTGAAGTTGCAGTCTAGTAAGATTTGGAGAGCAACATGATTTTCTTTATCAGCTAGGATTTCTAGCACTAGGCTAGATGAATCAATAGTCTGGCTCAATATATATTGTAGCTTCATGTTACTCATATGTACGTTGCTGAAGATGAATCCTTTCTTTTTTCTTTCTTTAGGACTGGAAATCTCTTGGGATGGAGACAGTTTTGTTGAAGTCATGGCTGCACCACATCTTAAGGGCAGGCTTTGTGGCCTTTGTGGCAACTACAATGGGCACAAGAGAGATGACCTGATAGGAGGGGATGGGAACTTTAAGTTTGATGTGGATGATTTTGCTGAGTCCTGGCGTGTGGAGTCAAACGAATTCTGTACTCGTCCTCCAAGGAAACAATTTCCTGAGCTGTGCCAAGGAACAGTGAAGGTGAAGCTCCGTGCCCATCGGGAATGCCAGAAACTCAAAGCGTGGGATTTTCAGGCTTGCCACTCTACTGTGGATTATACTGTGTTTTATCGGTAAGTGCAGACTTTTGAATGGTGAATCAGGAACAAAATTAACAAAAATTATTGCCCAGGAGGATGCTGAGAATTTTCTAGAAACTGAATGGAGGTAGAGGGAAAGAGTTATTTGTTTAAGCCATGTTCTTCAGCAGAAAACACTCCCACAGCATCTTTCATACAATCAGTAAAACAAGGCAGTCTTTCCCTATCCGCAGGCTTACAGTCTAAAGGTGAAAGGGATGGAGAGGAAAGGGGAAAAGAGCATCTCAGTCGTAACTCCTCAAAGTTCAATAGTAATTTTTATAATGATCAGCTGGAATGGGAATGGTTTAGGGAACAGAGGAGCCCAATGAAATGATGATGCATCAGAACCTCTAGAATGGTTGCTGTGCCAAAGAGTGGAAATGCAAGTCGACAGTGGGTTCAGATACATGTTGCTAGTGATGCTTTAGAAATGTTGCTGACCTACCTGGGGCTAAACCTGGTAGCCTTCCATACAAATCGATAACAGATACACTAGCCAGGAAGTAGTTTTGATACTTTGCCTTCTCATAACATAGCAAGCAGACTGGGAAACAGTTGTGTGTGTGTGTTTTTTAACCTACTGCTGAGAACAGTGAATTCATATTTGTACTGTGCTGAATTTGTACTGAGCCAACTCACTATGATAGTATAATTAGTAATAGTTTAATAGCAAAGTGGCTAGTATTGTCAAGGGAGCTAATCAACATACTCTACCAAAGTTAAAGAAACAAAACTAAACCCCAAAGGAAATATGAAAGAGGAAGAAGATTTAACAGCATTCTAAAACTCATAATTCTCATTCCCTCTCTCCCCAATACATTTGATTTGTTTTGTAAGGACGTTTAAACTAAATATAATGCAGTGTCTGGGAATCCTTTAAAAGTTTTACAGTAGGTTTTCTTTTCAGAAAAGTGATCTGTGCAATAACATTTTGCTCTGCAGGTTGATAGCAGGAAAAAAGGGATTTAATAGTCATTTGTGGTGAAGGTTTTTGAATGGGAAATACTTTCAAATGATACTAAAAGATTTATAGCATTTTCCTTCCATGTAACTTAGCTGAATCCATGTAAACCACCAGAGGTGACCAGAAAAGTGCTATTTAGAAATGGAACTTGGAACTTCATGTTCACGCTAAAGTTATAGACCAACAGTAATTTTAATGAATCACAAGTAGCAAAATAATTTTAACTAATTAAACTGTGGTGCTTGTTGTAGGATTATAATGTTTTGAGTCTTAGGAGATCTTAAAATTCATTGCTTTAGTGTAGATAACTTCATTCATTCATTTTTCTATGAGTATCCAATATGGCAGCAAAGAAAAAAGTAAGCTTGGGTTCAAAAAAGCCAACTGTGGATGGCTATTTTTCATCCTTGTGCCCTCCTGGTGGATTTGCACCAGTGCACCCAAAGTAACATTGCTTCTGATTTCATTTTTGACAGATTTTCTGCTCTTGGTGGGGGATGTTCTTTGGAAGTTGTGGGGGTTGTGTGTTGTGAGACCAAATCTGCTGTCTTTTGCAATGGTTTTCATGCATTTTGAAAATCATCTGAACTATTTTTAGAATTTTGGCGGCGGCCGTGGTGGGTGGTGGGCTTCAGAGGCTACAGACTGGCACCTAGCAGGTTACACTGTGCCTGTCGCTGATGTAATCCATAGTATATGTTAATATACTTCTGTTCTCATAGAATCATGTAATCATAGGACTTTATCCCACCAACCTGTTGTCTCACAGCAATCACATTGTTTAAGCAAATGGAAACAGCGGTATGGAAACAATCACTGTCACATCTTCTCTGCAATAATGCTGTAGTGCCACTTTGATGATGCACAGTCTGGTTATCAATCTTCCACACTGCCTCACTGACCCTGCCTTCCTACACGTGTCTGTGCTACATAGCGCATGGGTACTGTGTTTTTTTTTCCTACCACAATTGCACAATTTCTGTTCCCTTGTACATATTTATTTTTTATTCATTTCGCCTGACTTGCATGATTGTGGCGTGCTGGTGACCACTATGGCAATGCAATGGTGCAATTAGGGCAAAACATTTTATTTTAAATAAAAGAAATATGTACCAAGCAATGGAATAAAGGCAACATCATTCCTGTGCACCTATTTGTCCAGACACCAGAAGTGGTGTGGCTTCACCCTGCTTGGGGATAGGGAGGAGAAGAAGAGGAGAACCACGCACACTCACACCATATGACTGCTGAAATATCTGAACTACAGTGGAATGAAATGATCGCACCAAAGAGCAATAGTTGAAGAACAGTGATATTGGAGCCATTAACTGGTTTTTCCCATCAGTAAAAAGATTTGATTCAATAACGATGGAAATTGAATGCGACAATGGGAGAGTCACGATGCTGTGTGAAAAACAAAAATCAAACGTGGAGCTAAGGCAGTGCAATTATACAAAAAACCTATCATGTGATAAAGTTCATAGAGTTGGATGGGGGCTCATGGGCCATATAGTCCATCCCCTGCACAATGCAGGATCTCCAGTGAAAGCATCCCCAGCAGGTTGTTGCCCAGTCTCCTTTTGAAGATGTACAGAGAAGGAGACAGCATCACCTCTCTAGCAATTGGTTCCATTATCAAACATCCCTTACTGTCAAGAAGTTCTTTCAAATGTTCAATGAAAATCTACTTTCTTGTAACTTCAGACTATTAGGCCATTTCCGCACTAGACTGTTATAGCGCTATGATTCCACTTTCAACATCCTATGGAATCCTGGGGTTTGCACTTTCAGGAGGGGCCGGCTTTAGACCTGGTACATACCCTCTAGGGAAGCAGAGAACAGGCTTGCTCCCTCTTCTCTGTGAGAGCCCTTGAGGTATTTAAAGAATGCAATCATGTCTTCTCTTCACCAAACTAAAATATCTAGTTCTTTCAACCTTTCCTCATATATTTTGTTCTCTATACCTGTTATCATACCTCATCCTGCATTTAGCTTTTGTGACCTAAATGTAGAATTTTCTATATTTGAATTTCTACCCGATTTTCTAGTTTATCTACGTCCTTTTGAATTCTGTTCCTGTCTTCAAATCCACCTCATCATCTAAATCATTGATAAAAATGTTGAAATGTTGAAAAATGTTGAAGAGTGTTGGCCCTAGAACAGAACCCTGAGGCACTCCACTTGAGACCTCCTCCCACTTGAATCACAGCCATGATGAGCACAGCTTCTCAACTAATTATGGATCGATCTCACGGTATTCCCAACTATTCTACCTTTAATAATCAGTTTGCTAACCAAAACATTCTGGGGAGACCTTATCAAATGCTGAAATCCAGATAAATGTCGTCCATAGCATTTCCACCATCCACTAAACTAGTGACCCTAGATAGATAGATAGATAGATAGATAGATAGATAGATAGATAGATAGATAGATAGATAGATAGATAGGCAGACAGACAGATAGACAGACAGACAAAAGATAGGCATGAATGATTAGTTTGGCAAGATTTGTTCTTGAGAAACCCATGGTAGCTCTTACAGTTCTAATATTTTTTCTGGTATTGAGGTTAGGTTGGCTGGTCTATAGTTTCCTGGATTCTATTTTTAATTTTTTTTTTTTAAGAGAGGGACAATGTTTGCCCTCCTCCAGTCCTTTGGTACCTCACCTGTTCTTCAGGATTTTTCAAAAATGATGGCAAATAGTTCAGAGAATACATCAGCAAGTTCCTTTGGCACTTTGGGAGGCAGTTTGTCTGGCCCTGGTGATTTTAACTCATTTAAGTTGGCTAGCTAGCTGACTAACTTCTTATCAGTCTTGATTTGCAATCTGTATTCTTTGCGAAGTTATCTGCTGCCGCATGGAAGCACATGGTTCTCTTTTTTGGGGGAAAAACAGATGCAAAATAGGTAGGCAAACTAGGGATGGCAATTCTCAATTTTCCCACTTCCTGACAGATATTAAAGAAAAGGCATTGGTATTTCTTTCTGTGGTGTCAAACATTTGGGATGCATTTGCTTGTAAAGTACAGAAAACTCACTACAAATTGTTTAAAAAACTGCATTTTCAAAAACCTCACTCAGAACTGCACAACTTTCTGAAGAATAACTGTGCAGTTGTTGGTTTGTGTCCGGCCATGACTATTTCATTTTGTGCAACTTTGTGAGAAAGGGGAACAGGACAACACACCACAGACATGGATGGGTTAGATACCAGGAATTAATAAATAAAGGTATACTATATACAAGACTTTTGGTGCTGGTTCCATTCTTGCTTGAGAGGAAGGCCAAGGCAAGCAACATTAATCACCATCTGTCTCTTTTCGCCATCTAGTCTAAGAAACCCTCACACAATGGCCATTGTGGGCTCTGAGTCTGCCCTTCCTTCTTTCTTGACCCACCCACTTGTTCTGATTCCCCAGTTCCTTTTCATCCCTCCTAATTCTCTTCATCCCCAGGCTGCTCCTTTCCTGCTGCCACCTGCACTGCTGGAGGAGAGGAATAGCCTTGGCTGAATCTGTACAGGTTAAATAATGAGTTCTTACGTTGGTCCCAGTCCTGTTGAAACATGATATTCCTCTCTTTCCGATGTGAAAACATTTCTTTTTGATGTCTGAGGGCTTTAAGGCATTTTTTTAAAAAAAGCACTACAGTTTACCCTGCTGTTTTTGGAAAACTGGGTTTTTAGAAAGTGTTGTTTGACTCTCAAACTGGGATTGTGTTGGAATCATGGGTAGTGGGGTGCGAGGAGGGTGAGGCCAGGTTGGTGGGTTGTCACCTAGGTCGTGTGGGTCATGTGATCATTCCCACCCCAGAAGGCTTACTTCCTTGTTTAGATCAGCATCTAGAATATGCCTTGTTGCCCCCCCCCCTTTTTAAATGGTGTTAGTATTCACCCATTTGCAGGTGAGCCTTTCACCTCTTCCTTCTCTACTGGCTTCACTGTAAAAGCATAGGTGGTCAATCAGAATGAATGAAAAACAAAGGCTATTTGATTAAGCAAATATGTGAATATGCGCATGCATTGAGGGAATAATAACAACAACAGCAATAATAATAAACTGCAGCTGCTGCAGTCATGTGACGAGTCATAAACCAGTACATTGAACACATGCACAGAATAGAAACACCTTCTTGTAGCAATGTGGATACATAATGGGGTTGTGCAGAGATCTAGGCAGTGGAGCAGGGATACAGCCCTCATGCAGATTCAGCCCTTGGTGGGGATGAAGCAAAGGGAAGAGAAAGCATTGGGGAATTGGAGTAGGCAGGCAGGTGAAGATTGAAAGGGAGCAGAAACTCAGAGTTCAAGTTGCACAAGAAACTAGCCAAGAAGGCATGGCAGTGGGAGAGAAGTGGCCTTGGTGGGGATGAAGTGAATTAGAAGGTATCTAGGAATTGGAGTAGGCATGTAGGTTAAGAAAGATTCAGAATCCATAGAGTTCGGGTAGCAAGCTGTGCAAAGGGCAAGAAAGGGCAGCAGGGGAGGACCAGCCTTGATGAGGATGAAATTAATTAGGGAAGAGAAGGGAAGAGAAGGCATCAAGGAAGTAGAGTAGGCGGGTAGGTCAAGATACAATGGGAGCTCAGTCTCAGAGCCCATAGAGTTCATGGAGCCAATTGGGCAAACGGACTAACAGCTGAGAACTGCCATAGTTGCAGTCATGGTGATCTAGTATTTTCTGTAGTAAATGAAAGATAGATGAGCATCCCTAGGAATACAGTGAACTAACCAAGAGCAGCAAAAAATCAGAGCTTCCCAATGCCACTTTACCAAGTATTCAATGCCATTTGCTTGTTCTTCATGCTTTATGTACTTACTGTATATAAACATATAGATAAGAGAAATACAAATTCTGTGTAGAGTGTGATGTATAAGAAACCTACATTATTGCTCTGCTTGATGATTAAAAGCATTATTAGAACCTGTATACATTTTATGTCTATAAGGTGTTTCCCCAGAGAAAGCCTTCTCTAGGGCTTGCTACATACATACCAAAACCAACATGGAAACTGGTTTTATGTGTAGTTTCAAACATTTGAATAACATGACTGTATGTAATGTCCCAACTCTCTAAGTGTTTCCTATGCTTTTGGAAATTTTAGTGGATGAAAGTCTGCTGTTTGGGTGGGAAAAGCTCACATCTTCATCCTCACTCAGGGGTTGCGTTGTTACTGATCAGGCATGTCATTGCAGCATGGGATTGCACCACAGAGACATAGCTTCCAAGTTTCTGATTACACTAGTGAAGGAGAGCTAGGATATTGTGTTTCAGTACAGTATGATTAAGTGCTGTAAGACAGTTGGATCTGAAGTTCTGACCACAGCAACATGTAGTAGAAAAAGTAGAGAGAGTTTCATGTGACATTCATAGTATTTTAATTTCCTCTGTGATGTTAGATCAAGAGAGAGCGCTTGGAACAGATATTGGAGGGAGATCTGTTGCCCATATATCAGCAATAGCTTAATTTTACTTCTGCCATTTTTCACAGGTAAGTGATGAAAATTGAAAATGCAGACCAGACCCTGAGAAATCAGGTTTTATTTCATCAAGCACTGCATCTGCTCTTTTTATTTTGTATCTGGGATTTCCTCTTATTTCCTCTTTTAAAGATTCTTGTGATTAACTTAGTGCAATAAACTCCTTGACACCAGGAAAAAAAATGATTTATATCTCGGCAGAAACAGGTACAAAACATCACAGCAAAATGACGTGCAAAGATTACTACAGCTAGTTTTATCTTTTTATATTTCATATAGCATGTTGCCTGGAAAACGTCTTTTTTAAAAAATAAATTTTATATGTTCTGAAGATGAGAATTTACACTTCAAAGGACACTGGTGGCTATGCTCTGACTGCATTTCTGTGACTTTAAGAATGGAAGAACAGGCTTGCTGGATTAGATCAAAGATCCATTTAGGCTGGCATCCTGTTTCTAGCAGATGCTAGCCACATCCTTCTGAGAAAGTCTAGAAGCAGCACATGATGGCACCAGCCCCTCCTATTGTTTGTCCATGGATCCTGATACTTAAAAATATTTGAACCAAAAGATTCCATTAGCTGTCATGCCTACTAACTTTTGTAAGATCCTTGTCCTTGGACTGGTTCCAAATTCAATCATGCTTACAGAAGATCCATTTAATTCAACTGGACTTACTGGTCCTCATTGGCTCACATACTGTTGATTACAAGTCTGAATCCATTTCTATGGACTTTTCTAATCTACTTTTGAAATTATGTAGACTAGAGGTCACTACATCTTGTTGACAGCACATTTCATAGGTTAGTGATGAATTATGTCAATGTGTACGTTATTTTTCCCTACATCTTTGTTTTTTGTTATTGTTTGCTGTCAAGTTGACTTTGACTTATGATAACTCTGTAAATGAGAGATCTCCAAGACTGACTGACTGACTGACTGACTGACTGACTGACTGACTGACTGATTGATTTCTTTCTTTCTTTCTTTCTTTCTTTCTTTCTTTCTTTCTTTCTTTCTTTCTGAAATGTATACTCTACCTTTCTCCCAGGTAGGATCCAAGGCAGCTAGTCATCACTGCCTTGCTCAGACCTTGTCGGTTAGAGCTTTGGCTTCCTTGATCTGATCAATCCACCTCTAGTCTGATCAACTGCTTTATCTGTTACCTTCAGCTTTACCAAACATTATAATCTTTTCCAGTGAATCATATCTCATGATATGTCCAAGTAAAACAATCTGAGTTAGGTCAGCTTTGCATTTAGTGAGAGTTCGGCCTTGATTTATTCTAAGACTCCTTTCAATGGGTACATCGCACAAGCTCATCACTCCTCTGGGAATTGTAGCCCTGGTTTCAGTGTGAAGAGAGTCAGCTGTTGGACCACTGAAGCATTAAAATTTTTAATTGAATTATAAATTTACAAAGAGTTTTTAGAATCTCTAAAATCTGTATGGAAATGGAGTGGTACAGACTTAACAAACATTAGACACAACTGTATTAAAACTGTTTTGTCTATCTCTACCGATCATGCACCACAGGCGTGGTTGTACAACATGTTCTTGAACATAGCTGAGGTGAGCATGCTAGCTTTGTATGTGTTGACTTGGCATGTGAAGTAGGACTACCACTGCAAGAAGAGACAGGTGAATGGATTTTGAACTTCCTCACAAATATACTTTTGGAAAAAAAAATTGATGTTTCCATAGAAAATGTTAGATAAAGCGTTTTTGTTAAAAGTGTGATTTCTCATAATGTTACTCAATTCTGTCTTTGATATGAATGCCTTAAAAGAATAGATTTGCAATATTATTGTTTTAGAAATTGCCAATCTCAATGGACAATATGAAACTGCAGGCTATGGTATATAAAAATGGAGAGACTATCATTTTTCTTGTAATGTTCCCTGAATAAGCATGGAGTTCATGGAGTTCACACAGTATGAGGAAAGACTCACAACATAAATTATAGAATTATTGGCAGAATTGCTTTCTTTCCACTCCATTGTTTGTATTTGAAACCTGTGCAGAAACATTTAAGAGTTAAGCTGTTTTACAGATCATCAACACTTGCTTAATTTTCTTTAGGGTGCTTTTAAAGGGTTCTACATTTGATAAATATAAGGAAAACATAACTGTGAATGAACATTACAAATTAGGGTACATTCTTCTCAGATACCATAAAAGGCAATCAACCAAGCATTTTTTTTTGAACAACTTATGATGCAGTATTAACAATGATATTTCTGTGCTGACATCTTAACTTCAGTTTTAAGATCTTTTACTTGAGTTTATTCCATATTTAGGAATCCAAAACATACCGCAAAACCACTATTTTGGTTAACCTTTATGTTTGCTTTTTGGTATAACATCTATGTTTAATTTTGAATGTCAAAATAATGGGCAGGTCATGTGAAAAATGTGCAGTTCTCAGTTTCTTTTCAAAATATAATCAGTGATTCATAATGTCACCTATGATTTTAAACTCTCCAGTAATTTTAATCATAATTCTACTCAGCAACAATGTCTGTTGTACTAAAGTAAATCTAAATGCCTTAGTCCTGCCATATGTGGTACATATAAAACCCACGTGGAGCTTCAGAATTTTGAAATTTTGAATGAAGAAGGTTGACATCAACATATGCTCATCAGCTGTTATGGTAAGAACCACTGGCATTGGATACACTTTCTGATAGAATTCCAGAAGGCACTGTAATAATTTCTGGTATTGGAGATTCTGATCTTATAAATTCAACAAGCCATTGGCCAATGTTCCAAAAGTAGAGTACCTGTGCCACCTACGTACCAGAGCTTTTCAGACACACTTTCCATACCATAGCTCCTTTTGTACTACAGAAACTGGAAAATTGGGTGACTCTCTAAAATGGCAAAAGGGGCTGTAGCTGGAATGAAAAAAAATGGTTGCCTCCTAAGTACATCTACCTTCCCTGTTGAATTATGACAATAGTGTGTGTTTGTATTTAACTGAAGCATCTTAAATCTCAAAGAACTAATCACAATAAAGTCTATGACAAGGAACATGTTTGTAGATTCTTAACTGTAGCCAGAATCTTGTGCATGGAATTTAAGCTGCAGAATGATGAAGCAAGTGCAATTAATTTATTTGTCTCAAGTAATTCTCTGTACCAGTGGGAATGCTTACAAACTTTTGTGAAAGAACAACTAGCATTTAAGGATACCTTAAAAGATTCTTACCAAAACTGAACATGTCCTACAAACTCCTCATGAGGAACAAAATAACACTTGCCTCCCCTGTATTTATCCTTTCCGTCTTTACCTCAGACATGAGACTGACTGGGAAACATGACACATATCTGAAGTCTACAATTTCCTCTTCAAATAGCAGCCAATCCTATGCATATTTAATATTTAGAAGTAACTCCCATTGCATTGGAAAACAAATATGGGGTTGCAACTGTAGAACAGTAAGTCAGACTCAATTCTAGAAAAAACATAAATTCATATGCAAAACTCTATTTAAGATCATTTTGTGATATATGAGAAGTGTCAAATATCTAGGAATGTAGGTATTCTACCGTTAGTATATTTAACTTCCTTTTCTGGGCAACTTAGCAACTTCCCTCTCAAGTAATAGATTTTATTAGTTATTTATGGAATAATATTACCATCATAGAATGAAAGCATTTTATGTAATTGTTAAGAGCTGCACACCTCCAATATGTGCAGTCAGATTCTATAATTCCATTTATTATACTGTGCAAACTCAACATTGCTTATAGAAACTATTACAGATTTTTTTTCCAAAATCCTGTCTAAGTAGTTTTTCCATTAGTTCAGACATTGTGACCATCCAGAAATGCCATTTGGAATTAAGGTGTTTGTCTGATAGATGGAATGGTTAGGCAACATGATAAAGTTCAACTGGGATTGTTATTTATCTGAAAATACTTACCCATACCTCCATGTATTATATATGTTGCATGAACGGTACACTTTTCTCTATTTCTAAAGGCACCTCAGGAACCCTGACCCTTTGCCCCGTTGTTGTGTTTGTGGCTGTTACAGCTGTAAAACATTGAAACTATGCCAGAAGATTCACAGATGTCTTCTTTCCCACTGAGATATTAGGAGTGGGACAGGGGCAGGTGAAGCATTAGATTCTGTTGTACTGGACAGACATCACTCACCTGGGACTCCCAGTGGCTTCTTTCCAGTCTACAAATGGTGTATTTCTCTGGTGACCCACTTTATGCTCTCTCACTGTGGAAAGCTAATGGTTTTTTGTTGTTGTTTCAGTTTAAGAACACAGGAAGAACTTATAGGGAAGCCAGATGAAGAAGCATGCTATTTTGTAATTAGAAGCTCCTCTTGCAAAAATGGCATGTCAGGAATGCTTTTTTTAGTTTCCCCCTAATTACACAATGATACCATGGTTCTATATTAAGTAGGTGTGGTTCTCTAGTAGAAACACAGAATGCTTTCCTCTCTTTAGTCAGATCTGCATATGTGTGTGTGTGTGTGTGTGTATGTATGTGTGTGTGTGTGTGTGTGTATGTATATGTATATATATGTGTGTGTGTGTGTGTGTATGTATATATATGTGTGTGTGTGTGTGTGTGTGTGTGTGTGTGTGTGTGTAAAAATAAATAAATCCATAGTGTGTTAGTTCATTATTTTTGTCCTAGCTTGGTCTGGGCTGTCAGCTGGAGAAGCTGATAACAAACACAGGTCAGAAATTCAGCAGTAACTTAAGTGATCAGTTTACTAAAGAAAGGAAACAGCTTTGCAAATGAGAAGTAATAAGAGTCCCAAGAATGTCCATAAATCAGAGGCAGGCAAAAACAAACACAAGTCAAAGGCAGAAACACAGGCAAGGGCAACAAACAGAAGCACACACAGGAGAAATGGTCATTTAATTGCTGACAAAGGCTAGAGGGGAAAGGCTCAGTTCTTATAGGCTCCAGGGAGAACACAGCTTGGTGCCTGATTAATTGGTGCTTGGCATAAATTTGCTGGGAGTGATGCAGGAGACAATTTGGGTGTCTACACTGGGCAAAGGTAGGTATGGTTAGATCATTCTGTGTCAGAGTGAGTAGGGCTCCCTGCTGGGGCTGACACTTCTGTCCCTAGAGCAGATGGTGGTACTGTCTGTTCTGCAGGTTCTGCTGCAGCAGTTTCTGTGTCAGGGCTCAAAGCAGGTTCTGCTGCCTAGGACTCTGAGTCTGAGTCTAGGTCCTGGAAGCCCATGACAATTTTGATCAATGAAATCTAAGCCAGATATTTCATAATCATCTGCCATATCTTGTCTGAGATTCATAAAACTGTTTGGGTTAGGTCTTGGCAGGCATGGGGAAATAGTTTTAAACATTTTGAATGTGTGGGCTACGGGAGAAGGGATAAAGCCTTTAGATACTTCATGCAGGTCCACCATAAATCCAGCCACATGCATATGACTGCAGTAACCTTTGTTACCACTGTCTGGCTATCTTTAGATCCCCTGCTTCCCTCTAGATTGAGACTGCAGATCATATAAGTATCTTTCCAGAATATCCTCATTTGAGTGCTTCTCTCTGACAATTGTAAAAGAGAAGTCACATTGTTAGTCTCAGATGTGAAACAGCAAGGTGTTTCTTGCTTTTTCCAACAGATGTTTCACATTTTTAAGAACAATTTTTGAACAAATTACACAATAGTACGATTTGGCAAAACTACAGTAGCTGCACTGGTTAACTGTGCAAAGTGCCAATCTATTTACCTCTAGGATTTTTTCAAGCCTTTTTCATCAGTTGAGTCTTTTTCATATGTCAGCTAATCCATCTGTACTTATGTGTGTGCTTTGTTTGTGCAGAGGCATTATTTATACATATTATGGAAACCTCATTGAAAAGCAAAATGCTTCTCATCATGTTCTCAGACAGTAAGTGAGAATTCTCATAGAACCTAGCACTTTCTCAGCAGGGTATCACAGCATCTCATGATAGCGTCTCTTGTCAAGAATTAGAAAATTTGCAAATATTCTTCATATTCTTAGTCATTCTTCAGTTGCATGGAGGGAAGTGGTGGGGCCACACAGACATGTTCTGCCCCCATCATTGTGCTCCAGGATCATTTTCCCCCAGTGCTGTCCGTGCGCTGAGGTGAAGTCTGAATGGGAAAGCTGACAGAATGCATTAAGATTGTAGTTCTTTGTTCATTTTCTTCTTAAAGGAAGCAATGAGTACTTTCAGCAATTTTCTTTCCACTGTGAAAAAATATTTCTGGAGATTAATCAGTTTATTAATGAAGATTATTCACAGTCTGGGATGTATTCTGCACAAATTTATATGTGTTTTTTTAATGCAGAAAACAGCATTTTCTGCAGAGGAAACAGCATTTTCAGAAATATTGTTTTCTGTGCAGAAAATCCTGTAGTTGGGAACTGACCCTGAACAAGTTGGCTCATGGCTTTTTTGTACCGTGCATGTGAGCTGCAACCTGATGTAGCTGAATCTGGATTCCTATTATAATTAATTCTAAACATAAGGGCAATATTAATAAAAATTCGAAGTACAGAGAATATGAGAACATAATTTAGATAATTAACAACAGGGCACACATACATATAACAATGGTAGAATAAATACAACTTCAATGAAACAGTAACATTTGGACTACAATATTTCAGCTCCCTCCTTCCTCCTTGATCCAAAGGCATTGCTTTATTAAATAGAAAACCCAAAGCCATTGTAAGGCCTGAAATACACAGATCTCTCAATCTTCAGCAACAGTCCCTTCTTTTAACAGGAATAACTGCACTCCAACTACTCATATTTCTTGCTGTCACTCTGCTCCTGTGTTCTCTGTCTGTCTACTGCCTGTAATTTCTTTCAGCACTTATCTCTTGGCTTCATGAAAAAGTAATCTTTTTTCCTATATCAGCCATGTTTGTCTCATTCCAGCTTTTCACATATTCTAAATACAAACCCACTGTGTTTTTTCCCCATTGACTGGGCTTCTTTCCCTTACCCTCTCCTACATATTTTTAGATGTTGCATGACCTGCTGTACTAGCCTCAGCTAGTGATGGAAAGAAAACTTGCAGATTTCTCTTCCTCGGTGAAAAAGTGTATCTTGACACTCTGTTAAAGAAATGATAAACTGCTGTGCTATGTATAGATTTTAGTACTTTATGCAAAAAAATAAATAAAAATATCTTGGCACAGAAAATATTTTGTACAAAATAGTACAATTTTTTTTTTTTTTTTTAGTAAACACAGTTTTCTTCACAAAGTATTTCTTTCACCACAAACAAAACTTTGGCATGCAATGAAATTTTCACAAAAACTTATCTGCATGAATTAAAAATTTACAAAACTCATGTAGTCTCACTTAGCATGGAGAAAACTTCTAAAACTCTTTGTGTGTTCAACAATACAAGCATTGACATTTTCATCCCTAGCCTACTAAGGACCAGTAGTGTATTTCTCCCAAAAGAAAAAGTAGTAGTTCTCTGCTTTCCAAGGAAATCAACAATCACACTGCTTCTGTAGGATCAATTGTTTCTTCTTACAGAGAGCATAGTAGTATATGTTAACCATCCAAAAAGGCTACAACAGATGCCTGCTTCTCTGTTCCAGTAAAACTTCACTTTGGAAATTACAACTCATCTTGACTCTAACCCTTAGGGCTGATCAATATGTTCTCTTCTTTCTCTGCAAATATGGGTGGCAATGTGACAGATCCTTAGAGAACTCCATTTATGTATTTGAATAAGTATATGGACCTCTCAGTGGCATTCAGTACCATTGATCATACTATCTATCTGGGCTGTTTGGCTGATGGAACACGATTTTATGGTAGTTCTGGTTCTGGTTGAATATTGCTAGAAATGGTGCTATGGGACTGCTGTTCTGCCTCATGGCCTGTTGGGTTCCTCATGTTTCAATACTGTTTTGTATGCTGTTTAACATCTATGTGAAGAGATTACAAGAGGTCATCCACAGTTTAGGGGTTGGGACTCACACTACACTGATGATGCCTGTGTCTATCTGTCTTTCTCAGCTGATGAGAATGTGAAATTGGATGTGGGTGAAAAAAAATTAGATACAATCCATGCAAGGTAGATCTTCTGTTGATCAGCAAGAAATCCAGCCTGGGAATGAGACTACTATTTGTACTAGATGTGGTTGCGTTACCTCTGAAAGACCAGGTTCACAGCTTAAAGGTGCTCTTGGAACCTGTATTGCCCCTGAAAGGCCAGGTGGCTTTTGTGGCCAGAAGTACCATTGTTCTTTTTACTAGGGAAGGTTGCTTTGGTCATAGTGGTTGGTCTATGCCTTCATTTGTATTGTAATGTAAGGCTGCCTTAAGGAATATAGAGACCGTATATCACTGGTCTTGTATTAACGATACTGGCCTCTAGTTTGTTTGGGCCCTGTGTGAGATTCTGGTTGTGCTCTTTGAAGCTCTAAATCAGGGGTGGACAATTATTTTTTCCGTGGGGCCACATGAGAAACTAAAAATATTGTGGAGGGCCGGGCCAAAAGGCTGAACTCAATTCTGCATAATATTAATTGTATTTCTTTATAAAAAGCAGTAAATAGCATTGTTTTGACAAGCTGGTACGAGTATATGTTATAGTTAAACAATGAAAAAGTGAGGTTGCCTTACAAAATTAAATAAAATTAAATTAATTTTATTAAATAAAATTTCCCAAAACAATGGTAAACAAAATGAACATTTTTCACTATTTGTGACTCATATTAGTGAAAATTTCCAGTCACATTCACTCAAACACATTTTGAGTTTCATTTACGTTGGAAAGAGGTTCTTAGCATTCTCAAGACATCACAATATTGTCTTTGTACTCCAAATATTAAGCAAGATACATCATATTGAACTGTCACTAAACATCACTGAACTGTGATTCTGAGAAAAAGGCTTCCAAAGAAAGTGTCCCAGTTCACTGCTAGTTGGTGCCTTTACATGCCAACATTTGTAGTCTAATCACCTCATTTGGTGTTTTTAAGTTCTCTTTTCTTGTTCAGTGAGTGAAATCTAGTCTCTGCTGGGCTTTAACAAGTACATCGAGGTCAGGTTGAATGTCTGAGGTGGAGAGGCGAAGCACAGCTGACAGATGATCATCAGTGAGAGAGGATCTATACCTGGATTTCGTGAACTTCATCATTGAAAATGTTTGTTCACATATGTATGTAGAACCAAAGAGAACCAACATCTTCTGAGCATGTCTCCTCATGTTTGGAAAGTTCTCCTCCTTGAGAGAAGAGTAGAAATCTAGCAGAGATCCTGACTTAAAGTGCTCTGCCAGTACTGCATCAGCCTGCAGGTCGATGAGTTCCAGCTGAACATCACTGGGTGCATTATCCACACTGCAGGTAAAGGGAGAGGAAATCAGGTGCATTTCATCTTCGATTTTTCTGAGATCTTCAAATCGCCTTGAAAGCTCACCATGCAATGCTCCCAACATGGATGAGTACCTGCGGAGGTGATCAGCTGGTGGTGTGACTTCTTTCAGGGTTTGCATGTGAGTGAGAGTGTTGCTCTCCAGTTGGCTTGAAAGAAACTGTATCTTCGTCATGAAAGCCTTCACCAGGCTGTGCATTTCATGAACAAAAAGGCCCTTGCCTTGCAGTTTGGTGTTCAGTTCATTCATCAGTGCAGTCACATCAACAGAAAATGCAAAATCTGCCATCCAGTCGTCATCTGAGAGCTCTGGGAAGTCTTTGCCTTTCTTCTCACAAAACTCTCGAATCTCTGCTTTCAGGTCCCAGAATCTTTTTAGCACTTTGCCCAGGCTGAGCCATCTGATAGCCGTGTGGTAGACGATGTCACGATGCTCGGTCTCATGCTCCTCCAAAAGTGCGACAAACTGTCTGTGGTTCAATGCTCTTGCCCTGATGAAGTTTACTATTTTAGTAACAACATCAATGACATGGTCAGTTTTTAGCACTGATTTGCATAACACATGTTGGTGTATAATACAATGCAAAAATACCAGTTTCTGATCCACGTCGATTTCAGTCACTTTATCTTGCATACGTTTCAAAAGTCTGACATTTTTTCCGGTAAGATTTGGACAACCGTCCGTTGTGACGCCTGTCAGTCTGTCCCATTTCAGTCCCAGCGTGTCCATGCACTCGTTTACCTCCGTGAACAGATCGCTCCCTGTCATCGTTCCTTTCATCGACCGCATTGCTGCCAGCTCCTCCGTAATCTTGAAGTTCGGTGTTATCCCGCGGACAAATAGGAGTAACTGGGCTGTGTCGCGGACATCACAGCTCTTGTCCAAAGCCAAGGAGAAAAAGTCGAAACGTGCCACTTCACGTTGCAGCTGAAGCTCCAGATTCCCCGCAATGTCCTCGATCCTTCTAGTCACGGTTCGCCTGGACAGCGGGACTTGCTCAAATGCTGCTTTTTTTTCAGGGCATATTAGTGCTGCAGAGTCCACCAACCACTCTTTGACAAACTCCCCCTCCGAGAACGGCTTACTGTATTTAGCGATTTTGTGGGATATCACAAAGCTGCTCTGGGTTGCTGCATCCCTGGCTGCGTGAAGTTTGGTAAAACAGCCTTGCTGCTTTTGCAGCTTAGCTAGCAAAGCTTCCGAAGTCCATGCCCTTTCAGCGTCAATCAAGTTTTTATATTTCTCAGCATGTTTTGTCTCGTAATGCCAACTCAAATTGTAGTCCTTAAACACGGCGATCTGCTCCCCGCAAACTAAACACCCGGCTTTACCTCTGACTTCGGTAAATAAATACTTAGCAGTTCAATTCTTTTTGAAAACCCTGCATTCAGCATCTACCTTTCTTTTTTTAGCGGACATTTTGAGGGCTAAACTCCTCTTGTGACAAGGATCCAATCATGTGCACGTCTGTCATTATGCACGTGAATAAAAAAACAACAACCTCAAAATAGAAGCAATGCAGCTTTAGACCATGCATGAGGTAAAGTTAGAAAGTATGTTTATTTTGTAATTTCCAATTAGCCTTATACGGGCCGGTCAGAGCCAATCAAAGGGCCGTATGTGGCCCGGGGGCCGTACAATGCCCAGGTCTGCTCTAAATAATTTGGGGGCCAAAACATAGCTTCAGCACATTTGTATCTCCCTTGACTTTGAGATTCCTAGCACAGGCCCTGTTGTGTGTCTCATCACCTTGGAAAGCTTGGTGAGTGAGTACATGGGACAAGACTTTCTCTGTAGCAGCACCTTTCTTGTGGTGCTCCCTCTCACATGCAGTTAGCCTGACTGCTTTCCAGCTTGCAGCCAAAGCAACATTGCTCTGTAAGGCCATTGGTCCCCAAACCCAGTTTTAGGATTGGCTTTGGTGATTGTTTTAATTGTATTACTTTTAAAAATTGCTTTAATATGCTTATAAAGATTGTTATCTGTTGTGCATTAGCTTAGGAGTTTTGAGAGGTGACAAGCAAATGTTTTAATAAATAGGAAGATAAATATGATTTGGTTACCTGCCAAAATCAGGTTAGGAATTCCTCACAGACTTGCTATCTGGTAACCAAAGTAATAGTAATTCCTATTACACATTCACATTTGTATGAAACTGACACAATATGCAGAGTGTCTTTTATCATCCTTTCTGGGCTTCTTTTTCATGTCTTGCTTTCAGGCATTATACCACTATGATTTCTAAAGCCTAATCTCTTACCTATGTGTTTGTCACATTTAAGTGTACACATTGAAAACCTTAGGTTTACAAGTGGGAAGGCTTTTAGCCTATACCTCAGTAAAAATAAAATCTGTCCTCTAGAGCCACATTTGAAAAGGCAAGACAACTGATGAAGCAAACAAGCAATACAATGAGCTAGCAACTCTTACAGCAACCATTCGATGGGGTGTTTTGATTCAGTGGTATTGGGCAGAGGAGGGAAATTTCTTGTGTAGATGAATTGAATGCTACTGATTTTGTTCCTAGAAATTCCTATTTTGTCAGTACATTTTAGGAAATCCAAAATGGTAGCCACCAAGAAACAAATAAAAAGGCAGTTATTGTCATCATCATCATCACCATCATCATCATCATTTTGTTCATTATACTGTTCCTCTGAAACTTTCTTCCCAATATAATAACATGGTTAAAAGCTTATACCTACCTTTCTTTTTTTAAAAAAATAGTTTTGTTAAACCTTTTATAAATCACATACAAACAAGGCAGAAACAAGAAAACCAATTAACAATAAATCACAACCATAAATTATAACAATCAAATCAACTGATAAAAAGAAATATGAATAAGAAAACAGACTAAATAGTAGCAATAGCAATAGCATATGTATTTCTATACCACTTATCAGCTAAGTGCTCTCTAAGTGGTTTACAATGTGTTAGCTAATTGCCGCCAACAAGCTGGGTACTCATTTTACTGACCTGTGGAAGGATGGAAGGCTGAGTCAACCTGGAGCCCGGCAGGATCGAACTCACAACCTTGTGGCTGCAGTACTAGCATTTAACCACTGCGCCACTGGGCTCCTAAACTAAAAATAAGCTAAAAAACAAACAATAAATACATTTAAAATAAGATACTTTTCTTTTTCTGGCATCTCTGGTTTGCCCCTGGCTTTCAAAGTCATAAGGCTGGAGATGAGATATTGCTTTGACCTGAAATATGGGATTTGAAGACTGAAGAACTAAGCATGGTGAGAAGAAGAATGGGTTGGTATGATCTGAATTTCACATCAGCCTAGTACTGAGTGAAGGGAATCAACACTATCAAAATCTGCACTCAGGAATATTATGTGGATTTGCCAGAGTGGTTCTTCAACCCTTAAGTAAATCTTAGGTATGTCTGCCTGTATAGTAGAAAAGCTAAGGGATTGAAAGATTGCTTTCTTTATTTTCTCCTTTAAACTTTACAACCAAGAACAGCTGAAACACCATTTGGGAAACAAATTTATTTGAATTCCTCTTACTGGAAATGTTTATACTGTCTTCCTGAAAAATAGCCCTGGTGTCTTGATAATATAGTAGAAGCCTCAAATCCTTGCAAGCTGGAAGAAGGTGGGAGGACAGAGAGAACCTTTGCAAGAGAAACTTGGGATATCTTGCCCCATGAAGAAGATTAGAAAAATGCTTGCCATTTAGTACAGTTGGATCTATTTCAAGGGCAAATATATCCTCAAGAAATATTATGGTGGACTGCATAGTTAACAGCTGTTTTTGACAAGGATTATTAAGCAGCATTCATGGAAGATAGAGACAAAAGAAAAATCACCTAGGATCAACTTGAACTTATGGTTTTTGTTTTGTTTTGCTAATTGACTCTTGGAAGCTGCTTGTAATCCCTAATTGATATGTTTTGGTTTTGTTAGCATACTGGTCAGCTGAGTTCTCTAATACAGAATCAAATGATAATGATAAAACATATTCCAGCTAAAATAATTCACATTTGATATTTGGCATTTTAAATGATATAATTAGGATACCAAAGCACGCCCAAAAATACAGTTAAAATACAGTTAACTGTATTACTTTCCTTGCCCTTTGGTTCCTAATATTATGGCTATTTTTTGGTGATGTTAACTGGTTTTAATTGGATGTGATTTTGGAACTCCTTTTAGGCAGACATGTTATGGGGTTTTTATATTGTTTTTAGTCATATATTTAACATTTTAAATTTTTTTCTACATTGCACAAGAGGGTGTTCCTGGGGAGTTGATTGGTGTGTAAGCAAACAAATGAACAAACAGATGAACAAACCCTGCATGCAGCTGTTCAGAGTCTTGTGTGCAGGGATAATCAATGCAGAGAAATAGAAGATGACAACAAAATAAAGGTAGAACAAGAGACCTCTTCCACAAGATTTGAGAAATTAAGAGGAATTTAAATCAAGAGTTGGGATGCTCTATGACCAGGAGGGGAACACATTACGTGGCCAAATAAAAATAAAAAGATGATGGAAACAATAAACTGATGAACTATATAAAAGAGAT
The DNA here is from genome assembly GCA_948474755.1 of Ctenosaura bakeri. Lineage (NCBI taxonomy): Eukaryota > Metazoa > Chordata > Lepidosauria > Squamata > Iguanidae > Ctenosaura > Ctenosaura bakeri. The sequence continues at coordinate 236,723 of CAOLHI010002033.1, forward strand.
GAAAGGATGACAGATTCATGTAAGGAAGAACCATATGAAGGTGAACTACAATTTTAGAAAGTGAAGTGGAAACTGCATTCAGAGTACTTGTGAGAAATAAATCACTAGAAGAGATGGCACATAAATAGAGCTGCTTCGAGCTACAGAGACAGAATGTGCTCTAGTTCTAATTAAAATTTGCCAACAAATATAGTAAACAAAATAATGGCCCACAGATTGGAAATCCTTAATATACATTCCCATCCCCAAGAAAAGGGACACCAGGGATTGCAGTATCCGCAGGGCCATTGCATTAATTTCCCATGTAAGCAAAGTAATGCTTAAGATTCTACAACAAAGACTTTTTTCATAAATGAAGTGAGAAATGCCGCATGTCCAAGTATGGGATAACCCACATTCCACAAAATTCACTCTGAGGAATGTTTATTCAGTGGTGTCTTTTTATGGATAAGCATGAGCAACACAACACACTTCCACAGAAGATGCTGAAAGTGGGAGGTACATATGACATACATCTTTTATATGGCCCTTTTCGCACACAGTGTTTTTTTGGTACGAGGGCCCCTTGAGCGTTGCGTGAATGGGAGCGTTGGTCTGTACGATGCGCTCCCACTCACGTGATGCTCACGAGCCTAAAGCGGGTCATGCACAATTTTTTTTTATTTTTGGCTCTAAGCCAAAAATACTGCATGGTCGCGCAATGCTCACGGGGCCCTTGCGCACTTACCTGCGTGCAGTGCACCAAACAAGCCAGCCCGGTCATGCTTCCTCCCCCAGCACAGCCTACAGCTCCCAGGCTGCACTGCGAAAGGGAGGGGCGGGGTGCTAGCACGAAGGTTGCGCAACCGGCAAGCTGCTGTGGGAGGCAGAAAGGCTGCCGTGAGTGGCTTGCGCAAACGGCTGCTCGCGTGAGCACCGCTCCCCACTGCCGCAATGAAGGTGAGGTGTGAAAAGGGCCTATGTTATCAATACAAGTTTGGGCACACAAAGCATTCACCGGTCAAGGCTATAAAATCCTTTCATTTGTCTATCCCCTCTTTTCTTTCCAAGGCTGGTACTTGTCACAACCGCTTATGCCCTTGACCAAGATCAACCCCCCCTTGAGTATTTCTCTATCTGTGTCTCCACACAACTTCTCATACAATCATATCACTGCCATCCTTGTTTTAATTTTCCTGCTTTTCCCTAACATGAAACAATGTAATAGCAATCAGCCTTTGGATTACAATGGAGCAGCAATTAGCAGTACTTAAACCTGGATACAAAGTAGCCCCTTTTTGCAATAGTTAAACACAAAGTAGCAGTTAGCAAAGACTACACATTCAAGAGGTTAGTTTTCATGACAGGGAGCTTAGCAACCTGACACCAAGTTGGGTTCATTAAAGGAGGAGGCATAGGGGATCATATTGCAAATCTACACTGGATAATGGGGCACATCAAAGAATCTCAAGAGAAAATCAGCCTGGGCTTTATAGATTATAGCAAAGCCACTGACTGAATAGATCAGGAAGAACTATGGATTGCTGTTAAATAGATGTGCCACAACGTTTGATTGTCCTGATCAAGAGGCTACCACAAGGACAGAAAAAAGAGTAACAAGACTGCTTTCCAGTTGGTAAAGGAAAGCCAAAGCTGCATTTTTATCACCTTATCTGTTTAACTTGTGTGCTGAACATATCATATGTAAAGCAGGATTAGACTTGGAGGAAGGAGGTGTGAAAATTGGAGGCAGGAACTTCACCAATTTAAGATAAGATGACACCATATTACTAGCAGAAAATAGCAAAGATGTAAGTAAGTAAGTAAGGCAAGAAACTACAAAGTCAGATTTACAGTTGAAACTTAAGAAAACCAAAATAATGGTCACAGATTATTTACATAACTTTATATTTCAAAGGAAGGAACTGGCAAAACTACCTCTGAATATTCTTTGCCTAACAAAACCCTGTGAAATTCATGGGGTTGCCATATGTTGACAGTCTACTTGAGGGTATACATATGCACACAGAGTAGATGATGAAAACATTGAAATAGTTATTTTCCATACCTTGCCTCAGTCATTAATCAGAATGGAGACTGCAATCAAGAGATCAGAAGAAGACTAGGACTTGGAAGGGCAGCTAAGGAAAGTTAGGATTGTCTGTGCCATCATATTTCCAATTTCTATGTATGGTTATGAAAGCTGGACTGTGAAGAAAGCTGATAGGAAGAAGATCAACTCATTCAAAATGTGGTGCTGAAGAAGAGGATACCATGGACTGCTAAAAAACAAATTAATGGGTCCTAGAGCAAATGAAGCCAGAACTGTCCCTAGAAATTAAGATGACTAAACTGAGACTGTTATCTTTTGGGCATATGATCAAAAGACATGACTCACTAGAAAAGACAGCATGCTTGGTAAAGTATAAGGCAGTAGAAAAAGAGGAAGACTGCATTAAAGATTGATAGACTCATTAAGGAAGCCACAGCCCTGAATCTGCAAGATATGAGCAGGGCTGTTGATGCTAGGGTGACATGGAGGTCTTCCATTCATAGGGTCTCCATAAGCCAAAGTCAACTTGATGACAGGTAACAACAAATACATTGTTTAGATCACAAGCAGAATTTTATTAGACTAGAATAACCAGATCTCATAAAAATGGGCATGTCTGGCCTATGAGTTCCTTGATGTGGTAGAAAATAAGTTGTGTACGGCCCATAGATATTCCATGGATGCTTACCCTGTCATAGATTTTGCTTCAACCTAAGAAGGAAGCAGATTACTCCTTAAAAGCAACAAGTAAGAGATTATTTTTAATGGTAAATTTTCAAATGAGAAATAACCAGATCATGTTTCTGGGGATAGTAGACAATGAGTTCCAGGTTGCTCCCAGACACTTCATGGATGATTACTTCATCTTAGATTTTGCATCAAGTTGTAGCAGTATCCAGAGCTGTCGAACAAAATCTTTAAGTATATCTAGTTAACATCAAACACTCAGTTCAGTTTTCCAGTTGCCAGAGCTGTGAATTGTTCAAAGGTAATGGACACCTGTTGACTAACTTAACCCCTTCATCCTCCCATGCATCTTGAAGATTTTTAAAGTTTTGGCAAAAGAGAAATCTAAAAAAGATGGATAGAATCTATGTACGTTGACCAAATTCCATATTCAGAATAGACAATGTGGATAAAGGACATGTGCAAACCAGGAGGGATGAATGTGAAAGGAAGTATAAGTGCTGGGCAAAAGGGAGGGAGAAATGCCCAGATAAAAGCAAGAGTAAACCTGTGTAAAACCTTTATGTCATCCCAACAGTGTACAGAAAAATTTTTGGACAAGATTTAAACGATAGGATAAAAATGGTTGGAGAAAATTAAGATGCAAATAGGACAGCTGCAGTTGGAACCATTTTTTATTTAAATATATTCCTACAACTGGTGTCCTGTTTACATTGTATAGATGTATAAATCCAGGTTGTGAAAATTAGTGTCAAGTAATTTCTCTTAAGACCTTTTGAGAGGGAACTGCTTTAAATGTTAAGTTATTCCAGCAGTTGATTTTTTTTATGTCAGTTCTCAAGTGTAGCATGCAATTTATAAAAACAGTGTGTGTGTTTAGGACAGGAACTGAATATTTATATTTTAAAAAAATATTGTGGAAGAGGGCAGGCACCGAGGCAGAGACGGCAACGCTTGTAAAGGTCATTTGGAAAGTCTGTCTGCGTTGTATGCTTTGCCTTTCGGTGTGGTCTGCAACTTTTAATTAATTTATAGAAGACTTAAAGAAGGGAAACTCAGAACTACAATTTTTCCCTCAGGAAAACATCAGTCCTCTCTTAGAAATTACATGTTTATCTGAGAAAATTAAACAGGTTGTACAGAAATCCCAAGAGCATGCATGATCTAACCTCACAGGCTTCTTTTTGAGGGGTAGCTCCTGGTCCTAATAAGTAATGGTTCTTATGCTTGACCTATAAATGAAATTATCTTTGACTATTCCCACTCTTGTGGACATTGGATTTCTCCCTCTGTGTTCTTCCAACTATTTTCTCTTCCCACATGTGGGCATGATATAACTGCTGTATATATGGAAGGAAGAGGTGCAGTTAATCTGAACTTTCATGGGGGAGATCCTTTAAAAAATAGAAATCACTGATTCATTTATTATTAGGTCCTTATTCATTCAAGTGTGAGTGTATTTATGGCAAAGGTGATTGTAAACATGTATTTTGCTGTTCAGCTGTCTCTGAAAAAAAGACAGAAGGATAGTGCTGAGTGCTCCACACCTGTGGGGATTATGGTAGAAAACGATTTGGAAGTAACTCACAATAATGGGTAATGTAACAACTCACTCTTATAGCAAAGAATAATATTCAAAAGTAACTATTTTTAAAGATAAGGTTCCAATTTCTGCTCATTGACTTGTGGTGTACCTATGTGTGTGTGTGCATGTGGGTGTATTTGGGCTGGATTCAGGTTGAGGTGCATGCAACTGAACAAGCTGAGGCAGACTGCTATACCCTGTCCTCATCCCCACAGCAGCCACTCCAGTCCCTGAAACATAGTACTCTGTGAAGGTGGGAACCTGCCAAAGGGGGTGAAGTATGGTGTAGAGAGATGGCTACATCAGTCAGAAGCAAGATGCTATCCATGCCTTATCCATGTTCTTTAGATATGTTATTTTAAGTGGGCATGGCCGTGTCATGTCCTGTACCTAAAATGGTGGTGCTATGGTTTTCCATGTTCAAGATGAGATGAAATTGCAGCTAATAAGGGCCAGTCCTTAACAGATTTGTTATTTGAGCAGGATGGACAAGGTGTGCTATCCTTTGATGTGGTTAAGTGCAGATTCACTGCTGCTCCAGAACTGGGTGACAGTTAGTGGCAGAATGCTGGACTTACTTCTGCCCAGTATAGCAGACTCATGTCATCTGTGCAACTGAAGGTACCATTCAACACCAGAAACTCAACTGACACATCCTATACAATCCACATGGAATGACAAGAGTTGGAGGACAACTTGAATTAATGTAGTCCATCCCACTGCTCAATGCAGGAGAGGTAAGGCTGGATTAAGGTAGCTGAGATTCTGGAAGAGTTCCAAAAGCAGGGCCTTCTGCACGTACACGTGCAGTCTCCCACACTGGAGAACAGTCTTTGGATTGCAGAAGACTAGGCTTGGACAGCAGTGCTGTATGGAGAGGAGCTTTCCCTGAGGCAGTGATTTTCAGGCTGAAATGGGGGGGGGCAGTTCTGAGCATTCACTCTGCCTCTGACACAGACAGAGTGACCAAGGCCAGGGCTTAAGAGGCAGCCCCCCAGCCTGCACTCACTCTACACTGGAATATACAACCAGATTGGAGGTAAACATGACCAACCCATGAGGAGCTCCCCTCTCCCCAGGGGTACTTTTCTCCTTAACAGTATCACAGTAGGAGAAGAGTCTTGTGTACACGTATGGCACCAGCAGCCTTAAAGACTCTCCAGCATTTGTTCCAATTTCACCTTTGATAATCCAGCCTTAAGGAATATGGCAAGAGCCAGTCTGCTGGAGTCTTGGAGTGGGCAAAGTGCAGCTCTGCAGCCACATGTAAGGTTGTTTTGTGCCCTTAGGTCCTGCTAGACTTTCTGAGTGGTCCTTATTTCATTTCCTGCACAAAGATAAAGCCTCCAGGTATATAGCATGACCCTCCTATGCTAATATAAAAATACTGCTTTTTAAAACTAGAAGTGAATGTCTGCCCGCACCTAATTTTTTCCTGTGGATTCAGGGGCATTTTGGAAGTCCATGAGGCCTTCCATAGAGTCTTGGGGATGGTGGAAAATTGCACCCCTAGGCTTCCATAGTTTCTCATGCCTTCTGTACCAGGGCTGGTGCTAAGCAGATCCAGATTCACATCTCCACTTGGTTATGAAGTTCAGTTTGAACAATCTCCACCTCTTAGCCTAGGCTACCCCTACCTCTTCCTTGGGGAGGAGGACCATGTGCTCTACTTTAAATTCCTTGGAGGAGAGACAGAATATAAATCTAACAAATAAAATAAGATGAATTAATTAATAATTTTTCTCTGTAGTTGAAAGGAAACAGCTGATACAGAGAACCAAGTAGGGAAGAAGGGAGGTTATAACCCTGCCCAAAGTATCTAACATAAGTCACATATTACATATTTCAAGTATATTTACCCCTTTTCATCTAAAGTCAAAAAGGAACTATAAGGGTATGTGTTAGCAGATTAGACCAAACTTTCAGACATAGTGTTTTTATATATGCATGCCTCTGTGTGTGTGTTGAGTGTTTATATGACAGTAAGAGGGTGTTTGTGGCCATAAGTATATTTCTGTGCATATGTATTTGTGAATAGGTTTACTTCAAAATTGTTTTGGGGCCACACTCAGACCTGTTTCTCCTACACTGCCAAACCTCAGATCAGTTCTTTAGTTTTCTTTCTTAAATATAAGTCATAGAACCAACTGCCCTCTCTCCAAGTTTCTGGTTAAAATGGTAGAATGCAATTTGTTTAATTCAGCCTTACTATATGGCTACTCCTGCAGCCCCTACAAATTATGAAAATGAAGATAAGTGCTAAGATAGAACACCTCAGTTCAAAGTCTAGATTACCTTAGATGAGATGTGTGGAAAGTGTAGCCTGTGGCTCGTGTATGTTTTCTTGGGAACACTGTGTATATAGGATTAAGAACTGATTTCTTTTCATTAACATTTTATTTCAGGAACAGCCACTATGTTTATTATTCTGTTAAGAACTTTGCTTCCTTCATTTTCACATTTTCTCTCTGGATCCTTTAAGCAAGAACATTGTGCATTAATAGCAAGATACTGATCCTACTTGCTCAGTAGATTGTGAAATTTCCCAGAAGAAAGTACATTTTCATGAACACTAGAAACCATAGGCCATTCTGTATGTACTGTTAATTTAACTTGAACATAGCAAGGCTCTACATTGATGACTGACTACTTAAGATAATTCATGTCCACACAGGTTGTCTTGATATAAGTGCTGGAAGACAGCTGTATCTCTTGGAAATATATTGCCCAGAAAAAAGTCTAGGTATGCATTTGTCTTAATATGTAAACCAACTCTGGTATTAGCCTACTGCAGTTGAACAAATGCTCTTCCTTTCCCCCTGAGTAGCATTTGTAGCTGGTGCATAGAGGGCTTGATGTTCTTGGGAGGCACACATAGCATGCTTTTGACTTCTAAGATGTCAGGTGAAATTGTAAGTGATTCGTGAAAATTATGCAGACAATGCATATGGCACAGAGGTATCCCTGCATGATGTAAACAACAGTTGTAATTCACCAACTTCTTTTGCTGAAGAACTGTAAATATAAATCTAATGCAGCAGCTGAAACATAATCTATTTTGTAAGTTTGCTGCTTCTAACCTTATTTGTGTTATTCGTGAGCATGCTAAACATTGGATTTTTCTCTTTTGTCCATTCATTTTGTCTATAAAAAATTCTGTGCCTCCTGACCAGTTGGTGTGTATTGTGGATGTAGAATATCTGTCCCATTGAATTGCAAGCTACTGTCAGAATGAAATCATTCAATTGAATCAGCCCAAAGCACTTGGTTTAGATTTGCCTGCTAAGTCTTTTTCCTTTTTGTCCACATGGATGTCATCCTAAAGTCCTGCACCATTAAGACAAATGTTTTACTGTAATGCATCTTACAGACTGTGTTACTGAACAGGACTGGAAGATGATTTGCCTTAATTACAGTAAGTATGGACTTTTGTGTTTATGTCTTTTCCATACAAGTTTCAGACAACTCTTTAATACGCTGCTCATCCAACAATATCCTTAATCCATCATTCAAATCTATTTCCTCAAAAACTTAATGTCTTCCTTTTTTTTTTCATTTGCAGTCTTTCATGGGTTCCTTCGTTTGATTTCTAAATAATAGTTCTGTTTCTTCCCCCTCCCTTTCTTCAGGGCTGCTTGTCAACGTTTCCTCAACTTAGAGTAAGAGCCTTGTATATTATCAGAGTTGATAAACATTCTGACATTCAAGGAGATGCCATCTTAATTTCTTTGCTGTTCTTGTGGTGCAAACTGATGCTGGTTTCCAATTCCAAGGCAGGGGCTTTTTGTACAGAAATTATACATGGAACAGGAATAATCCATAACCAAGATGGAGCCTAGAGGCAAACATATTATATTGAATGGTTAAAAGTTTTTCCAGATGCAAAGGAAACTAGGAGATTGAAATCTTCCTTTGCCCTTTATAATGGAAGCCAAGTTTGTATTAAACAATTACTGGTTTCTGTTTTGTGGTCCATATGAAGATTTATTGACTTGAGAGCAAATATTGACTGAAAGAAGAAAAAAAACAACTTCACTATTTACCCTACGGCACTATAAATTCAAATGTTAACTGAAAACAGAAGTTTATGTGTTAGAGACATTCTACTGCAATCTGTTTACAGTATGGCTAATGGTTCCTCCGATAATCCAAACCACCCCAAAGCTGCTTATGCTGAACTGCATAGCAGAATCATCAAATAGGAGAAGGGAGTGAGATTTTTCCCCTTTAGATGGTACATGAATTCCATATGTTGCTAAAGAACCACATCCACCAATGAAGTGACACCTAGATTGTTTCATATCAAATGGTGTTTTTTCTTACCCAGAAGTTAAATTCTATATAGGGAGAAATATATATTTTGTAACATGGAGATTGGTATATGAACTGAATATACTTAAATCTTGCGGGCACCTTTCAGGCCTTATAATGAAAGTGCAGTGAAGGGGCATATAGTTGTAACTATAAGGCTGTCTTCAGTTCTGCAAATAAATATATGCCTTCTACCCACCTTCTAATGTTCATTTCCCTTAACAGAATTTGAAATGCATACACTACCTCGTTTTTTTCTGGAGCAGAGAATATCTAGATTCATCACAGTGAAGGAGAACTTAAATTATGGATCTGAGTGTGCATATTAGATGGGCATAGGATGAACGTATGCATAAGCACCTAAATTTTAAAACAAAGGAGATATTTCAGGGAACATTTATTATTCAACACACTTTAAAATGTATTTCTATCACTGAATGATATAGACCAGAATCCTGTTGTGGCTGCTCCTTGCACAGTGTCCCCTGCACTCCTCAGACCTGCTGCAAAGGCAGGAGTGGTCTTCCTTAGACATTGAGCAACCAGGGAAGGATATGGATCATCCAAGAACTGTTTGGGTGAAACTGAAAAAAAGAGCAGCCATCACCCTGCTGGATTTGCAGTGTACGCACTTGAGATCTGGGAGGGGAAATAACTGCTGTTTGCCCTCAGCTACAGAAAAGCCACCATGATGGTTCTTGAGTGTGCACACCTTCCTTCAGCCAGTAAATGGCCAAGTAAGCATATGCCTGACTTTTCAAGCAGTCTTGCATGCCAAGACAACCATGCCATTTGAACATTAGACTGTGCCCTATGCATTGCAGGATCTTGGTTGTAGGAACCAGAGCACACTTGGTAGTCACTATGATGTCTATACTGTTGAAGCACAACACTGAAAAAAAATACATCTTGGTCTTTAAAAATGAAAGAGTAGCATTGAAAAAGCCATTATACTCGCACTGGTAGAACAGCTGTGGGTTTACCTCCTTTGATATTACATTCCTTTAAAATATTTTTATCCACTCAGCAGCCACAATGATTACGTTGACTGGAAAAGAGATAGACAGAAGGTATCTACATTTTTCAAGAAAGTGGGTTTAAAAATATGCCCAGCTGTGTTCTGAAGTAGAATAACATATGAAGAAAGGAGGGGTTGGGTTCTTTAGAGTGTCTTTGTCACAGGTATATACATTATCAGTTTGCCTTTAGCGAATACCTCAGCAGAAACTGTTTCCTTGCATATATTATATGAGACACTTGCTTCAGCTTTAAGATTTGGCTTAGTGATCCCCTTGATAGCTTGTAAATTTTAATATAGTACTGCCCTTTTTGTTCCGAATCATGCAGAAACCATAAACTGAGTGGATGCAGGAAGTGGCATGATGAATCTCATCCCTATTGCTTCTGTTTTCCATTCAGGTCTGATAATGGAGAGGCACATTTGTAGGCTCCACAGAAAAAGAATTTTTTCCAGGCCCTTTCTCGGAGTGAATGGTTTGCTTTCCCAGAACAATCTGCATTAGTAAAAAGAGGACATATCATCATCACCATCATCATTATCTTCATCTTTATTTCCTGCTCTTCTCCTGAAAACCGGGAAATCTACAATGTGGTTCAAATATACAGTCAATGTTAGAATGAAATTGAGCTATTAATAATATTTAAAATCAATATATAATTAAACATAATTTTAAATGGTTCAAATACAGTACAGTTAAAAACAGTGTATCACACCCATTAAAAAAACCTTTCTTTGACCTTGTCGGAATAAAATGCCTGCCAACTGGAGGACAATGAGGGGCTGTTGTATTCTCGTAGGGAAAGGGACTCTAGAACATAGGAGGAATCATTAGATTTAACATGGATGATGTCAAAGATTTAAGCAATCAGAAAGCATATCTGAAAAATGAACTACTGCTTCCTTCAGGTTGAAACAGGGCTCCATCATTTTTAACCATAAAACGGAGGAGAATGTAGAACATTCTGTTGAGATTCACTTCATCCTACTTGCATGTACATCTAACTGGGGCCATTTCTGCACTACACTGTTATAGTGCTTTTATTCCACTTTCAACATCCTATGGAATCCTGAGGTTTGCAGTTTAAGGAGGAGCATTTAGAATTCTCAGCCAGTGAGCACTTTGGCCTCAGTAAACTACAAACCCCAGAATTCCACAGGATGTTGAAAGTGGAATAAGAGCACTATAATAGTGTAGTGCGGAAATGGCCTTGGACACAGGAGTATTAATCACCAGGAGTGGGCCTAGTATTAGGCAAAGTGAGGCAGCTGCCTCAGGAAGCAAGTTATAGAAATAAGAAGCAGTTGCCAAACCAATTGGCCTTTTTACATGGAATGGGGGAGGGAGCTATCTTGTCCTATATGACAGGCAGCATATGTTTTGAACCAGCTCTTTTAGTTACTTTTCAGATTCTTGCTTTCGTGCTTACTCCCATTAGTAGGCATTGTTTATAGTGATATAGAAATGGGCAGAAAGCAGCACTTTAATGCCATTTGGAGAGTCACTAGTGGTTGAGACTTCAATTTGTGTTTTATATGTCAATACAGATGTGTTTGTTTTCCAGAAATAAGGGAGGAGATCTTCTCAAATTTTACTAAAAATGTAGAATGCCACCATCAAATAAAGGCAGCATAAACAGAAAGAAAAACACCTGGAGTTGAAATGGAATCATATTTCTAATTTACTTCCAACTCAGTGTCCCAAATTTCAGAGTTGCTTTAATGGTGATCTTTTGGGGTACCTTGGTTGCAGTGGTGCACACACTTGTGGCTGAAAAGAAGTGTTTTAAAATATGACCCCACGGTTGAATCCTCAGCAAATTTCAATCACTTTTCCACAGCACTGTTACCCAGAGTCAGCCTTTAAAAATGAAGAACATAGCCCTTTTCTGGATGAAGCTAGGGCCTTAAAACTTCATATTTTACTTATGCTGGAAAGTCATCAGTTGTCAATATAACTGTTAATCTGTGTGAAGAAGAGATGATACTAGAAGTATGAAAAGACGTTTAGTTCTGGGCTGTAGGTATTGGTCTGTGTCTTAGGCAATTTCCATACCAAACCTCATTGCTGCGATGATCTGTGGCAATCTCAGTATCATCAGTGAAGGGATGGGAGCAATTTTACACTGCTCCCTTCTGTACACATCCCTCAATGGTAGAGGAGTTAACACTGCTGCTCCTTCTGCATTAAGGTGTCAGTGATGAGACCTTCTCCTTGCCCTTTCCTCGCTCCACAGGGCCATTTTTCTGATTGGCGGGCATTGGGCGTGTTTGTGTGTCCATGCGTTGGGCTACCAGATTGACTATGGAAGCTGGTGCAATTGGGGAACCACATGCAAACAGGTAAGGGGACAGTTGCATGATCAGGAGTCATTGATGGGGAAAACCCATCAATGGTTTACTCTGCGATCATGCCAGCTGCCAATGGGAGAAGGACAAGACCATGATGATATCTTGCAGAAATTTGGGAGAAGGACAATGGGAGAAGGACAAGACCATGATGATATCTTGCAGAAATTTGTTGCAGTCCTGTTCCTTTTGTGTCCCTGTTATGGGACACGGGCCTCCTGTGGAAAGGGTCTTAAAATTTTAGTAAAATGGTAACTCTTCCATTAATTATATATTGAAAGATCCATTTATAGGCTTCATGTTCAGAAGTTTAACTGCATAGCACTAGCAAAGCAATTAGGAGTTAAATGATCATTTTTTAAAAATATGAGGAAAGGTTGAGCTCATAAACCTACAGTCTCTGTTATTCTTCCCATCCCTAGTGCAGCAGTTAGAACTTAGGAAAAGGCCCTCCATTAGCGTCACTTTTGATTGAAATTGGAACTAGGGAGGATAGTCTTAACTCTCCTTTGGCTTCATGCTGTGGAGCCATTATTATTGCTGTTGTCTGATATTTAATTTTTAATGTATCTGATGTAATAAACCATGTCTGTGAAAGCTTATCCAACAAACCTTTTTCTCCCAGATGATCTCAAATCTTCTGCAAGATTGGGCAAAATACAAGCATAGACAGAGTGCAGCTGTGGGGCCACATGCAGTCCCCAAGGCTGCTTTTGTGGTCTTTGAACTCTCCAAAATTCATCAACTGCCCTTTTCATGATCAAGCAGAATGGGTGAACTGCCTCTCCTGAAACAATTCTCCTTTTTTCAATACATTGCAGCCTCCTCCCTTTTTATTTACTTTTTTGTTCAAAACCAGTATTGCATGTCCAACTGTTCCTGTTTTAGGGTTTGTTTTTTAAAAAATTCTTTGCAATTTTGGCAGTCTCCGCAGGTTTCCCTAGACTCTCTCTAGCTGTTCTTTCAGATGGGGCAAATGTACTAGGACTTGGCAGCATTTATTGCTGTATTTACTACATTTGTTTATTTGTTTGATCAATCAGATGGCATTTTTCTGATAATGAACATTTTTGTTTTCCACTTCTTTCACAAGGTTTCTTGTTGCTTTCATCTTCTAACCTAGGTTTTCTTGCAGTCACAGATCATAACTAAGCTTACAACAAGGTCTTGATAGATGAAGTAGTGCCCTAGATCTGAACTTTACATCACGGTTTCCATTGGCTGTTCTTCTACCCTTATGGAATTATCCATTAGCTTAGTACACAGCTTCTTGCTTAGACATTGCCCATCTAATTGGCAGTGGGCAAAAGGCAACTTGTGTTTAGAGCTGTAAGTTTGCTTTTAGGAATGCTGCTTTCTGGCAGACTCTTCACACTGATCTTCTGTTGGGTTTTCAGCCACTGGGAATTTTTGAGGGAGAGAGTTGGAGGGAAATGTTTACACAGGTTAAATTTTTTGCTTCCTGTTCAGTTTGATTGCTCTTGTGCAGAGGTTTAGCTCGAGGCTGCTGAGCCTGTGAGAGTTGTGAGGGGGATGTAAAGACAAGAACAACAGCTGGATGCCTGATCTGGAAATCACACACAGAAACATGTTTGTCACTTTCCAGATCCCTGATCCATATACTGACTTTCTTGCCATGTGTGTTTGTGATGTTAGGACATGCAGATAAAATTTATTTGGAGTATAACAGTTTGGGCTTTGCTCAGCTACTATTGATTCAGTGCTCAAGAGATTTTCCAAAGAAGTTTTTGGGCAAGAATCCCAGTATATAAGCCATTTGGATTGGCCTTATATGTTTAGTATTTAGAACACTGTCTGAATGTTCTGTAGTAGACCTTTGGAGAAGAGGCTCAGAGTTAGAGTGACAAACTCAGAAAAATAAGCTGAGTATTCCTCTATAATCACTGCACAGAGATAAAGGAATATTTTTTAAAAAATGGTGAAACATGTATTTTGCGAGTGTTGAGAGAACCTGACAATGAGGATTCTGGACTGAATGAGAATCTTCTCAGTTCAGAATATACCGCACAAAATTCATATATGGGTTTTATTTTTGCAAAGAAAATAGCATTTTCTCTCTAGGCATTTCTAGGTAGCATTTCTCTCTAGTTATTTTCTTTGCAAAAATAATATCTTTTTGCAGAAATAGAAAACGGTGGTTTCTTCACAAAAAAAAAGTCTACATGCACAATAAATCTTGAATTACCACATTTTCTGTGCAGGAAACAGCATTTTCTGCACTGTCAATTATATCTTTATGCAGAAACTTTCTTTTTGCTCAGAAAATGCTGTTTTCTGCACAGTCCCCCATGTGTGGATTTTGCACAAAGTAAGTCCAAAACTAGGGACTTTTTGAAAATTTTCTCATAGCAGAAAGAAAATTGCTAAAATTACTCATTGCTTCCCTTAACAATAACATTAGTGAAAAATTACGTCCTAATCGTTGCAATATTAAAAAGATTCAAGCACATTTATTTATACCACTGCCAGCCTTTCCACATCATATATATTAGAGTAAATATTCAAATTTTGATGAGTAAAACCATTTATGTTTCAATACTAACATTCCCAGGTGAAATTTCCACACATCTGACTTTCTCACTTTTCAGATACCCATGAACACTGACATTTTCATTTAGTTCATCAACAATGGGTGTTTTTTTAGATCTGGCAGCCCTAATGTGGGACAGAATGTGCTGTTTGTATAAATGTTTATGTTAACTGATGTGTATTAAGTCCAGAGCTTGAAATGGTACGTCTGAAAATCAATTGGCTAAGAGTAAGTCTTAGAAACTGGTGTGTTGATTTGTTGTTCCTATCACTAATAATTGAAATAGTGTTATTCATTGAATTAACATTATAATTTCTTATTTGAGTGCTGGTTTTCAAAACAGCCATGGGATTTGTAGAGAATTTGATGATGGGAGCCCTTTTTTTTTTAAATTCGCACTTTGAAAAATGCTCTTTTTGTTGTTTTAAAGTTGCCATTATCCAAGCTGGATTCTTTCCTAGATGTAGTACACAGCCCATAATATACTTGTTATATGAGGGGGAGTGGAGTTCAACATGTCTGAAAACTGAGAAAGACTAGTCAAAAGGATGGGCTCTCATCCTACAGCCTACTCAGTTAAATGTTCTCGTTCATCTGCATCTCTTTTCTCTTCCCACTTCTACTCATCACTGTCAGCATGTATGCTTCAGTCACTTTGTTAAGGTTCATAATGAATAATAGTAGATAATAAGGAGCATTAAAGGGGTTCATAAATAGTTAAAGGTCAGTAAGGAGTGATGTGCTAATTTCAACTAGAAGAGACTGACCTACTGGAAGTGCATCAGTCATTGGCTGGACACCAACATTAGTCAGTAAGTCAAGAGGGGAAACATTATCATCAGAAATATTTTGAGTGCCTCCGAACATACACAAAACATTTTTGAATGACTGAATCACTACATCTTTTTTTCTCCCCATTGTCAACCAAGAAGCATTGTCTGCAAAGATCAGTGACAGAATATGTTCTGTTTGCTGAAAGGACAAAATAGATGCTAAAGGGAATGCTTATTTGTTGAGATTTGGGCCCTTTCCGCACGTTACCTGCTTGCGGAGGTGGGGGTGCCATTCGCGCAAGCAGCCTCTTGTGCGAGGCACTCGCATCGCTCCTCCATTCTCCCGCAGCTGGGTTGCCGGTCGCGTGGCCATCATGCGAACGCCCCGCCCCTTCCTTCCGCAGTGCAGCCTGGGAGCTGTAGGCTGTGCTGGGGGAGGAAGCGCGACCGGCCCGGCTCGCCCGACGCACTGCAGGGCAGGTAAGTGTGCGAGGGCCCCAGCAGTATTGCGTGACCGTGCAGCATTTTCAGCTTAGAGCCGAAAATAAAAAAATCTGTGCACGGCCCGCTTTAGGCTCTTGAGCGTCGCGTAAATGGGAGTGCGTTGTACAGACCGCCGCTCCCATTTACCCGACGCTCAAGGGACCCTCTCACAAAAGAAACTGCGTGCGAAAAGGGCCTTGGTCTGTGGTCATTCCTGCTATAAACTGTGTGTTCAGCTCCTGGCCCTTAAAACTAGACTGGCTGAAACAATTCAAGTGTCCATATGCAGTTCCAGATTGCATTTTGACCACAACTGGTATACACTGAAGATTTTTCATTTTTCATTTGGTGTGTGGAATAATTTGATCTCTTTACTTGTTACCTCACGTACAGTTTGTATCCTGTATCTCAGGTTCCAAGCTTGCAGCTCTTTCCCCTCTCCTTCTATAACTTCAGATTCAATTTTCTTTGTGAATATATATTTGTTTTCTGACAGTACCTTCTGTCTAATTTCTCTGGTGCTTGTCATGTGAAAAGAAGCTAGTCTTCTTGTTTATTTTTATTCATTTTTATTTTTTGTAAAAACACTTTAGGGCTCTATGACACTGCATTGTTATAGTGCTATTATTCCACTTTAACTCATGGTATGGAATCCAGGGATTTGCTGTTTAGGGAGGAGCATTTAGAATTCTCAGCCAGAGAACTCTTGGGCCTCACTAAACAACAAACCCTAGAATTCCGTAGAAAGTTGCCATGGCAGTTAAAGTAAAATAATAGTGCTATAACAGTGTAGTGTGATAGAGCATTTAGAATAAAACAGTCTCAACTATATTTTTCAAGCCTGCTGCAACACCTTAACAATGTTTTCCCAGGTCCAGCATATTTTAGGATCACAGTAGATGCTAAAGGGAATATGTATTCTTCAAACAAAAAATTGAAAAACCCCAGCAAATTTCCTCAGAAATGCACACCTTAGCAATCAGACTGGCATATTAAAGATATGCTTGATCAATCTCAGAGCAAGAACAACAACAACAACAAAGCAAAATATGAAGGTGTGGACAATCACATACTATGATGAACAGACATCATGTACTGCTGGAGTGAGCGTCTCTTCTATATATTGAGCATATAATCCTTTAGAAAGCACATTTCTCTCAATATATATCCACAAAACCCCATGTTCTCTCAGAATATCTGGGGAGGCCCTTCTCCATAATGTTTCTACGCAGGAGATTACATCTGTTGGTGCCCAGGATAGGACATTAATTGTGATAATGCTCACACTTTGGAAATAGTTTGTCATGCTTCATTTCTGTCCTTCTATAGATGGGTTAAACTTTTCATAGTTACTCAGATGCATGGAACTTCTTTTATTATAATATGAAATTTATGCTGGTGATACTGTTTTTAATCCTTCTTTTGTTTAATGTTGCTTTTGAATAAATTTGGTTAATTCAGATAATTGGACAGTGTCAGATCACAAATACAACAAAAAGCACTTTTAATATAGTTTAAATGGCCTGAAATGAGGCAGAATGGGCTTTAATCTGTGGATCAGAATGCCCTTACAGTTATACCTCTGTGTCATCCCAAAACGTATGTGGGGGATCAGTAGCTCAAAAATGGGTCTGTAAGAGGGGAGTAACTTAGTGAGACACCTATGTTTACCACATCACTGCAAAAGAGACTGGTCAGAAAACTTATAGTGCAATTTAAATGTGTTTTATTGGGCGAAAACACACACACACAGAAGCAATCACACAAGGCTAACTTGAAAGACAAGGGAGGAAGATTAGAGGAATAGAAAGGGAAACTTCGGTTATATTTACCATCCAGAGAAAAGCAGAGAAGTGGTGATGTAACTTGGACTGATGTCCAGAGTCAAAAGGCAGACTGACAAGAAGGATCCCTGAAATTGAAGTGCCGCAAGGAGGACCCAAAATCAGGGTCCTTTATACCCAAAAATCTGCCCTAGAGGTGTGAGTTGTTAATGACTTTCTACCTGTATCTTGCAGAGTGGGCAAAAGAGACAGGATTGATTGATGGTTGTTAATGTCTGAATGAAACTGTTGATGATTTTTAACATGTGAAGGGCAAAAGATTTTCATGTGTGCCGGATTGAAGGTTATAGGTGTGAGAATGAGGCATTTATGTATTTGTTTGGAATCTTCCTGTTTTCCTGAACCAGCAATATCAAACAAAGAAGGCTCTTTGTTTTTGGAGTTTGCAACAAAGCCAGTTTTATAGCTTTGCCTTCTATAGAATACGCAAACCACAAGGGGTACTTTGGAGTAGACATTGTTTTCAATGAAAGCACCATCAAGTCAGGTTTTCCTGGTAAACTTATGACTTAGGGTCATGTTGGGGTCATCTTTGACCTATTTACAGCCAGAAACTCTTTCACATGGCCCATTTCCAGCCCTTGTATATGATTTCTATTTTATGCCAATTAAACGTATTTGCCAATTAATATATCTTGCCAATTAAACCATATCAGAGCAGTGGAGTTACATCTGAGTCTAAGGAAATCTAATCTATAGCTTACTAGCATGGTATTGATGTTGTAGTAAATGGAGCTATTCTTTACAGTAGGTGTTGAACCAGTATTTTAAAAGGCAAAAAAGTTACCATGAAACATTTACATTGGTGATATAGTCCTGAAGAAGGGAGTGTTATGTGTCTGTAATGGCAAAATTAGCATTATCTGCTTTGGCTAAATATCACTTGCTTCTCAGCTGTCCTAAGTAACGCCTGCTCTTTGAGTACAGTGCTTTGTTTCCCTGTTCTAAAAACTATATTGTGTGCTGAAAACAGGTGCTGTGGTTTAACCCAAAGACCGCTGACTTTTGGTGGTCTTTGAAGTATTCTTCCCACTGTGTCCTTCCTCACATGGATGCTATATAGCTTAATTACTATGTGACCATTGAATGGAAGCATTATGGTTACTCCAGCTCTGAAACTGCAGCATAGATGGTGGTCTGTACAGATGTTGTTCTCTTGTCATTGTAGAGCTACTTAATGGCTTCCTACAGATGTTCCCATGAGCACGCATGTGTTCTGTACTTCCATCTTCATTTGTAACATCCAAGTCCTCTTTTTTTAAAAATACATTTTTAAATGCTGGATGCTTATATTTGCTACAGCAGAGTAATTGAAAGCATTGCTGGCACTGGCAGTGTTGGTTTCCTCACCTTTTTATATAGATTGTGGGTACTGCATAGGCACAGACTTCCCTCCTCAATGGCAAACCTCTAACCACAAACAACTGCATCTGCAGATGTTTTCGATGTCTCCTTCTGCTTTTGGGTTCCATTTCCTCTTGTGGTTTTCATTCCCACAGTGACTGAGTCATGGAACTCTTCCTTTCCTGAGAGGACCATGTGGCATGTATCATCTTCACAGTCCTCCAGTAAATGTAAGGATGGTCAGCCCAGATGAGGTGGGGAACTTTGGCGTCCTGGGTCTTGCTGTTCCTGTTGCGGATGTAGTGTTTTAGGGGCTACAATCACTATCTCTTAAGTAGGTTGTTCTTGGCCTCCGTTGCTATCTCACACACCCCTTTTAACCCAGAATGTGCATTCCATTCAGTTCCAAACCATTCCTTCATGCTAGCCCCACCCTTGGTCAGCTTGTAGTGCTGGTAAAACATGTTTTTTTTTTAAAAAAATATTGTATCCCACTAGAAGTTTTCTGAAGTTCTGGGCCTGCAAAATATAAAACACTTTTAGAAGGAGGAGGAGGAGGAGGAGGAGGAGGAGGAGGAGGAGGCAATCAAAGCTATAAAAACATACTTTAAAATGCAGCAGGGAGTCCAGAAGAAAAATAAAATTTACAGTAACAGAATGGTAACTTGTGAAATACATTTATAATACACTGGCAGAACAGATGTTATATAGTCTCTTAGCCACATATTTCTTAGTGCAGTTCATTGTATAGTTGGACTCTAATCCATTTTCTCATCTAGTCTTGTATCTGTTCTGTTGTCCTTTGTAACACATCCCCCCCCTTCTTCCCTCTTCTCCTCTATGTAACACGCACAGGCTCTTTGGGAGTTGTTGTGAGACACAACAGACTTCAATCTGACTATGTATTCATCTGTATTATCTGTATATACCATTTTGCTTGTCATTCTGCCCATAGGAGATCAGCACCTGGACTGGAGACAGCTGGCTAAAGTTTAAGCACAGAAAGTTAGGGCTAATGGTGATGAGAAGGGGCAGACAGAGAACTCAGCCAAGCTTCTGGCAATGCTATCCATCAAGAGTATTTGGCCTCCAAATATAGGTATGTCATGAACATGTACCTGGTAATCAGGCTTCATTTCTAAGGCAAAGCAGCTGCAACTCCAACTATGTTAGAGAGGTTCATCTTTACACTAACAGGTATTTCTCACATGTGTTAAAGCAGTCCTTTATAGAGAGTTTTCTCTAACTTGGAAATGAGGCTTCAACTTTCTTCATTTCTTTTTAAATTTCAGAGGCTGGTGGTTAATTGACTTCATTTGGCATGTCCTAGAAATATGTCCTTTTGATGAAGCTTTCTCCATTGAGATTCCTGTTTTTCTATGTTCTTTATCATGTTTTGCAGTGTGCTTCAGTTCCTCAGTTGCTTTCCATCTAATGAAAACAGAACAAATGATACAGTAAGGGGACTGAAGCTCAGTATAGGTAAAGAGTTAGTACAGGAATATGCCATTACTTTAAACAAATTTGAGTCTCCAGGGACAGCTAAACTGCATCCAAGGGTAATAAAGACACCTGTAGCTCAGAGCCACTGTCAATCATCTTTGAGAATTTTTGGAGAAGAGGCAAGATCTCAGTGGGCTGGATGAGAGCAAGTGTTGTCCCTGTCTTCAAAAAGGGGGTGGTGGTGGAAAGACCCAGGCAACTATTGATTGTGTCAAACTACATCTGTAATTACTAAGAGATAGCACTTGTTTATCAAAAGCAAGTCATGCCAGACCAATCCTATCTCTTTTACAAGCTTTGTAGATGAGGGGAATGCTGGTAATGTAGTATATCTTGATTTCAGTAAGGCTTTAGATAAAGTCTTCCATTTATGTTCTTTCAGACAGTCTGGTAAAATGTGGGCTAGACAATACTGTTTTTAGGTGGATCTGTGACTGGTTGACAGAATGAAGGCAAGGAGTCCTCATCAATGGTTCCTCTTCATTCTGGAGAGCAGTGACCAGTGCGTTGCCACAGGGTTCTGTCTTGTGCCTGGTGTTGTTCAGCATCTTTATAAACAACACATATGAGAGAATGGAGGGTGTGCTTTCTATAGTTGCAGATGACACTGAAGTTGTAAGGTTAGCCCATACCACAATGAACCAGATTAGGGGTCAAAATGACTCTAACAGACTGAAATTTTAGACCAAAACTAGCAGATTTAATTTCAACAGGTACACAAACACAGGATAGATAATACCTGACTTGACATCTGCACACATGAAAAGGGGGCTTAGTATACCACAAGCTAAGCATGAGACAACAGTTTGATATTGTGGCCAAAAAAGTCAGTACAGTTCTAGGGTGCATCATATCCAGATTAAGAGAAGTAACAGTGCCACTCAATTCAGCTGTAGTCAGACCACACGTGGAATACTGTGCCCAGTTCTAGACCACCACAGTTCAGCAGTTGTTCAGCAGTGGAATAGGGTAGCAGATTCTCCTTCTTTGGAGATTTTAAACAGAAACTGAATGGCTGGCAGGAAGTTGGACCAAGTGGCCTTTGTAGTTCCTTTCAATCTATCATCTGTGACTCACTTTGAGCTTTTGTTCTGTCTCCATCTCCCAAGCCACTGAAGGGGTCCTGTACCAGTTTTCATCTGTGAAATTTTGGAGGGAGTGTAGGTCAGTAGGCCTCGGTGACTTAAGTGGGACTTATTTTTATGTATGTAGAAGATTGTAACTTGGAGCTCTTGAACCTTCTTTTGGAATTACTCTGGTGAATATTATGCTCTTATCAGTACTTGATTGCTGCCTGTTCCAGATCATGAACCTCTGTTGCAAAGTCTGTGTTGACTAGACTTTTTATATTATATATTGGTAACATTTTCTACATGGGGCCAACACACATGACCAAAACGAGGGCAGAAGATGAATCTAATGTGGATAAAACTGCATGGGCAATATGTTGATAATAATATGAAATTAGACTTTTTAAAATAAATAGAATTACAGTACGTCTCACCAAATGAGAAAGACTATGACCATTTCTGCACTGGACTGTTATAGTGCTATAGTCCATTTTCAACATCCTGTGAAATCCTGAGGCCCCTCCCTAAACTGCGAACACCAGGATTCCATAGGATGTTGAAAGGGGAATAATAGCACTATAACAGTCTAGTGTGGAAATGTCCTATGACGAGGGATCTGCCTGCTGCTTTTGGTGCTAACTATGGATAGCCAACTTTAAGCTCCTGTTTTCCATCCTTATGGTATTTTGTCGTTAAATCAGACTTTGACTGGATGGCCTTTCAGATTAGAAGGCACTTTCAAAAATAAGGCTGTCCTTTCACGGCCCTTGAAGCAGAGGACTGTCCTCTGTGAAAGAGGACATGTGTCCACTTTATTTTCTACATGTATTCTTCCATGAATATCCTCCAGTATGGAAAAGCACTGCAGTGGTCTTGGCCCCTACTTCCTGTATATGCAGTGTTTCTTTGCAATTTGATACAGGTTTGGGCTTCTGATACATTTTAGATATTCTTTGGTAGAGAGGAGGACAGCGTGACACAGAAAGCAGCCTGTCGATTTGATAGGGTTCTTGTCCTCTCTACAAAAAGGGCAGCAAAGGCACCCTACAAACATTACTGTTCTAGGGGTGAGAACTGAAAACAAAGGTATGAACTCTGGGTAACTACCTGCACATTAGTAAGAGGCTTTTATCCTTCCTCTGTGTTGTTGACTCAAAGCAATAGACTAATTCCGAGCCAATTCATTCCCCGCCACAAGAGCCAAATGGCTTTTTCAGTTTTCTATAGACCCCTAAAGGAAGAATCCTTTTAATCCGTCATGCCAAGGAGTTTTCAAGAGTTTAAGAATGCAAAGCCTTCTCAGCTATTGAGAGTGTTTATTATTATACTGCAGGACCTCCTAGGAAATATATACAGTGAATCATCATCAGAAGCTGAAGATAACTTTACTAGAGTTTACTCTTCCTGGTCCAGACTCTCATCTTGCATTTCAGTAGGTGGGATACATTTTTCTTGAGCTGTTCCAGCTTCTTTGTTCTAAACTAAAGTGATAGGATGAAGAAACATATGTGTATATAGGAAATATATTTCTCTGTTCTTTTTTTAAAGTTGTGAAGCCAAATTTAACTATCATCTCCTGCAGTTGTGTATGGTTCAGAGCAGGGTCTCTCTCTCTCTCTCTCTCTCACACACACACACACGCACGCGCGCCTCTCCACTTCATAATGAGTCTGTATGTGAGGCAAGAAGCAAAAATAATTTGAGCCTTCTCAACAATGAATACTGGGTGGTGTAGGCTATATATCAGAAGAAGCAACTGGCAAAACTGCCTCTGAGTATTCCTTGCCTAAGAAAACCCTATGAAATTCATGGGGTCGCCATAAGTCAAGAGGCAACTGGAAAGCACATACCTGCACACAAGTGTACCTATAGCATAACAATGGCAGATCACACTGCTGAAAAGGCAGTTCTTCCCTTTGCCTATGGTGAGGTAGATAAACAACAAACGAAATTAGTGTTTACTTCAAGAAGTGAAATTGGGTGCAGATGAGAGGTGGATGGGAATTATGGGAGTAGAGGTGTAGGTGCAGGATGAGCCTCCTAACTTTGGACAAATATAGACTCAGATTGTAAGTTTTACACTCGTGGACATTTTATGACATCTGCATTACATTTTTAAATATCATTGTACAAATTAATGTTAACTATATCCATATCCTTCTTAGTTTCTTGTATATTTGCACATCACTACTGTGGTATGTCTTTGAGAGCCAAGTGATCCTTTTCAATTGTTTCTTCTTCAGATGATAATTCTGTCATTTTGCACATTTATTAACTCAATCACATCGTCAAGCAGAAGGCAAGCTCTTGCTCGGACTCCTAAAATGGTGTATCCATTAGACGGCTATGTGAGCAGATTTACATGCAGGTTACATGAGGATTTAATAGTTACAGGCCTACTGTGGGGGTAAAGAACCCTTTTTTTCCAAGGTTGTATTTCTTTGGGAGCAATCTTTTGGGGTGGTTACCTGCTAGCTTTGTATGGAGCCACTCCTACTCTCTTCTTTCACACACACACACACACACACACACACACACAATCTTTAACAGCCCCTTTCTATTTTCCATACTCTTAATAGTTTCTTAAAGTCGAATCTATAGTTTGTATGTAGCTGTTTAGATTATGTTCTCAAATACAGTAATTACTACCATCTTTTAGACACTGAGGGGAAAGATACTGTAGTTGAAGCATGTGTTAATGTTTTCATTTTCAGCTGATATTCAAAACCAATAATTAAATCAATTTATATGACTTGTAAGTAGGGCAATGTTCAGAGAAATCAGAGTGTATCAGTGCTAAGGGGATTCTACAGACAAGGTCTATATAGGTCCAAATTAGCTGCTGCAACTGTGTTGCCTGAGGAAATATGGGAACTGGGGCCCAAAAATAATATTTCTAAGCTCTGCTAATATTTGTTCTGGGACACTCAGTTTGTCATGGCATAGCCCTGCATTGTTATGAAATTGATTTATGCATAAAGATCACAGAAACTATTTATCTGTCAACTCACTGTGGAATTACATGGCCCTGATTTTCTTCTCTTGATCATCTTCCAGCCAGCCCCAGGACAGATACGATAGGTCTGATCCTTGTAACAGGTCACTGCAGTCTATGAGGTGGCCTTGTTGTTGTGTGCCTTGAAGTTGTTGTTGTGTGCCTTCGAGACTTATGCCGACGCTAAGGTGAACCTGTTAACAGGATTTTCTTGGAAAGATTTGCTTGAGGGGAGGGTGTCCTCTGAGGCTGAGAGAGTGTGACTTGCCCAAAGTCATCTAGTCGGTTCCATGCCCAAGCAAGGATTTAGACTCTGGTCTCCAAGGTCCAACACACTGAAACTGCTACACCACTGTGACTCTCATGGGTGGCCTATAGGGAACCAAAAAAGAAAAAGAAAAAGAAAAAAAAGACACCTTCCAATAATCAATTAAGGTTGCTCCTTTGATTCCTGTACTCTACAGTTTTAAAGGGTGAGAAATGGATGCTCTGGCTTTGTAATGGTTGGTTTTTGGAGGAAAGGGAGTTGTGTAATGCGTCCTGGGACTCTGCCTCTTGTCCTAGTGAAAGCACATGGTATTGGCAACGTTATGTGTAAAGTTTAGGGAGGAGTTCATGCCTTTCTTGACAACTCTTCTCCCTTCCTGGCAGACCTCTGCTTAATACTAGCTGGCTGTGTTTTATAGTATAAAATTATTATATATGTTGTATAATATTAAATTAATATGTTTGCTATAATTGGTGCAAAGTACCCTAAAGCATTAGCGGCCATTCTCTTTGTCTTCCTGGCCTTAAAAAGCCAGCTTTGGGTAAATCCAAGGCCAAAGGGATAATTTGAAGAGTTACTCTTAACAGATTTGAAAAAAATCTTACATGACCACCTTCCCTAGGGGAGGAATGGGATCAGAATCATTGGAAGAAGGTTGATTGCAATCCTGATGAGAACATTCCCTTTCCATTTGCACCGAAGGGAGCTTTCTTCCTGCAGCGGTTGGCAGAATTTTGTGTATGTGTTAGCTAGAGAGAGAAAGATTTATGAGGCTTGCAATGGAAGAAAAGAATTAAAAGTCCCTCCCTGTGCTCTACACTCCCACTGCCATACCC
The DNA here is from genome assembly GCA_948474755.1 of Ctenosaura bakeri. Taxonomy (NCBI): domain Eukaryota; kingdom Metazoa; phylum Chordata; class Lepidosauria; order Squamata; family Iguanidae; genus Ctenosaura; species Ctenosaura bakeri. The sequence goes on from CAOLHI010002033.1 coordinate 262,372, forward strand.
TGGGCTGGAGTTATTGTTTTTAAAATGATGTGTACCTTTCCCAGTCTTGTGTAATGGTTCCCATTGCTGGCCTTGCAAAGTGGCCAAGCACTACTGGAACAAAAAAATACATGATACACTTTCAAAAATAATATTTCAAATTTGAAACATACCCAGAAATATATTTATTGAACACTATGGAGAACCAGAAAAACTGGGGAAAAATAAAAAGATCAATGTATATTTGGTTACTGCAGCAAGACCATGCTTTGTACAGTGCTAGAAAAATAAAATAGAGCCATCAATGAAAGAGTGGAAAATTAAAATAATGAAAATGGTGGAAATGGACAAATTATTGAATATGATTAGAGGGAATTCAGATCAACAGTTTGAAAGACAATGGAAACTGGTTGTGGATTTTGTGAAAAGTAAGGATAGGCATTAAAATGTAAATAAAATGCTAAAAAAAGGAAAATATAAAATGATAAAAGACTTGTTTACATATATAAAGGTAAAGTCAGATATAAGAATAGGAAAGGAAATTTGTTTTTAAAAGTGGACTTTGATAAGAAGACTATAACAGAGTATGAACTGATGAAAACACATTAACAAGGAACAAGGAATTTGATGTATTTGGGGAGGAAGGGGTTAAAGTAAGGAAAATTTGTATATAATACATGTTAAATAAGAATGTATTATTTTTGTGAGTGTCAATTTTGATAATAATAAAAAAACCATAATGGTTCCTATTGCACTAGTGGCTCATTCAGCTCCCATATAGAACTTGTTTGTTCCCCAACTGCCCCATAGCTGAGGGGTAGCCCATCAGAGAATGGACATGTAAGAAGCTTCCTCATAGTCTGAGTTGTTGTTGTTTTTAAAATAAAACCAATATTACATAGATGAAATAGACCCAGCTAATGAAGTTCATGGGGTCGCCTTAAGGTGACAGGCAACTTGAAGGCACATGCACACAAAGTGAAGGTATCATAAATCATGTCAAATGCACAGAGCACTTTTGAATGTTTGGAATGTTTGTTTTTTAAATGGCTTATGCATGCCTTACTTTGGTTTGCCTTGTTTGGCTTGACATGAAACAAATCTAAGATTACAATTAAGATAAAACTAAAACAAGCTACTCTTACTTAACTAAAACAAGACACAGGGGCATGCTCTGATTTAATAAAATCATTAAAATGTTTCATGTTTGCATGCACAAAACCTTATTCACCTTCAAAGTTTACATTACAGGTTTTTTAAGCTTCCAAAATAGCCTTCTAAAAATTAGTCTCAGGTGGAAAGAATAATTTAATTATGTAAAATACTGTACATACTGCAGAGGTAACCTTAAGTTACTGTGGAGTCAAGTACTGAAATTTCTGTTCAAAGAACACTCTTGTTTTGCAAATGATCATTTTTGTGGCCTCAGTGGCAAGAAGTGCATATGGGCAATTTAATTTAGGTAGATGAAACAGCATATCCTCTAACAATCTGTAGATCAAGATTGGGATACATGGGACCAAGCAATATCAGAATGAGATAAAGATGGCAAAAGTTATTAACGATACAGAACAGACAAGCTAGAGGAGGCTGCAGCAGTTTGGTTTGCCTGCAGGATTCCATTCCTTCCCCTCCATTTTCCCCTGCTGAGCTAATCGATTGCACACTACATTTGCACTCTGAAGTATGCAGCAATGGAAGAGAGACAAAGACAACCGAGGAAGGCCGGAGAAGAAGGAGAGACACTGGGACATTTTGAAAGAAACTTCAAAAACTGGGATGGCAGAGGATTGGAATTGTTTCTGCCAACTCCAACTGCCAGAATAGTTGAAGGGCATAAAAAGCAGTAATACTGATAATAGATATTACTTGATGAAGAAAGCATGAGTTTTGAGTAGTCCCTCTCTCCATCATTTGTGATTACCATTGTTATAATACCTTCAGAGAAAAACAACTCCAGAAGGCTTTTAATTTGTTAAGCAATGGGTTTTGTCTCTATGTAGATGTTTGTTTTCCCAGCCTTTGTGTAGTTTGTTACATGGAACACTGTATATATTTGCAAAATTATATGGCAGGGAGGAGGATCTTTTGCCCTCCAGATGTTGTGGATTTTTAAATCCAGGAATCCCTGGCCAGCAAGGCCAATACTAACAGGCTATGGGAGTTGTGGCCTAAAATATCTGGAAGGCCAAAGGATCTTCACCCATTACATGAGATCATTTGTTTATATCTAGATAGTTGCGAGTGACAGTCAAGTAAGGCAGTTTGGCATCTGTTGCAGAACTGTTGAAAATATGCATGTGACATAATCCAAGAACACTTAGACCATTTCTGCATGGTGTCGCTATCCCACGATGGGGACATGTTGGCAGTGGTCTGCGAATCATGCTTTCGGACAAAGTCATTGCAGTCCTGTGGCCACCACATACCCACTGATCATGATTGTGGGATATTCACTTAATGGAAAACATCCATTAAGCGCTCACGATTGCACAATGCTCCCATCACTGCCGGCCATGTGGAAGGGGCAGAGGCATGATCTATGTGCTTCCTTCCCCGGTGCAACACAAGACAAAGGCTGGCTGCACCGAAGAAGGAAGGAGCATGTTGCTCGCACTCCCATCCACAGGCATCCACCCATTTGTGGTGGAGAGCGTTTGCGTTGTGCTCCCTTCCTGGCAAAGGCACTTCCAGGATGACACCAGGACCATGACAGGAAACCCATAAGGTATGGAAATGGCCTTAGATGCATGTGTCTTTAAATTAAGAAAATTAAATATTCAACTGGAAAATTAATTTATGTGGTTTCAACAGAACATAAGCATACCTTATTTCCTTTGAGTTGTACTTTATGAATCTGATATGTTATTTTGTTTCTTTGTTTTGAAAAATTTCACGCAAGAGGGCTAAGGAAGAAAAGAAGAGGAAATTCAGACTAAGGCACTAGATCTTAAATGCCTGTGCATGTGTCTTCAGGTCACGTGTTCACTTAGAGTGACTGCATAGATTTCATAGAGGTTTTTTTAGGCAAGGTCAGAGGTGGTCTTGCCAGTTCCTTCCCCTGAAACGTAGGCTACAGCATTAGGGTTCTCTAGTAATTCTTAATCTTAATCTGACCACCTGGAATGGGTACAGTTCAGAGAAAGACCTGATGGCCTTTCACAGTGCTATCGTCAGAAGACATGGTTCCAGTGATTCCTACAGATCATTACATTCTTCATTAAATAAATTCAAAAACTGGAACTTCATCAATTAGATTAATTAACTGTTACTGTATGGATATCTAGAAATATACTTCATTATATTGTCATTTTTTTATTCTGTGAGAGATTCTGGCTTCCTTGATTTAAATTAAACAGACATAGGCCCTTTCATTGTGACATGGGGATATGAGAGGCAAGGGACTGCATTGATGCTTTTGCACGACGTTGTCATGGTCCTGCCCTTCTCTCGTTGCCAGCCAGTGTGATCACGGAATAAATCATTGATGGAGTTTGTCAATGACCCCCGATTGTGCAACACTCCCATCGTTCCTGGCAACGTGGAAGGGTCAGAAGCATGATAGAGGCTGTTCCTGCCCTAGCACAGCATGGGAAAGAGCCCAGCTGTGCTGCATATCCCTTGTGCTCTCTTTCACAGGAAGCTGTTTGGGGGCAGAGGGGAGTATTCCCGTTGTGCTCCCTTCCCACCAAAGGTACTGCCAGGATCACAACTGGAGGATGACAGCATCAGGTAAGGTGTGGAAAAGGCCCTACGTATCAGCACTGAAATCAGTCCTTACCTTCCTCCTCCCTCCACTACGTTTACCTTTTCATTCTTCAAAAGTGTGCATGAATGTTTCTTAATTTGAATGTTCGTTCATTTAAAAGAAGAAGGAATATCCATTTAAAAGAAGCTTCAGAATCACTACAAGGATGGTGGAGAAAGCAGATTAGTTTCTGCTGCAACTTGTGAGAATAATTTTTTCTATAAAGCTGATTCTAGGCAAATAATTGTATGTCCACATACAGTGTGGTCTGTATGTGGGCCACTGTGTGTTCCTGTGCAGCTTTCCTGCCTGTTAAGTAGGCCTGTGAGGATGGATATACTGTTCCAAATCTGAGTCTGTGGAGTTTAGGATATAAGATAAGGCAAAGAGAGAGTGAGGTGGTCTATCACTGTGTGTGTGGGAGCCAGAACAGAGGTTTGTATCTATGGGTAATCTGGACATGGAAGCCAAGACGTGCACGAGGGAGTACTACTTGACCATCCTGGCCTGTTGGTATGAAGATATTCCATTGCTGGTATGGTTGGCCTCCCTGAAGTTCCATCTTTTGGTCAGAGATGAATTGCCTATGTAGAAAATGACACCTATCTCTTTTGAAATCTTCACTAACACCATGTCGGTGAACAGTTGTTGTAAGTAGAACTATTGGTACCCATCTATCAAGAACTGGTTTCCAATATTTGTAGATGGATACAATCTCCTATGTGGAACTCCTATGGGTACAATCTCCTATGCAGAACTAGAATTCCACAGAACTTATGCTTTCAGGCTGCAGATAGCTTGTTAGGGCTGAAAGCTGTTAGTCATAGTTACATTGATTATAACTATATATAGTTAAGCAGTCTTCCATGAGCAGGGCTAGCATATGGACAGAGTACACAGCTATTGGTTTGTTTTCTGAGAGACTTTAAGGGCATGTGCTTTGCATTCTTAATCCTGTTTCAGATATTCATAATGAGTCCCTTCTGGCATATGCTGGGAAAATTTATTTCTAGACTTATTTTCCAAGTATGCTTGGTATGAGCTTGAAACCTAAATATAAGCTGCACGAAAGCCCCACTGTCTGCAGATACAGCCCCAGTATTTACAGAAGAACCATCACTTCAAGGCCCTGAAGCAAAACAGTCATGGCAGTTCATGGAACAGTACACACAGTTTGGGGAAGTTCATGTGAGACCAGCCCACAGAGCAGGGAATGTTTGATTCATCAAAGTCTGAACAGCAAACCCATCTACCCATCTCCCATCTTTCAGAGGCTTAGTTTCTCTCCATACTATTCCAGTTGTAGATGCTGACAGACTATCCTTTGTCAGGAACATGGCTTGCCCATAATCTTGGATGGTTTGTTGATGTTTTGAGGATTGAGTGCAAATGCGCCCTTTTCCTTTTCTCTGTTCTAATTCTGGGTGACATAGGCATGTGTCTGGGTTGAGGGTTATTTTGGCTATACAATGAATTTTGAGGATAGAGAGCACCAAAAAAATAGGTTTTCCTTTTTTGCGTCTCTTAAGGGTAGATTGCCATGTTGAATTCAACATAATGGCCCTGAAATATTGCATCATCTTGTTTCTAAGAGCATTCTGGGAAAGAAATAGTGATTTCCATTTTCTACCTGCAGTACTCCTCAGAAGGATGCTAGACCACAGCACATTGTCATTCTGGGAGTAGAATAAAAACTTAAACAAATTTCTAGCAGCAGGTGGCAACTTGGAAGAAAGACATACCATCACCTTTGGAATGCTAAAAACAGCAGTGGCATAAAAAAGAAGATAAGTAATTTGTAGGTATTTCCCTGCAAATACTTCTTTTGTTTCATACCCACTCACAATTGGAATTTGACACTTCCCCCATTGGCCACCTGTCCCCCAAAATCTTGATGAACATTTATTATGGCATCCTTTTGGATTAGTGTTGTATAGTCAGCCCACCACATTTGCTAAGATTGAGGTGTGGGACCCCCACAAAAATAGAAAAATTACGAATATCAAAAGGTAAGCATGTGTCTGTGGGAAGGGGTCCAAGACATGGTGAGGAGGACAGACACGTGGAGTCCAAGCCAGGTCAGGGAAAGGAGATGGAAGAGAGTGGGTCATCATTGTGATCCTGTACTTCCTCTCCTTCACCCTTCTCCATCTTTTGGTGTCAGGGGGCATCAGGAGAGGGTTTGTGGTGCTGGGAAATTGGGCTGCAAGCTGTTCTTAGCTGGCTAGGTAGCTGCTGCTGGTGATGGTGGTGGTGGTGGAGGAGGAGGACGAGGAGGATGAGGATGATGACAACCAGAGGTGGGTTTCTAAAGGGCTGCATGACTTGATTGGAGCCACTGAGAGGGAAGGTTCCCCCAGAAAAGAAGTGCCTGAGGTGGGGGACATGGATTGGAGAAACTTGCAAATAATCAAATCCATGAAAGTCAAACCTACAAATGTGGAGATCTGACTATTCTGAATGGGAACAAGTGATAATGAGATGTTCTAACAGCAAGTAATCTGTCTGTGGATTTTGGGGTTTGATACCTGTCAAATATTAAAAGGGTGACCCTACAATCCACTTCAAAGCATGGAAATAACATATTACAAGTGACATGTTCCATGTGGACATAATAACAGTTTTTATATAAATTTTAATGTTGACACATTATTAGAGGTGGTGGCATAATGAATAATATTTGTCACTTTCAAAATGTTATGGGGGTCATTTTGTGGGATGTGGGACCATTTTTTTTAGCCTCCTAAAAAGAATTAATGAAAAAGTAATTTAAAATAATGTGTCACTAACATGCAGTAATAAAACAATTAATGGTAGTGCTGCCTTGCCTTTTTTCTTTAAAAAAAATAAAAGCAATGACTGATGCTCACATGTTAACTTTTTTTAAAAAAAATCTTCCAAACTTTACTGCGGCTAAAATAGAGCACATAGAAAGTCAGTCTGGATGAAACAACATTCAGATGGAACCAAGTTCTAGGTCACAACTTAAATTGAGAGGCAGACAGATTGAGTAGTAAGTTGGCAAGATGGGAATGCTTCTTTTAAGGGATCTCATACAAGTTTATGTGTTGCCTCCATTGTACTCTGCTTGTGTTCTTACAAATAAAGTAAGTATTGTTGCAAAGACACTGAAAGTTTCCAGTGTTCTTTCTCATCTGAGGGAGGAGGGAAGCTGAAGCATGTAATGTTGTTGCAGCCAGGTACAGGAAGGAAAATATGAGCCAGGGTGTTCATGACAATGCTGGCTTCTCCAGAAGCCTTGTTCATGTTATTTCTCTCCCTCAAAAAGAGAAGGTGTAAGGGAGTCGATGGAGCACCATAAGGTATCACCACTGTGAACACCCTGTGGGGCTGTGATGATAGGGCTGGTTTTCATAGGGTACTTTTAAGTAGACAGGCCAGAATTCTGCTGAGTGCATTGGATTTTCTTCAGGGCTAGTGAAGCAGTGATGAGAAAAGGCAAATAAAATCTGTTAGTTCCAATCAGCCTATTTTTTTTTTTCAGTGTCTTATGTTCATCACAGACATTCTGCTCATGGTCTCTTTTCTTCTTGGCACCACTGGTGTAACAACAAAATTCCATGCAGAAACTAGAGTTTGGGGTCATCAATTTCTGAATTTAAAAATGTGTACTGAAGGGCTAAAGGCAGATAAAGATGGGGGAGCTCTTCAAAAAAGTTACCAATTTCTGAATTTAAAAATGAGCCATATCTTGGCTAATGTCAAACTAGATGATTTGATACCTTTCTAGATCTGTACCGATTAATGACTCAGACATACTAAGTGAAAATGCAGCTGTTGCCATTTTACACCAAACTTTCCTTCCAGCTTTACTGAAATACGTAATTCTGGCAACTAGTTCAAATTTCTGTTTTTTAGATAAGAAAAATTTCTGACAGCCTAACTGTTGACTAAAAGGCTAACAACAACAACAACAATAACAACAAGAGTAGTATGTGCTATGTGGAATGTTGCAGAAATGCTCTGTAAAATATGAGATATAATACTCAGAAAGACAGGTAAATAATCCAGGCCATTTCTGCACTAGACTGTTATAGCGCGATGATTCCACTTTCAATCTTCTATGGAGTCCTGGGGTTTGCAGTTTCGGAAGGGGCCGAAACTGCAAACCCCAGGATTCCATAGGAGGTTGGAAGTGGAATCATCGCACTATAACACTCTAGTGTGGAAATGGCCCCGGTATCATAGTTTATGACAGCACATGTTCTCTTGTTGAGCAGGGCATAATTTGTGAAATGAGAGAAACTGAACATCGAATGTGCCTAAAAATTCCATCACCTAGGATGAAAGTCCTTCCTTGTCTTTTCTAGACATGGAAGCGCTGAGCAATAACACCTAATGAGAGCAGGAGGCAGGTTCTGCATGCTTCCAATGATACGTTTTTTTTCTCTTGCAAATGCAGAAAAAAAATATGTTAGCTAATCAATGACATGGAAGTCACAAGCCTGATATTGGCACATGGGTTCAATGATGAATTCTAGTTATTCTTCTGCTACTGCCTTTGTCTTGGGGTTAAAATACACAGTACATTAAATGCATCACATGTAGCTAAATTTTCCATTTTAAAATGAAATGGAAATGGAAAATGGAAGGGGGACTGGCATCTAAAAGGTACACCCCCCTGCAGTTTTTTGGGGAGGGGATACTCCAATTGTGAGTTTTGTGCGGAGGAGGAATTTACTGGAAAAAATAACCAGGGCTAAGATTGAATCAACCACCAATAGTGGGATGATCTGGGTTGACCCCACATGCACTTGTTTTTGTGTGCCTTAAGGTTGTTTCTTCTGACTTACAACAAGCTTAAAAATGGACCTACCACAGGGTTTTCATGGCAAGATTTGTTCAGAGGAGGTTTGCCTTCCCCTTCCCCTGAGGCTGAGAGGTGCCCAAGGATTTGTAGCATGGTTTGAAGAGTCATAGTCCAGGGATCAAACCACTATACTCAGAGCAAAAAAGGAAGTGTAAAGTTCAGTTACATACTATGCCTTTAAAGCACTGTGTCATTTAAGTCTTAGTCCCTTAGCCAATGCGTGAGGTTATGGCTTTTATAATCCAGATGATAAATCTCCTAGTTTTTCCTCCTTTGAAGCCACCAGTTAGCTAATCACGGGCCATTTCAGGCAATGGATGCTAGGACTGTTTTCTGCTCTGTGGCAAACAGCAGTGTTACCACTGGCACTGTGCAAAACTGTGCAGAGGCACCCATAAATTCTAACGGTGCTTTCTTGATTTCTATTAGGAAATCAGGGCAAGAAGCCCAGCTCATCCCTAACAGGAGGCCTCTCACTCCAATTCTGTTGGCATGTACCTGCTCCTGGCAGAAGATCTTACCTTGCTCTGCCAAACAGATATTGAGGCAGATGCATCAACACTGTTGTGATTGCTTCCATCAGGGGCCAGAGGAACATGGGAGCTGGATGACTGAGGCTGAATGAGATTCTGCAGTATCAACACACTGACTCCATCAGCCTTTGCTTTTTTAAAAAAGAAGCCAGGATGGTGGAACGGTTGGGGGAACCAGACTAGCTCTTAATTTCTGTCCATAGACATCAGGAAGAGGAAGAAGAAGCAAGTGGAGGAAAAAGAATTGGCCAGTAGTAGAGTGAAGAGACTGGACCCATTCAGTGGGCTTACCAATTATCGAATCTCCCTATCCTTAATGGAGCTTATTGTTTGAGGGATATGCTTGACAGAGCCCAACTGCTTGAGTTGAACATACCCCAGTGCATGCATCCTTACCCCTGTAGTGCTAGCCCTACCATGAGACAGATATCTGCTTCAGGCAGCAGATCTTGAGTGTCACATGAAGGCAACAATTTATTAGTATGTAGTATGTAGTATGTAGTATGTATGTTGCATCACTATAGTTAAGGAGACACTTGTGAGATTTACTACCTTACTATACGCATGGTGTCTCTTTACTTGGGTGGATAAGGGGTGCCATTTGCAGAGGTGTATCTACAGTGGGGCAACTGGTGTGTGTGTCCTGGGTTCCAAGGCCCAGGGGTGTTCTCCTATATGCTACCGCCCCTGTGTCTGCCACCACCCCCTGTGCTCACGGCCCCCCCGCCGCTCACTGCCACCACCCCTGCAGGAGCCCTTCTTGTCCCGATGCGGAGGTGGCAGTGGTGGCAGCAGCAGCATCTAGGGATGCAACTTCTGTGCTTGCCCCAGGTACTGCTGAGCCTAGAATATGCCATTTGCTCCTCAGTGTCAGGCACCCAAATGTTTTTGGGCCAGCCATTCCTCTTTAGCTGAACTGAATAAAAGTTAAACACCAGCAGATTCACTTGTGCAGGTCACATTAATTTTTGTAAAGAACTTCCCAGTGGACTCTGGACACTTCCAAAACTCTTGAGTCATCCTTGGGAATGGGAATAGAGGAGCTGGCCCCTAAACGGTTTGACACTGCCTTGCCTTTTGTCCAGAACCTAGTGAATATATATATGAATGATTCACTTACCATGTGGCTTCTTTAAATAAGGGAAAGGGGGAGCCCACCGGGAGCTTCATCAGGAAAATATTATGGGGAGTATTATGAGGAAATGAGTGGGATTTTTATTGCTTTCATAATTATGGTTCCAGATTTAAGGATGATTATGAAATAATGCTCTTTGAGGTTGGTATTATGATTGCATAGTCCTGAAAGTTTTATTTTGTGTGGTTTTAGAAAATATTCAAGGAGATTTCATTTTTTCTCTCTCTTAATATTGTGGTATGATGCTGATGAAAGCTATAAAATGCAAATTTGGCTTGAAGTTCCTATTCACATAAAGATTTTAAAAATACACTGTAGCATGCACTGCTGCTTTGTTTGTAGTTTTGTTTTTTGTTTTTTTTGGTAAGCGTTTGTATTTTTAACATGACCGGCTGGAAGATTTTAATGATGCAACACAGCTCTGCGTTAAATCTTAAACTTAATGCTGACCTGCATTTATTGGAAGTAGCTATAGCATATTTACTTTCATCTTGGGTGGAAGGCTTGGAACGACAAATTCAGAATTTCTATTGTTGTCTTCATCATCATCATCATCATAATCATCATCATCACTACAACTACAGATCCAGTCTGGAAAAAATAAATGTGTTAAATATGTTGTTCATTACTGGATTTCTAAAGAGTTGCAGTTTGTAGTTTTTCCACTCACAGTTCCAACCAGGGAGCCAGGCCTTCTTTCAGGATATCCAGTTCTTCTTGCAATGTGATTTTCTTTCCTACTCCCAAGCAGTCAGCTTTCCTGCCCATTAAGCATCCCCTATCCCCATTGAGAGATTTTTAGTTCCGCCGCTTTGACACTTCTCTGCAAAGATTTTTTGTATTTTTGCAAACATTAGTGCCTTCTGAGTCCTATTATCACCAAAATCAAGTTGCAGACTTACAGGTTGTGCAGCATTTCAAGCTTTCTTCTCCTTCTCCTTAAGAGAATAAGAAAAATATAATGCAAAACCAGACTCTAAAGTCTTCCTCACAATATTGAATTGGGGACCATCTTATTGTAGGGTAGTGTCTAATTTTGCTGCCAAGATGTTGGTTATCTTCAGTGTTAAATTAATGGAGTTTAATTTTAATGAGTGCATTGCATTTTTTTTCAAAAAATTTTTGCTTGGCTTTCATCATTTTAATAATGTAGCTCTTCTCCATGTGTCAAGTAAAAAAAAAAAAGATAGATTGATAAGTAAAACAAATACATTATTTCAAAAATGCTTAAAATCACTCTTGAGGGTGGGGGGGAACCTCTTGAGCAAAGTCTAAAAGACCATCTTGCAGAGCAACTTTCTAGACTGTATGTAAAGAAAGCCACTAAAATTTGTTGTTGCATTAGGGGAGTGAAACTTGCAGTTGCTTTCCTTCAAATAAAAAAAAATGAATCTACAAATTTTGGACCTTCTCGCAATCTTTTTAACTGATGCTATCATTGCCTTATGCATAGCTTAGAAAGAAAAGACCACTGTAGATGCATCAGACGAGATGCAATATTTTTAGAAATCTCAGAACATTGGCTGAAACCTTTTCCCTTTTCCCCGCTTAGAGAAAAGGCAAAAATGGAAATGTGGGGGGAGGTAATGGAAGTATATGCAATATCTATTTTCATAGCAAACTCAGATAGAAGCCAAAATGTTTAGTTCAAAATGTGGAATGTGAAATTAAACTAAGTGATATATTTGTGAAAAAATGTGAAAGATTTTTAATTTTGTCCAAGATTCTATGACCAAAGAGAGAGCTGAAAACTCTGTAACTCATGTTTCTTAGTTTTTGCCATCTAAGAAAGAGGAAAAAATTGAGACCAGAAACAACAAATTTTATAATAAACATACCAAAGTATGTTATTAGGGATACAAAATTTAACTTAATATCAACAATAGTGAACACTTATGAAGATAGTAGCACCCTATAGCTTTGGAAATTTGAGCTTGTATATGTCTAGGACAGTGCTTTGCAACCTTTTTTTCACTTGTGTAGCCCTTGACAGCTCATTTCTATAAATTGTACCCCCTCTTCACTGTCTGTCTCAACTGGGTGCATTCTCTTCTCACGGTCAAGGACACAAGAAAGAGGGAGAGACGAGTGTGCATGTACAAGCTTTAGAAGCTGCCTAGTGTGGACAGGACTAAGATTGTGGCAATTTGAATATAAAGCTGTATGTGCATATGTCTGTGAAAAAGATTCTCTTTTCTTTTAAGTTTGTGGGCCAAAGGCAGCTGGAAGCTCAGTTTGTGTGTCATTCTTCTCTTTTTTTCTCTCTATGATCACCGTTCACCCCTTAATGTACCAGGAAAGGAACACCAGTGCCATGGGCAATCAAGAACCGCATTGAGTTGTGCCATCCTTCAAGAATGGCTTATACTTTATATTTTTTCAGGCATTATTCATCTGTGTGTGTGTGTGTGTGTATAGACCTACATGTACTCCAGATTGAGAATTACTGGTCTAAAGTACACACATGAATTATTCTTCTCTAATGTTTTAAACTAAGGGCCTTTCCGCAGCTTACCTTCTTCCGGCGCTGGGATGCAGGGATTGCTCTCGCATCCGGGGTCCTTCGGCTCTTCACAAGCTGCCTGCTCGTGCAAGAGCCCTGCCTCTTCCTTCTGCAGTGTAGCCTGGAACCTTCCCAGGCTGCGCTGGGGCAGGAAGCGCGACCGGCGCAGCTCCAGAGGCTCCACATGCCAGGTACGTGCACGCAGGGCCCAGGAGCAATGCACGATTACGCACCATTTTCGACATCTAGCCAAAAATGAAAAGGTGCGTGATCGGTGGCTGCTGGCCCCTGGAGTGTCACGTGATTGTGAGTGTGTTGTGCAGATCGCTCCTCACAATCGTGTGATGCTCCAGGCGCCCTTTCGCATGGAAAATGTTGTGCAAAAAGGGCCTAAGTCTGTAGACTGTATACTCTCCAACTTTCCCAGTTTGGTAGGAACAGTCCCAATTAATCCTCTCTAATCCCATTTTTTGAGCCGCTTCTAAATGTCCTAGTTTCTCTCCCCCCCTTCCATTTTCCCCTTTTGTCCTCAGCTTATTTCATTTGTACAAACTGAGCTCAAAGTGCAAAAGTAGTTTGCATTCAGTTAACTCAGTGGGGGAGAGGACAGGAAAGGGCAGAATCTTCCCCTTCCCAGGAGGTTCAGGCAAAAGCAAGCCTCTCCTACCTTGTCTGTTCTTCCACATTAATAACTTTTTCTGTCTTGACCACATTTTGATGCTGCTCGGCCACACGTGTAATAGTTTTCATCTGAGAAAAGTTGGAGGGTGTGAGACTGTCTTTCATATAAGCTTCCATTTCACTCATTCTAAAAAATATTGGAGTTGAAAATCTGAAAATTGGTTTCTTTTCCTTAAAAGGAAAATAACATTCTTTGCAACACCACATTTCCTCACATTTTTTTCCTGCGGGCCATCTCTATACTAAACTATTTAAAATTTATATCATTAAGATGTTTGTTTAAATCTGGACTGCCCCTATCTTTTAACCCAAGACTTTCTTGCTTCTCTTCTGTATAATGTCATGGGTCGGAAGAATTTGTGCAAATATTTTAATGTGTACTACGTCATGCTGGGTTTGTGGAGTGAAAGACACTGGATACTGAATGTAAAAGGCATTCCCTCTTACAGTGATTGATTTGGAGTCCTTGTTTACTGTCAAGTAAAAAGAACTACAGATGGTTGATGAAAGACACCCAACATCTGCATTTTCAATACTGCAGTGGAATGTGTAAGGGCAGCAGCAACAGCAAAAGCAGCCTTCATATTAAAAAAGGGAAAAAAGATATTATTTGAAGCAAAGGGCTGTCCTTTTTTAAAAAAAAAATCTGCAGGGTTTTAAAAGCATTTTCAAATAGTTGTTGCTGAAGAAGTGCCCTCATATGGTTTGCTTTAAACAGATGGGAGCAGTATGGGTTTGACCCATGAGAGGGCATGTCCCTCAGACAAAAGATGTCTTTGCTTCTTCATGGCCCTTTCCACACAAGGGCAATATATCGCACTGGCACCGTATTCTTGCTGTTTCATCTGCACATTAAACCGGTTAGTATCGATGTTTCCTCTGTGGATTCGCACAGCTTGAGCTCTTAGCGCGGTTACTATCGACATAAAACCGATGCATTGTAAAACCTGAAAAACTCCAATGTAAAGCACAAAAACTGGTTCAGCTGCGTTTCTGACAACATGCAGAGGTGGTTCTCTGTGGGTGTTCCCACCTTTCTCTGGCATCATTTCTGTCCGCTCCTGTCTCTGCCCCTCAAAGGCAGGGAGGGTGCTGGAATACAATGAAATACATTGGGATCCTCAGGATAGTTGCTTTTCAATTTCTGGCTATCTAGACCAAATTTTTCATGTTGGTTGCACACTTTTTAGACATTCATCATTTCGCAACACAGTAATTTTACTAGCAATTTTACCAGCAAACCAGAAGCGGAGGCTTTGTCTTCTGTAAGAACAAACTAAAGTACCTCTGCTGATGTGTAGCAACGGGTTGTTTTTTTAAAAAAATTGACCAATCAGAGGTACTGGTGTGGAGCAAGGGAGGGAGTGGGAAGAGGATGGGAGTTTCCCAAGAACTTACAGAGCGGAAGCAGCAAATGATTTTCACTGCATTACTTCAACAGAAACTGGAGGCCGTGCAGATAACAATCCAGTAAAATTGGAGTAAGTCAGGTTAAAAAACATTGCTCACAACATGTGGTGAAACACTCCTCTACTCTGGTGCGGAAATGGCCCACGGTGTTTCTCCTTAAAACAGATTGGAACTGTTAACAGTACAAGTTCCAGTGAGGTCCAGCCTGGCTATGGGACTCATCACACAGAGAACAGCAACTGGAGTGAGCAGAGCTTGGAATGTGATTTGCAAACCCCAAGATTCCATAGGAGGTTGAAAGTGGAATCATCATGCTCTAACAGACTCATGTGGAAATGGCCTGAGTCACTTATGCCCTTAGGGCTGCACAATTCCCACCCTGATTTAGACTAAATTGCTATGTATGTACATGGTAACAGCTAATAATATGAGCTGTGAACTGTTTCTTGATTCCACTTGTACATGCAGGCTTCACGTAAGTTTTATGTTGAAATGCATACAGGATTCAGTGAATTTTGTCATGGCCTTCAATCTCATGGCAACAATGTTCGGGTTATGGGAAAAGAGACTCTAATATCTGAATGATATTATAGCGTGGTCTCTTTCCCCCATGTGAATATATCTTTGCTACTAAGAGCTCCCTTGGATGCAAGCGATTTGCTACATGGATGTCATTTCTATTTTTTTTTTAAATTATGAACTCAATGTGGATTGTCGAATGTAGTAAACTGACACATGCATCTATTTTGTTCTTTGTTCAGCCTTGCAAAAGTCATGAGTTCTCATCCTCTGTACAGGCAGAAAATAGGCACAAGGGTGATAGTTGTATCACACAGTGCATAGCTGCCACTATTTGTAGTATACTACAATGTTACCTATCTAGAACAGTTATTCTTATTCTTTCATATTTCATGTCCCATCAGTCACTCTACTGAACAACATGGGTCTTACCATGTCAGAAATTAAAGGGCCATTTTTGTTTTCTAAGAATGACATTAATATGTTTACAGGCATTCTGTTGTTATACTTATTTTAAGTTTTAATGTATATAAAAATGTATAGTATTTTGGGGAGTATACATGAACAAACTAATAGTAATTCTGTTAGTAGTTCAAAAGCATAATACTACTGAGAATCAATTCTACTGCTATAGCAGCTTTAAAACTATGTTTCACTTAGAGACTACTTCTGCATCACATTAGTGGAGTATGTAACTTTGGTTGAGAACTGCTGTTCAAGAAAGTGTATTTGTGTGTGTATGTGTCATCAAGTCACCTGTTAACTTATGACCTCATGAATTAAATTGGACTTTTTAGGCAAGGAGTTCTCAGAGGTGGTTTGCATTTCCTTAGCAACTCTGAATTATGTTGGGAAAACAACATTGTCTAGTATTTTGGCAACTGAACACTAGAGGGAGCCAGTGTCTGCATGTTTTCTTTGTACAAAAATCAACACCTATATTATATTGCTTTTGAAATACTTTTAAAGCAATAAAAAGTTATTTAGATAGATTTGTTTAATCTATTTCTGTTTAACTGGTTTCCTTTACTTAACATGATTGTGAGATGACCTAGGATAGAACTAGACATCAGAATGAAGTGCGGGCAACTTGAAGCTCTCAGGATGTTACGGAACTACAGCCTCCAACTTTCCTCCGCGCTGATAGAGATCACTGAGGCTGATGGGAATTTCAGTTTAACAGCTGTCTAGTGCAGAAGTGGGCAAAATGTGGTCCATCTGCAGCTTCACAAATCCTGTTTTTGTGGCCCTTGACCTCTCAGTATTTCCCAGACTACCTCTTTCGTTCGGGAATCCTCCAGGAACAGCAAGCCTCCATTTAAATAGATCTCAGCCCCTCTAAATACTCTTTAACTAATAATTAAACACTTTTCACAACCAGAAATGAGTGTGCATCCATTTCCAGAGTTTTTTTTGTTCCTGCAGGAAAAAAATTGACCTCAGACCTTGTTGTCCAGTCCTTTTTTCGGGGGTATCAGATTGGTCCCTTGTATGCTAAAGCCACTGTTTCTTTCTCACCTAATAATGTCTAGTGCAAGGCTGCAGAAATTTTCAGGCCCTGATTTGATTTCTTCATTGGACACTGGGCTGGCAGGGCTGCACAGGTGATCATCTGGGCAGTGGGGAAAGGTGTGGTGTGGTGGGTCAGTCTACAAGCAGCCCTCCTGTGGTCCAAGGGCCATAGATTGTGCATCCTTGGTCTCACTGAATTGACTACATGTTGTGGCATCTTTAGACTCCCTGTTTCTAGGTCTCTGCTCCACTCCATTGGCTGCTAATGATCAGGGTGGACAATGGGTATCATAGGCCCTTTCCGCACCTTACCTTCTTCCAGCTCTGGGGTGCAGGCATTGTGCAAGCAGCCTCTGGTGAGAGGCTATTGCATCCAGGGTCCTTTGGCTCCATGCAAGCTGTCTGCTCGCGTGAGAGCCCCTCCTCTTCCTTCCGCAGCACATCCTGGGAGTTTCCCAGGCTGCGCTGGAGCAGGAAACACAACTGGCACAGCTCCGGAGGCTCCGCACACCAGGTAAGTGCACGTGGGGCCCGGGAGCAATACACGATTGAGCACTATTTTCAGCTTCTAGCCGAAAATGGAAAGGTGCATGATCAGTGCCTGCCAGCCCCTGGAGCATTGCACGATTGTGAGTGCGTCATGCAGATTGCTCCTCACAATCACGCAACGCTCCAGGTGCCCTTTCGCATGGAAAATGCCGTGTGAAAAGGGCCATAGTGAGAAGTAGAGCTATATGGCATTGCATGGTGGGGAGGCCACCTTACATTTACTGTCTTGTATAATATAGTCTTAAGGTAGCAGAAATGCATAAATGGTTCCTAAGTCATACTTCAGTTACTTTAAGGAAAGTGAGGGGATTTCCAATATTTTCCTACTCCATCTGCTGCTCCCCCAGCTTATGCCACATCCCTCCCAAGGTCCCCTCAGCACCCAACAACTGATTGGCTGGGGGCTCTATAGAGGGAAGGGAGGAGCTCAGAAACCCCTATTCCATTCTGTGAACCATTCATAGAAGGAAAGTGAGTATCCAAACTTAGGTAACCGTTTTTAACCATTTGCAAAGAACAAAGCTCTAATGTATCCAAAACTCTTCTCTACCCACTGGCTGGGATGTTGTCTGCAGGTCCTGCGTGACAGACATGTGTGAGTGCCCAGCTCATAAGAACTGCTACTGTGAATCCTTCTTAGCTTATGCCCGAGCCTGCCAGAGAGAAGGTCTGAAAATCCACTGGAAGCCTGAGCAGAGCTGTGCTGGTAAGCAGGCATGCTGATTGCTTAATGGCAACTATGGTCAGTGGGGTAACACATTTCACATGTAACTAAATTCAGACAGCTGATCCTTCTTTTCTCTTTTTGCCCCATTTCTCCATTTCAAATCACCCTTCCCCCTCCCCACAGCTGATTTTCTTTCCATACCTCACCCCTGCCCTGGTGGAGATGTGATCTTGTAGCTTAAAAGGCTGGTTTTGTCCAGGGAATGGGTGAGGCATCCCCTCCCACAGCTGCTTTTCCCTAGCAAAAATAGTCCTTTGGCATATGCATGTAATGTAGCTGTTCCCTGAATTTATAATCCAGCAGTCAACTTTATTATAGTGCTATAGTGCCAGCGAAAAGAGAGAGAGAGAGACGGAGGGAGGAGGAGAGAGCAGATCAATAAATGGTTACCAGGTGCTGAAATTGAATGACCAGCCAGTTTGAGTGCTGCTCTTTGGAGAGAATGCAGGAAGCATGAATGACAAGCAAAATTCCAGCAACTTTATGCTAACAAGCTGATTGTAAAACTGTGCTTCAGATACCTGTTCTGCTTGTCGAAGCCTGATGAGTAGCTGGGTGGTTAGGAGAAGGATCACAGAGCATTCATTTGGAAATAGGCCTTCTGATTACTAACATTTCCTGCACTACTTTTAGTTCATGTGGATGCACAGCTGTAATAGATCTGCTTTCATAGGAAGGAAAAAAGGAAAAAGGAGTGGTGGTAGGAATACCACAGCTGATTTCCATCTATTTTACTCATTAAGCTGAGGAGCCCTGCCAGTTCCCAATCATTTATGACCAAGTGGTTGCAGTTAAGTGGGGATAAGGGGACCAGCTTGGTTCTAGCCTGAAAACTTTTGGAGGAGCATGGAACAGATGGATTCCATTCTGTCAGAACTCCACAGTGGACTATGCCTTACATGGTAGCCTAGCATTGTAGAAAGGCCCAGAAACCTCTAGTAGGGTAAGGGAGCAGTGTGGATGCAGCCTCTCACTTCTCTCTGAGAGCCTGCAACACATTCTGGATTATACCATGGGTGAAGGGATTTGTTTCCCCAAGTGTGCTAGGCCTAGTAAAATGCTGGCCAAGATCCTGCACTGAGAAGCATGCATATATCACATAGCTATGTTTCCCTAGCTGTGTCTTCTGATGCTATCCGCCTCCCAAGTACCTTTTGTAAGGAACACAGCACCCTCACCAACATGGGTATTTCCATGTTGCTTTAAAGCAGGGGGCTCAGCAGGGATGCATCTAGCTGTTTTCCTATAGCTAGATGCACTATGAGAAGCAAATGCTGAGGTCTCTAGGGATCCTTGAGTGATCCTTAGTGATGACATCTTTGCAGTGCATCCAGCTACAGAGGGAGCTACATTGATTATATGGTGGGTGTTGGTGGTGATGGGGATCATTGCATTGTCAGAACAGAATTCCACTCCCCACAACAACCAAAGGTGAGTTGTGATGGTCTATAAGTCTCACTTGCACCATCATAATTCACTAACAGGATGCCAAATGCAGTTTTTGGTCCAGATCTAAACAATACTTCAGTGCTGTAAATCCTAGGCCCATTCCAGAAATATGTGCTTTATTTATTCATTAGTATTTCCTGCCATTCCTCTAATGAGCTCAATGCAGGGTATCTGCCTCTTTACCAAATACACAAAGAGTCCCCTGAGATAGGTCAGGCTATAGAAAAGTAATTGGCCAAAGGTTGTTCAGTGAGTTTCATGACTGAGTGGGGACTTGAACCTGGATCTTTCAAATCCCAATCCAGCAACCATGCCACACTTTAAAATACTTTCTTGGTAACATTTTAAGAACACAGTCTCACATTGTGCATAAAACATTGAAAACTCACTGTTTGCAGTGCTTCTCCCTTGCCACAGTTAAAACTTATGCTGGTATTTCATATTCAATGGATTGTTTACCTGTGGAAGAAGAAGGTATCATTAGTTTTCCAAGGAAACCTTTTGCTAAGTTAGCCATATGCTAAGCAGGCCAGTTATGTCAGTGGCAGTTTCTTCTTCTACCCATGCACTAAAAGATAGCAGTCCCATCTACACTTGTGTCTGGCCACCCCAGTCCATCTCATCTCTTAAAATTCATTTTTTGATTTGTATCCTGAGTTGTTCAGTCTGTACTGTTTTTCAGGGCATCTAGCTATGCTGTCTTTAATTACAATTGGTGACTTTTACACCAAACAATTGCCTTCTAGTCTCCATAGCGCAGGCTACACTATTGAAAATTGTTATTTCCCTTGCTGATGGCTTTATTACTGCATGTCACTTTCTAATGGGGTTGTAACCTAGGCACTTGCAGGAAAGAATTGATGCTTAATAAGAAAGATTAGAAAAACGATATTCTTTGCTGCTCCAGAAATTATTACTTTGAGGCCCATGTCACTAATTATATGTGACACAAAGTCCACTGATTCCCTTCAGCTGCCTCTTAGTGGAGGGTACATTAGCAGATAAGAGTGAACAACAGAGCTAAAAATAGTTGGGCAGTTGCCCTAAAAGTTGTGATCATCCTCTATAATGGAGAAAATAATACAAGTAAAGTAGTTCCCAAGTATGATTCTAGTGTCAGATATCATTAATGGAATTCATTTTTCCCCCTCTTGCTCATTCTCTTCCGCCCCTTCTCCTTCTTTCTGGTTGATTGACCTTTGTCTCCAACAGCAAAGTGCTAGAAGGTGAATTTTATAAATCACAGGAAGAATAAAGTGCCCGCTTGTATCTTATGGCATTGACTTTGTAGGATTGCACTAACATACGCAGTCCAAAGAGTAGCTGGACGAAAAGTTGGATAAGGTTTCCACATAGCACATTACAGGAGAGTGGAATTCAAGGGCAGAGGTTGTTACCATTCTGAAAGTCCTCAAAGCAGACCTAATGTGGATGACCTTGAATTTATATGTACAAAATGCATACAAAAAAGATTGGCAGGCTTCTTCAAAAATGGAAAATTCAGACTAGCCCCGTGTTTTGAAATCAACAAAATGTCTGATGGCCCTAACTAGAGCAAAGTCCACTGAACCGATGAAACTTAAATAACTGTTAACTTACCAAGTTCCTTTTGATGCAGTGGGTCTGTTGTAGCTGGAATGAACAATAGGATTTAGGCCCTGAATCCTACAAGCCACTGATCTTTGGTAGAAAAGACCCCCTATGTAGCCTAAGGTTTGAGTGCTGGACTCAGAGCAACCAGGGTTCAAATTCACACTCAGCCATGGAAACCGACTGGATGACTTTGGACAAGCTAGGTTCTCTTATTCTTAAAGGCAAGAGCAATCTTCCTCTGAATAGATCCTGTCAAGAAAACCCTAACAGAGGGTCACACAAAAACAACTGTATGTGTGTGGATGGGTGTCTCTGCGACCCCAAAGGAAAGAGAATGGATAATGAATATATAGAGGCTGGCAACTTCAGGGGAATAGTTTTGACCACTAGGGATCTTGCTGTAAGTCACACCTTATCCCCAAAGTCATAATTTTTGAAAACAGAAGTGACAAGAAGCTAACCTGATTTTGAAAAACAAAAGCCCTTCTGCCTCTCATGTACCCACACTATAAAACAAATCCCTTGTTCTATTGGGAGACTGCTGCTCCTGGTGGCTTCCAGGAGCAGCACTACAAAGTTCTGGATGAAGAAGAATTAGTCCTGGACTTAAAATTAGAATTGAGAATAGGATATATTTTGGGATCCTGAAAGCATTGAGAGGTCAAAATAGTTGTATGCTGTCCATGGGCTTACTTTGAGCCACTTTGAGTCCCAGCCTGGGGAAAAAATGGAATATAAATGAAGATAACAAAAATAATAGTTCACCACACACATATAAGATGTGTCTGCAGATACGTAAGCTCTGTCTTTGTTTTGTGAATTAGGTCTTGCTTTGCCTTTTTACTTACCTATTACCAGTTTTGGCATTTAAAAAACTGGTTAGTTAGCACTCAAACCTGCAGCTCAAGAAGGCTTGTTCCCATGATGCAACACTATTGTAAACTAAATGTAATGCCAATTCAGTGATGTGGAAAACTTCAGGCCACCAGCTTCTCCATCTAGCCCCTCACCTCTGCTGCCAAGCCACACCCATGCGCTGCCCTTCCTGTCTTGTCAGATTGCTTGGATTCTCTTCTGTGCACTAAGAAAGGGGAAGCCTTTCTATTACACAGAAGGGAAATGGGAAAAAGAGAGAATGAGAGAGAGAGAGAGAGACTGGGGGTGAGAGAGAGAAGGGGAAGGAGAGAGGAGAGAGGGAGAGAAAGGGAAATTGACAAAGATCCTTTGTCCCTAACTGCTTTTGTTACCACTCTTGCTTTTACTTTTCTGTACTGTCCATGGCCTCTTCTATCATAACCTCCCTTCCCCACCCACCTCACATAAAAATCATTATAGCCAGCAGGCTGACGAATGTCCATCATCACTCTGCAAAATCATGAAACATTAAAGCACTAAGCCCCTTTCCGCACCTTACCTGCATCCTGCAATATCCTGGCGTCATCCCAGCAGTGCCTTTGCTGGGATGGGAGCATATCCTGAACACTCCCCTCCGCACCCAGTTGGCTGCCAGCAGATGGTAGTGTTTGGGACACACTCCTTCCTTCCAGAGTGCAACTGGCCTCTTCCGATGCTGCACTGAGAAAGGAAGCACTTTGATACTGCTTCCACCCTTTCCTCACTGGGCCAGCCAAATGCCATCCTCACAAGAAAGGGGCCTGTTACCAGATTTTTTTCCAATAAGAGTATAATGCATGATAGTGATGGCTGGGGACATGACAGGAGCAGGACCGCAACGACATCGTGCAGTAGCACGCATTGTGGGCTGGCTTCAACATGTCCCCATGCCAGGATGGGGCTGCAGTGTGGAAATGGCCTAAGTTTTGGTTCCTCTGAAATGGGCCATAGAAGGAGTGGTTTAAAGTAACCAGATCTGCACATCTTACAGCATAAATTTCAGTTGTTATATTTTAAGAAACTGAAAAATGTTTGAAAGAAAGGAAAAATAGGTTTAGAAAGCAGTGAGATACACAAAAAGGTCATCTATTAAACAGGATTTTTTTTATTGTTGAGAGGTTCCATGGATTAAATATGAAGCCAAATGACAAATATTAGTGATTAAACAACTGGTAGTTTTTACGAACTAGAGGCAACAGGAAGAAAGAAGATGACTTTAGATGAGAAATTAAGAACATAAGCTTGGCCTCAGCAAAAGGGCAATGTGTGGATCTCAGATGGGCTTGTGAGTCACATACTAATCTCAGTGTCCCTGTTCCATGTACCACACTGCCCAATAAGGTTTAATGAACCTCTCCCAGTGGTTCTTCCTGTGGCTGTAAATGAGAAACCTCACTGTATATGCTCAAGAAGCAACCTTTATACATGCCTAAAATAGATGTCTTTGAATTGCTGTGCTTGGCATCATTCCATTTAGCTGACTAACTCCAAAGAAATAGTACCATCTATAGGGCTTAAACAGAACAGAGGGATATAATTCTGGTAAGGTATAATTTGGAAAAGCATCTTCAGCATCGGAACTATATTGGACGGACTTCCAGTTATGTAAGGTTTATATATCACAAAACAATGCACGTGGATCAGGTCTAGTTTTGTGAAATTCCTAAATTGTAGAATTCAGGAACTCCTCCCTAGATAAAGGCTACTGAATCTAAGTATCCTTTATGTCAAGTATTATGAAGTTTTAATGTGGGCTGGAAAAGAGGATGCTGTAAATATTTAGAGTGATGTGCTCTTCTGCATTGGTCAAATTTATCATTTCAAAGTGATGAGTTTAGTTCCTCTGTAGCCCATCTGTAGCTGCTCAAAAATATTGTCTCTTCTCAAAACGTAAATAAAGAGAAGGGAGATAATGCCTAGTAGGTTTCCTCCTGACACTCAACCCAACCTAATTTGATCTATTGTAAAAGTAGAAGCCAAACTATGGCTATATGTGAGTGTGCATTGCATGAATGCATTCTACTGTCTGTCCTGCATCCACTGCCAGTCAGTGGATAATTTTGCTCCAGTTTTGCTTTCCATGAATGAGACTGTTGTTCCTCACCACAAAAGGTTCTGAGTCAATGAAACATTTCCACTGGTGGAATGTGTGAGCAAGTAATTTTCAGCAATTCCCCCTTGATCTATATCCCCTCTCTGCCCCCTGAAAATCTGCTTGGGATTGTTAGAAGACCTGTGGAACAGTGTGGGGGATGGTGCTAGAAACTACAGGGGAAGGGGAAATCAGAAAACCCCACCTCTCCACACATATACATATCCCCTATGGTCGGGAACTCCCCAAGTAGACTCCACTTAGAGCAGGGTTAGGCAAAGTGTGTTCTGTAATCTGCATGCAGCTCCCAAGGATATTTTTGTGGACCCATCTGGGATCAAAAAAATGCTTCCAAATGCCCCCAAATATTAGCTTTTTTTTTAAAGAAAGAAATAGAAATTGATGTCTGGGTCACATCCTGTTGCAAAAGAGGCCTTTTCTGGGCCTCAAATGACCAAGCTCTCCCCGCACCCCCTCAGAAAAAGCATGTCAAAATGCATTGCCCAGAAGGCATTGTGGTCATTTTTTTTTTTAGAGCAGATGTGGGTAGCATGCAGTCTTACGAGGTTTCTTCAAGAGCTAACATGGGCCCCTGACTTCTAGCAGTTCCCCATCTCTGACTTGGGGGTGATTTCAGTAGCAGAAATGAAGTCTGGATTCAACCCAGTGATCAGAGGATAATTTTTAATATTTAATCTCCACTCTCCCTCTGCATTCTGTTTATAACTTAACCAGTCTCTAGTTTAAGAAAGTCATTCTGTGAAAACTGTTCCTTAATGTCAATGGGAAATGTGCCAGAGGAAGTTGGGAGTTAGTAGAAAAAGCAAAAATATCATTTGTCATCTCCTCTAATATATTCACTGTTACCTCTTTGTGTTTGTTCCACAAATTTCTGGAAACTGAGAACAAACAGCTCATCCCTAATGCAGTCTGACTACATATTTTTATGTTATAACTCTGTGTTACATTCAAGTGACCCAGATCAAAGCTGAAGTGGAGCTTTGGCTTTTCTTTGAAAGTTTTTTCCATCTTTTCTTTGATAGTTTAATATCCCACTGATAGTTTGTGATCAGATAGGCAGCACTGAGGTGCCATGAATTGACAGTGTGTGGGACTGAATCTAGACTTGGTCATACTTTGAGAAGATTCACTGAAACAAATGAGTAGTTGGTTATAGTTGGGATGCAATCAATGAATTGTAGACAACCACATGTAACATTTTCACAAAATAATATTCCGGTTTCTCTGATCTGTGTTCCAGCAACCCAGTGTAAACATGGTGCAGTTTATGATACCTGTGGTCCTGGATGTGTGAAGACATGTGACAACTGGAATGAAATTGGACCTTGCAATAAGCCATGTGTTGCAGGGTGCCACTGCCCTGCAAACTTGGTCCACCACAAAGGAAGATGCATCAAGCCCATTCTGTGTCCACAGCGGTGACATTAAGTTTTACTACCAAAGACTTTGAAACTGGTATCTTTGGAAGCTCACAGCCAATGAAGGACTGCGGTGTTGGCAGATTTTGCAAATTGGTCTTGCAAAGAGTGGGAAAAAAAGTGTGCCCATATATTTATATGTGTATATGGAAAAAAAAGTATCAGTATAAGCAAGGAATGTGTGTGCTCATACAACATGAGCTTGTGTCTTTATGTCAGAGCTTGGAAAAAGTTATGTTTTTGGAGTACAGCTCAAGGAATCCCTCACCCAGATGGCCATGCTGACTGAGGAATTCTTGGAGTTACAATCTAAAGAATACCTTTTCCCCCCGAAATTGTGTGCATGTCTGCAGAGAGATCAGATGGAAAGAATTCAATTGTCATATCCCTGCCATCACAAAAGAAAGGCAAACATTGTACAACTACCCATCAGCCTGTCAGAGGATGGATGCCCCATGTGATGAAACCATAAGCCCTCTACCTGGGAGCCATAGTACCACACATTGTCCATTGCAGCAAAAGGCCATTCCTCATCTTTCTGAGTTAAGAATGGATTAAGAGTGCCCTTTTCCGACCACACACAATATCCTCAGTGGAGTCACTGATCAAGGTAGCATTGAGGTTTAACTATATATATATATATATCCATACAGCATACATGTAGACACACATATGAACATAGGCATCATTTATATAAACCATAGAAGGATGAATGATCATATGTTTGTGTGTGTGTGTGTGCGTTATATATATATATATAATTTTTTTGATATGAAATTTATGTATGAGTATTTCTATGATCATAACCCGTAAGCTATGTGAGTCATTTGCAGAAATAAATCAGGTGTTTGATGGCATAGAAGGACCTCACAGGATGACTGAAATTCATGTTTCTCGTTTCCATGGCAATATTACCAGGGCTACATGATTTCCAGTTAAGATTACTTTTAGGTTCCCATGTATGAACACACAGCAGATGTTCTGCTGCATTTAAAATTTGTCCTCCTAAGAGTAGCCTTGGATTGTTGTGAAGAGCAACATAATAAAGCAACGAAAGCTGGGCATTGCATTTTATATGTCACTCTTCTTTGCTGGAAGTCCTCTAAATATTGCCCCAGCTCCTTGCCTGGGCACTGCTGTTACATATGGGTGGAATAATGTTTAGATAAGTTGTGAGACTCAGAGTGGTGGATACAGATGTTCAGAGATCATATTAGTCCTCCCACTGGATCTTGGAGGGCCATGAGCCTTTGCTGTCCCCCTGCTTTTTTTAACCTTTGGGAGAACTTGTTGTTCTAAATTTCCACTATGTCTCCCAAGTGGTTTGGGACCTCTAGGCTCTTTTAAGCCAAAGAGAGGCTTTTTAGCAACAGTAAAGTAAACAAGGTTTTTCAAAAGGTACCAGTTAGGTCTAAAACGTTTAGGGAGGGGCACATGGCAAAGTTACTCCCCCTCCGGGGACACGTTTAGCAGAAAAACTAGAGTGATGTGGGGCTGTGGTTGACTTCAAAAACAACCATAGGGAGCTTCATACAGCCCACAGTTTGCCCACTCCTAATAAAACTGTCTTTATAAATTTGATGTTAAAGACCTATTTGAGTCACAATTCTATGTGAGTTTTAATATCCATTGATACTCAATTGAAGACAGTGGTGTTTAGCTTACTGAATTCTAAAAGCTAGTTCAAAACATGGTGGCTATTGTCTGACATTACACACTTGGACAAGTGAATGCTTCAGAACTATGTGTTCCCCACCCACTATCTTGCATGCTGTTATGTCCTAAATCACACTCAATTATAGACAAGCTATGGATCAACCAGGATCTAAATCCAGGACCTCACTGTGGTTTGAATTGTGGTCTTCATGCTGGGATGAAACAAAGATTCCATGCCTTTGTTTTCAAATGGCTTGATAAAATGGGTTAAGATGTATGTGCAACTGAGCAACTGATCTTCAGAAGCACTGAGAATCTTTCGATGATCTCCAGAAGCCAAACATGATGACTCACTCCCATTTTCATCTTGCCAAATGGACAAAAAGAGGAAACATCAATGAAGATACTGCTATTTATAGTAAATGATATCTGGAATGGACATTGCTTCTGGAATGCAGAACCATTTTGCTATCATGTTAATCGTGTAGGAGAAAGAAAAATTCTATTTAAGCCACCTTCTTTACAACATTTCAGACTGGTCACTAAACAGTGAAGAAATATAAGAGGCATGTACTTAATGGAGCCAAAGACTATTTCTATAAACTCCTCAACTGTTTTTCTCATGTATTTTTGTCATTTCCTATTAGCTGAAATGGGCAAATGGTATGTGACCTCAGTATTCATTTACACATACACACATGCAGACCTATATCTCTGAGAAGGCCTATATGTTGTGTAGGTTGAAGTACAAAAGAAAAAAAAAATCTGTTTATTATTTAAATATTTAAAAGCATCTATCCATATATGTTATGTTTGATACCTATTGAAAATAAATATTAAAAAATTAAGAAAAATGGTATGCTTGTTAAATATACCATGCTAAGGCCCTTTTCGCACGTAGGTCATTAGCGCAATGAGGGAGAGCCCTCGCGCTATTGTAAACTTCGCAGAAAAGCCCCTTGCACTCCGCACACAGCAGGGCATTTGTGAGAGAGCACCATTCCCTGCCTGGTGCCTCTTCCGCATGTCGGTGTCGTGGGCCACGCCCAGGTCCCTCCCTGTCCCCGCCCCACTGGCCCTGATTGGGCGGTGGGTTTTCTTTTTTTTTATTTTTTTCAGCCTATCGTACTAACGTTAGCACGATAGATCCTGCCAACAGGCCATCGCAGCAGCCCCAAGGGCAGACCAGTAGCAGAGCTACGGTGCTAATGCGCTAACGTGCTAACGATAGCACCAGTTTTTTTTTAAAAAAATAGTCAGCCAGACCCCAGAGGCTGCTGTCGTCTCAAGTGTGGCGACGCAACCCCGGGGTGGGCTCTTGCGGCAACATGTCGGGCAGTGTTCCCTGCTACCATGGGGGCAGCGGCGTCCCTGCTGCTGGGCGGGGCTTCCTCTGGGAGTTGCTGTGTGGCGGACAGGCAGCTGGGACTGCCCGCACCCCGCCCACTCCCGGCTCCTTCGCGTAAGAGGGCTCCGCAGGCCCGCGGGTTGCACGAGCGATATGTAAAAAGGAGGTCATTTTCGCTTCCAGGCGAAAATGAAAAAACGCGACTCCAGCACTACTCACGATCGCAAGAGCCCCGGGTCGGCGGGAACGTCATGCGGTACGGCGGCTCGTGAAGGGGGGAGGGAGCGTGTTTAATACGCTTTCAAACTGCCATGCAAAAAGGGCCTAAGATTATTTTTTAATTAAATGTGAAGATTAAAAGTTCAGTTGTAACACGTAAATTTCCAGTATCTTGAACCTAACAATTTTTGTTTTCCTGATGACTGCAAGTTAGACTTTTAATTGGTGAAAACGAAGCAAGTTCCAGAGGAGGCAAAATAGACATTTTTTCCCCACAGGTTAGATTGGGTCAATTTGGCCACCAATAGACCCAGTTGGGGAAAGTCAGATAAATATAGGCCATTTCTGTGCTAGACTGTTATAGTACTATTATTCCACTTTCAACATCCTATGGATTCCTGGGGTTTGCAAACCCCGGGATTCCATAGAATGTTCTAAGTGGAATAATAGCACTATAACAGTCTAGTGTGGAAATGGCCATATTGTTGAATAATAAGGATGGGCAAGGGTGCCTGCTGGTTCAGTTTTCCTGGAGCCTTATATTTTTGAAGTTACTCTGTAGCTACACATGCATACCAACTGCTTACATGGATATTGATTTGTAATTAAACTGAATGGAGACTGGTAACATAAAGCAACATAAGAATAATCATAGAGAAAATACTCATTTTACTAGGTCCGTCTTAGCCACTAATCCTACAAATCCTTAGCCTGTACAAAGGGTCAGCAAAGAATGGCCCATGGGCTAAATGTAGCCCCACACCATTTTTGCAGCCCAGCTGTCACCAGGCTCCAACCCATCCTAAAAACTGGAGAGCAAAAAAAAATTGACTGTACACTGTCCCAGAGCTTATGAAAATGTTTTAAATTGAATGTCACAGAATCCTGCAGCTAGTGTAGCTTGTTTTCCAAGTTCTGCATGATTCACTGAGGAGGGAATTTGTGTTTTCATCTGAGTCTCCAGATGACATTGGCCTGGAAACACTTTCTCCATGGCTAATGGCTTTGTCTGCCTGCATCTTCTCCACTATTTGAAATGCGTTTTTTTCTTAATGAGTTGTAACATATGAAAACTACTGTTCTTTTTGCTCTCAGGATTATTCTAGGATTACCATTTTAGAATTTAAAAATCTCAATTCTTATCTTGAAATGAGACACAAGCTGGAAGAATTGTCCCTCCCACCCTGCCCGCCCATACCATAGTTATTAAGTTGGTTTGCAGAAGAGTTTGTGATGGGGCACAAAAATGTGGGATTGCCTAAAAGACACAAATGTCCCGTATCTCACAATTCTTTTCATGTTGGTGTTTACTCTATGGATTTGTGTTCCTTAATAAGCTACACTTTAACAAAGTTGTCATACTACACCCACACTGCTGAGTGTTGTGTCTGGCTTCATATTCTGTGACATCCCTAGAGGCCCTGAATCTGGTAAGATGAGGTCAAATACTAAAACCATCAGGAGGAGGCTTGAGCTTGTTGGGGAATTCCAGTGCCCTCACCACCACTGCTTTCCCGGAGGATATTGTGCTTGGGGTACTTGGGCCTTTTCCACGCTATGCTGTAATAGTGCTATTATTCCACTTTCAGCATCCTGTGGAATTCTGGGATTTGTAGTTTCCTAAGGCCAAAGAGCTCTCTGGCTGAGAATCCTAAATGCCCCTCCCTAAACTGCAAACCACAGGATTCCAGAGGCTGTTGAAAGTGGAATCATAGCACTGTAAAAGTGTAGTGCAGAAATAGCCTTAGTGTGATCTGTGATAGGAAGATGATATGGCCCATGGTCCAAACACAGAGGAGCAACTTACATCCAAAATGACAAGTTGGCACACGGACGCGCACACACAGACCTGCTCAGACCATCAGTGATATACCACTGAGCTGATTCACACCTGAACAATTGTAAGGTTTTGGATGTTACCCGTCAAAAAATGTCAGACTTCTCTGAATTTTGCAATACAATTGCATGCTCAAGAAAGGGCTTTTAAATGCATACACTTGGACAATGAATGTTTAGAAAGGAACAGTCTGTGGTATATATATATATAGAGAGAGAGAGAGAACTGTGTACTTTTGAGGAAAATAAATGTCTAAAAAATACATGTCTATCAGTTTTGAACAGATTTAAAATATTTGCAGATTAATGCTGAAATGAGAAGGATGCATTAAGATATGAACAGATGAGAAAGTGATATAGAGGAAGAGACACAGAAATAGAATAATGCATCTGTCTGTGGGTGAGAAAGCAGGAAATCCTCTCCAGAAGAAAAAGGCAACGAAGAGACAACAAGGCAATGAACATAGGTCCCTGAATACAGACAGCATGACTATTCTGCAATCATATTTGTAAGGTTTTTTAAATGTAATTAATATTCCCTTGATAGTGATTGCTTCAGTTTAGGATTAAAGAACTCACTCATTCGCTTTTGTTAAAGTAAGGCCATTTCCGTACTATACTGTTATACTGCTATTATTCCACTTTCAACACCCTGTGGAATTCTGGAGTTTGTAGTTTACTGAGGCCAAAGAGCTCTCTGGCTGGGAATTCTAAAGGTTCCTCCCTAAACTACAAACCACAGGATTCCATAGGATGTTGAAAGTGGAATAACAGCACTAGAACAAGGTAGTCCGGAAATGGTCTAAGTTAAATTGGCGCAGTTTTATTCCACCTCCTTTAGTAGACGAGCCCTAAACGAACAGTTCCTTTTTTCACCTACATCTCCTAGGCCCTTTTCGCACTGTACCTTTTTGCGCGAGGGGGGAGGGCGAGAAGCCTCCTCCGGGACGCCGCTGCTTCCACCCTCATTCCTTCCGCAGGCGCTTCCTGCTGGCCCCACCCCTTCCTTCCGCAGGGCACCATGGGAGCTGTAGGCTCTGTGGGGGGAAGGAAGCACAGCCCGGCCGCCTCGCGATGCTCCGCACAGCAGGTAAGTGCGCATGGGCGCCGCGAGCGTTGCGCGAGCGTGGGTGATTTTTGGCTTCAAGCCGAAAATCAAAAAAATACGCTCGGGCGCTGCGTCAGCCTTGTGAGCGCTGCGCAAGTGGGGTGCGTCATGCGGTGCGACGCTCCCATTTGCGCGGCACTCAAGGGTCCTAGAATCGCCCAACCCTCTGCCATTATGACCAGCGGCTGTGCTGGCTGTGAGACTGGAGAGTTACAGACAAAAAAAGAAACTTTTCCAAATTTTACACACACACACACACACACACACAAAACCCAGATAAGAGAGCACGCCAGGCATCTCTAATGCCTTCTGTCAGGTCCCTGCATAAATGCTGGATTTGTAGTCCATTACACAACTTTGATACATAATTTACATGTATTATTTAACTGTATCATTAGACAATAATTATGCAGGTATGGATATGTTCACCATCACTTACCCTCTTTGTTCAGTGGCTATGGATGTTGTAAATTTCCCTATGCATAAAGTTTTTCCAGGAAAACATGGCAGTGCTCACACAGATCTTTGTTGATTCACATATCATGTATAGCCAGTCATATAAGGAATTGGTCACAATTAACTGAGAATACAGGGGAAAGAACATGTTAATTTATAAATTTCAGACAACACATGACCATAAGGGTAGTTTTTAATTTTTTCCAAGTATGACATTCCACTTAAATAAACTGCATCATCTTAATAAGACCCAAACCCTTACTTTGATGTGGCAAGGTAAAGATACCCTTTTAAAATCCTGTTTCCTTTAATGGAAGAAGATCTATCAAAAAAACTTTCCTTTCAAAACTCAGTTCAGAGTTACTTCTAAGCTGCCTTCTTCAGTTGTAAACAAGTCATGTCACATTCTTATTTTTAGTATCACCATACTCCCTCGTCTCATCCATTTCGCTAAAACATGAATTTTTAAAAATTATTTGTTTAAGTAGTGAGGCACAATCCAAAGATGCATGGAGCACACTTGTTGTAAGCTTCTTTTATGCCAGGCATATTTTAGTGCGGAAATAGTTTTCTTTGCTTAAGACTTGCTCTACACATCTCTCCTGTCAACTACTACCACTTAATACGTAAAGAGTCGTGCTTTGAAGATCTGCATTTTATACAAAGCAATCACTTCAACAATTTTTTTTGAAGTCAAAATGTACATTGATGTTTCTCTTCAAAAAAGTTGTGACTGGCCTTCGTCTTGGGTTATAATTCAAATCCTTGTTTCTTAAGAAATCCAAGTTTTGGAAACATACGCCTTTCAACGATACAAAGTGAGGGTTAGTTGCCTGGGTTCATATTGTGAATTGCTGGCCATTTCTGCACTAGACTGTTATACTGCTATTATTCCACTTGCAACATCCTATGGAATCCAAAACTGCAAACCCCAGGATTCCATAGGATGTTGCAAGTGGAATAATAGCACTATAACAGTCTAGTGCGGAAATGGCCTCAGTCGATTACATATGAATGTCATCTGGCATATCTGGTGATCATTACCAATTCCATTAAATTACATTTGGAGTCTCTTTCTAGTTGCATTCTTCAACTTCACTAATAATGACAGATTTCCCTTTTGAACCTTACAAGTCCATGTTCAGTGAAAGCTATAATAAACAAACAGAACATATCTTTGTTGGGGTATAGTGAGCATTACATGTAGCAAACAGTGGTATACATTTTCTGCTTTTAAAAATCTAATGGATTTTTTCCCCCTTTCTGACTGAAAGTTACAAAAGAAAAGAGGAATGGTTTGTTTTTATTCCAATAAACAATGGCACAGTCATATCCATTTTCAAGCTGTAGTCAGTGTCCAAGGTCGTGCTTTCATGTCCTTTCATTTTTCTGTTTTCTGTTTCAGTAGTCAAATGAGTAAATGGAAGTTTATAAATATTAATAGTAAATATCTTTCATTTTCAAAGTCACCCAGTCTTTTTAAATTAAGCTAGCTTGAGACATGCTGCTGTTTTTCAGAGTTGGGGAATTCCAAATATTGATGGACTAAAAATCCCACTGTCCCTCACCACAGACTTTTGTGAGTGAAGGCTGATGGGAATTGCAGTCTAATAACATTCCCCAAAACTAATTTATATGATGTGATACCATGGTGTTTAGAGATTAAAGAGTCCTTCACATTTATCTGACTGGTGGATTTTTTTTGTCTTCAGCTTTGGACTGCTGGTTTACAGCTTTACTATGCTGAAGCAACGTGGTCCTTTTAAGTGTCATCAGTGACCAAGAAAGAATTTTGATATACTGTAGAATAGAAATCTCCTCTACAGCTATCTTTAAAAAATACATGCATAAATTATCCAGAATCTTTTTCCTCTCAGCTGAAGCAGAAGAAATTCTCTTCTTTTCCTTCAGAGGCTGGTTGGACTTAAGCTGCTTATTGGCAAAAAGGAAGATCTCTGTGTAGCATATTGGGAGTGAAAAATCTTTTTTAAAAAATAAAGCCAGGAAAGAAAAAAGAAGTGTATTTAGATTTCTGCTTCTCTCTATAGACCAGTTCATCCCTTTGCCTTTAAAATAATAGAGGGGATCCCACTCTTCAATCATTAACAGACAAGTGGAAAACATTTGGTAGAATGTGTTCATAATTTATTAGCACAGAGTTGGATACAGACTCAATAAGTCTTTCCTTAATGCTGTTGAATCAGTGGGATATTTTAGGGACTTGTGATTGCAATGGTGTTAAAACAGAATAGGAATTATGTGGCCCTCCACATTAGTGGACTTCTGGGGTTGTTGTTCAACATTTGGCAGGATGAACAATTCCCATCCCAGTGTTGAAGAATGACTAGATTAGTCTAGAACCAACTCATACCCCACACCTGTCAATTGTAAAGTCAGAGTGTGGATTTTTTAAACAAAAATAGACAAATGTATAAATTAATAAATCAGCAACAATTTTCGTTCTTTTCTGAGCTGCCATAGATCCATAGATCCATTTTGAAACGTGGTAGTCTTAAAAGCCACCCCCCCCCAAAATAACTTCATTGGAATGTTTAAGGCTGAAACTACAGATTTGTGATGTTAGAGCTATGACATCTGACTTAGACTTCAGTGGCCAGATCTCTCTTTGTGATTAGCAGAACTGTTGAATAAAGGATCTGGAAACCTTGTGGCTTTAAATACTGCATTTCTAAGCTTTTTTTTTATATAATTGTCAAAAACTATACAGAATTCGAGGCAGTGTGGCTCCAGGTCTTGTTTTCTTGGACTTTCGATACTTAATCAGAAAACTACAGAGATATTTGGGAACTGTGTGGCTTTTAAATCTTGCATTTCTTATCTTCTTCATATTTATCTGAACAGAAAAGAAATAAGGGGACTGCATGACTTTAAATCATGTGTTTTCAAGGTTTTTCTATATGAAAGCTGCTGTTAATTTCTTTGAAGCCAGACTTCATATAATCTCATTGCTGAAGAGTGCATCCATTGCAGTAAACAAATAATGTTTAATATGTAGAAGTGGTAATGTCTTCTATTCAGTAGACAGCAAAATGTCTTCTGTATCTGGTTTCAGATGCTGAGATTTGGCTAGGAAAGCTTTACATTTCACTCATTAGAAGTAAATAATATTTCACACAAGATATCTGAAGCTTCAGCCATTTTGCAGTCTTCAAACCTACATGCTGGTGAATTTTGGTCTGCAGCTTTTTCTCTGTTGTTTAAGGAATGATTGGCTTAATTTATGTTTGCTTTCAGCGCCATTCCTAGTGTTAGAATCCAGTTTGGGTGTTCAAATTATACAGTCCCTTTGCTTTGCAAATATGTATCCGTCAGCAATTTTAAAATATGGTCACTCTTAATATAGGTTCCATCTAGAAGTACAGTTATTCTTACTGTCCATGTTCAAAAGAATAGGTGGGCAGCTCTGAGGGAAAAATTATGGTTTTATCCATGTGCAAGTATCTTTGGCTTTGAAGATTGTCTCTCAGTGAAGATGTGGGTTAATTCATTTCATTCTGTCCAGGCAGTCATAAAGGGTTGCTTTTAATTGTCTTTATTATGCTGGTTCTTTCAATCAGACAGTGCAAAGATATCATTCATAACATCTGTAAATACCCATGTGCAAGCTCTTCTTTACACAATAAAGTTGACAATGTGATAGATTTCTTCCCTCTGCAAATAATCTGAAGTTACATGCCAGTCTCTGGATGCTGATGAGTAAATGTTTGATCTTTATAGATGACATTTAGCTTCACCGTGCTGAAGAAGAGATGAGTATTCCAGGAAGCAAATTGATGTGTGAGACATATATTGATGGATCCAGTGAACTGATGTCATTGAAAGAGAATGGGTGCAAGTGCGGACATGGTGTTATCTCTTTAGCTGGATAGGGTCCCAGTTTGGCCCACCCTTTCCCAGATAAGGTACCTTTACCGGCAATGTTGCAGGGCAAAGGCACACTTCTTATAGGCAGCATAAAGCAGGAGAATTGCACGCAGCATTTGGCGGCACATGGCCATTGCCATGCACACTTGTGGTTCCCGGAACCCATGAGGTCTGCGTTGCTGGGGGCTTATGACTTGACAAAAGGCTGAGCGCTCTGAAACCCTCAGTGAGCCAGTCCAGTGGGGAGGCTGTGCTGTCACAAAGTGTCCAAAGACAGAGTCAAGTCCTGTAAGTCTCACAGCCTGGGGCTTGTGTACAGCCCCACTGCACACCTTGGTCTCTCCTGCTACTCCAGGGGGTGGCAGTTGCCTGGTTCCAGTCTTCACACTGGGCTCCAGCACAAGATTGAGCCCCTGGAAACAAAGCTGCTCTTCCAGGTCGGTAGTGGTGGCTGGGCTGTGCCCACTTCGGAAAGGGTGTTTCGTACTGGTGGGTCTGGGCACGGCACCCCGCAGCCATTGCAGGGACTCGTCCAGTGGGGACCAGGGTGCCCAAAGCTGGTACCCGCTGGCCATGGTCAGCACTGCTCCACCACTTCCACCCTGCTCTCCCTGGCTCCTGTTACATCTTTGCTTTGCTGGGCGCCCTCGGCAACCCATTATGAGCAGGTTTTCACTTTGGAACACATGGAGTGAGTCAACATTCCAAAAGCTCCTCCTCCTCTCATAGGATAGTTTCTCAGGAAAGAACAGAATGACCTCCTTCACAACATGGATGGTTGAAGATACTGCTCCCTGTGGATGGAAGGACTTCTTTCATTTGTGGAAGAGTTTGTATGTAATAGAGGAAATCCATTGGTGGAAAGCCATATTCCTCCCATCTTGAATGCACCTAGGCCATTTCTGCACTAGATTGTTATAGTGCTATTATTCCACCTTCAACATCTTATGGAATCTTGGGGTTTGCAGTTCAGGGAGTGGCCTCAAACTGCAAACCCCAGGAATCCATAGGATGTTGAAAGTGGAAAAACATTACTATCTAATGTGGAAATGGCCCTAATCACACCAGATTCTGGAAGCAGATCCTCAACTGGGGCCCCTTCACACTATGTATTTATAGGACTTTGATTTTACTCTGTTACTGTAGTTTCTAGCCCAGACTTGAGAGATATTAGATATCACTTTGATATCAATAATTTGGCCTTCTTTACCTATTCTTCTCCACGTGCTGCGAGGTCCCCTGGACAAGCTCGCAGACAGGCATGGCCACTAATCGCTGTAATATTCCAAACAATACAGGCTGGTCAGAAATAGCTGTCCCGCCGCTTCAGGAGACCTCAAAGGCAAGTACTCTATTATGTATGCACGCTACTTACAAAGAACTCTCTGCCCCGAGCAGGCAGCTTGATTAGACAAATCCTCATCTGTCAAGCACTCTGTATTTGCATACTGCCTACTCTATTGTCAATTTGGACTTAACTCAATCAAGCTAAATTCTGACCTTTCAGAGGCTTTGTCTCCAGCCCGAAACTCATTGTTTTCTCCCAGTATGGACTAGCCTACAACCGCATTTTCCCCTATAAAAATCCCTTACTTTGAGAGTTTCTTCGGATCGCTCCCGACTTCCATCCTGCCTTGCTGCCACTTTGCTTGGCGAGCCTTCCCCTTAGTCGCACATACTGAGAACTCCGTATCTCTGAACTTCTGCTGCAGACTACCCGGTCTTCAGAACAGGTGTAGTGTTACCCAAACCAACAGCTCCTCTAAAAATCCCTCTATCCCACTCCAACCTTTATTTCCATAGGTATCTGTGTGAGTGTGCTGCATACACTGTTTGATTGTATTTTAATAAAAACCACAATTATTATTTCAATTCTGTTTGCACCTTGACTTGGCCTGACCCCATAGACATTGGGTAAAAGATCTCTCTCTGTTGCCCTGCCTCTCGTTATTGGTAGCTTGTGCTCTTGGCTAATTTCCCCAACTAGTGTAATTTGGAGCGCATTTAGGTCTCCCTCCTGGGACCCCCAGAAAACAGGGTAACAACTCTGACTTTATTTTATAATTATATTGTACTTTATTTTTGTTATTAGTATCCTACTTTTCCATTTGAAAATAACCAAAGTGCTTTACAATAAAAAAATGAATCTAGCCATGTAAAACAGGCAATAATACATCTGTTAAAAATGATTCATATCAAAAAGCAGCCATGCTAAGGCATCAGCAATAGTATCAGAAAAACAAGAGGGACCATTACAAATGGTGGCACCACAGCTGAGCAGGTTATTGTGTGTTTGACTCTGAACTCAGAGACGGACAGGGCAGAGGCCAAGGCTTTTGAGGCTAAACTTATGGCCAGGGTACGTTCATCTCAGAGAAAGTTCTCTGGTCTTAAGGCTTTAATTGCTAATACCAGCTAGTATCCTTTGCCTTTTCACACTGTACAGTACTGGAGCACTATGATTCCATTTTAATGGTCATTTTTCCATCTGAATCTTGAGTTTTGCATTTTAGAGAGGAATATTCAGAATTCTGAGTCAGAGTGCTCTAGCGTCTCACCTAAGAACAAATCCCACAATTCCACAGGATGTCACCATGGCAGTTAAAAAGGAATGATGGCTCTATAATTGTGTAGTGTTAAAGTGCCCCAGGTTAGAAATTGGGGGGAGACTACCAGAGCATACCAGGAGTACCCTGGTGGGACAAGGACAGAATCCTTTCTGAAAGCACAGAGAGCTACCATTGGTCTGCAATGACTCTAGAGGGCTAAATGGGCCAATGGTCTCACTCAGTATAAGACGGCTCTCTCTGTTTCCATTTCAGTCTGTTCCATATGATTAGAGATCCACCAAAGCAGTGTGAGACATAACTTCTCTGTCTGCCAGGCGAAGGGGAAATAGGTGAGAATCATCTCCCACCTCTTTACAGTTTGCAGGAGCATTAGGAGCAGTTCTCTACTCCAGGAGTAAAATTGCCAACAGAAACTGATCCAGCACTTGTAAATTAAGTCCTTTAGGAGATCACCCTCATCTACATATTCTCTTTAGATATTGGAATGCTAGAATGCAGATTCGTCCCCAGTATGCTATAAAAGAGAATCTCTTCACCTCCCAAACAGGCACACACAGAATGGATATATGCAATGGCTAATAATAATATTTAAAAATATGTGTATATGTATTGTTCAAGGAAAATGCAAAAACAGATACACATTTCAAGCTAGTGAAAAGAAGTTAGGAAGACAGAAAAGAAGGGATAAGGAGGAAATTCTTCAGGCAATTTGAATAATGCATTGCCATTTGTTTCTGGCATTAACAGGGAGTAAGGACCACAGGAGATCCAGAGGGTTCAAATCCCCACTCTGTCATGGAAACCCACTGGATGACCTTGGCCAAGTTACATTCTCTCAGCCTCAGAGGAAGGTGATGGCAAATCCCCTCTATTGCTTTAGGGACATAGGTCAGAAATGACTTGAAGGGACATAACAACAACAAAGACAGTAGACTAGTGTATCTCCAATTGATACATCAAAATATAACCCTCAGCATTGCCCAGGAGATATACTTTGTCTTGCAAAGCACATTTCTTTGAATTGAAATGTAAGAGGAAAATGTCTTAGGAATAGATATACTTAAGAAAAGCTGGAACAATTTTAGTGAAGACAAATGACAATATACAGTAATTACTATATCATTTTTTTTTATTTTGGAGCTGTAATTAATGTTGTTAACTTGAGAAAATGAGGCCATAAAAATAATTTGAAAATATTTCCATGAATCAGGTTCTGTCTTCTGTAAAAACAATTTGGGCTAATGTTTGTAGAGACATTCCCTGTACATTTGCAATCTTAGAGGACAGAACAATTAATAAACTAGACAAGAACCTTATTCCAATAAGAATAGATAACAGGAATGCATGAGTCCACCAAAATTAAAAGCATTGCCACCTAGTGAAAAAGTATATGACATTAACCACATAGCTTTCCCACAAATACTTAACTTCATCCAGATACATTTAAGTGTGGTTTTATTATTATTATTATTTATTTGTATCCCGCCTCTCCATATAGATCGAGGTGGCGAACAACTTACAAATAGCATGTGTTTCGAAACATTTCGAAATATTTCTAAATCCAACATTTGAGTGTTGGATTTTGACTCTGGAGACCAGAGTTTGAATCCCTGCTCATATTCTTTCAGCCTCAGAAGAAGGCAAAGACAACCCCCCTCTGAACAACCTTTGCCAAGAAAACACTGTGAGAGGTTCACATTAGGGTTGCCATAAGTAGGAAACAACTGGAAGGTGCAAAACAACAACACAATGGAGTTCATTGCCACCTAGTGCTTAAACTGTATATTGTATATATAAACTGCCCACAAACTTGCAGAGCATTTCCCTCAACTTTAAAATATTTTCTTTAGAATATAGATAGTCTTTCAGTTCACCTTAAATATTGTGGACAGCAATGAGAAAGATGCTTACATGTGCAGAAAACACATGAAAGATCTAGTCTCTGATGCCCTCAGCCCACCATAGCTTCTTCCACTCCATCTCACATCGTTCTGTACCATTCCCTGTCCCACTAGAGCAGATTATCAACAGGAAGATCAAGGCAAGAAAGGCTCATTTCCTGAGTGGATTTCACAATGCTGGCGCAGAGATTTTTCTACATGTAGTGAAAGAGAAGAAAGAACCCCGTTCCCAAGTCCATATACATAAGCTAAGTGGGCTTGTAATTCAGGCTTTCTTCAATACAGCTGAAGAGATAGCACCATCCACTACAACCAAAGCAATAGGGTACTTTACAAGGCACAAGAAGATTGCGTGGTACATACAGCTCTGTCTTCTAGCAGAGGAAACAGCAAGATAATTCATAAGAAAAAGCTAGGAGGTTCCTACTATTGTGCCCTCACCCAAATCATCTGTCATCTGAGGCAGCTGCTTCACTTCATTAATAGTAGAGGCATCTTAGGCAACTCTGCTTACAATTTCTTGGATCCCAGCTAGCAACGTTCAATTGCCAGCAGTTCACACATCAGTGTCAATGTTTAAGCAATGAAATTTGCCTCTAAGCATATGTGAAATGAACCATCATTCTGTTTTGTTTAATCCTGGGTGAGGAGAGAGCAAGCTCTATTAAGTCAAGACTGACATCAAGTGTTTCATTTCCATTTAAACAATACTTTTTTAAAAAAAAAATAAAGGTGAGGGAGTAATACTCCTCTTTGTTTTGGAATTCTGGTGTTAGGCTCAGAGCGGTGTCTTTGGGATATAAACCTCAGCTGATGCATATTTCTGCTTTGTTTCTAACTGTGTTTTCTGTTTTATAAGTGAAAAGCTTCATTTTGTAGCATCTTAGTATCTGAAGTGCATCAAGTTTCATAGACTTTCCTTTGTCAAATGCTGAAAAGAAAGCAACTCTGTTATGACAGTCCAGGCTCTGCAGAGACCAAGTGTATTCTTTTTACGATAAACTATTTCTCAGAGATCTGAACATGAATGTTCTTATTTTAAGACAGTATGTTTATCAATAATGAGCATTCCCACTATTTTTTCTCAAGTGTAGCACTTGACATACTTTTGACACTTGAATGCTCTAATGGAAAGTTGTTATGCCGTTGGGTGAGAAATACAGATTAATTGTTGCATTTTGATGGCAACACATAGGACAGGATTGCTGGATCTATTATGCCATACTAGTAGAGGTATGAAAAGCTTTTCTCATTTTCATTATATTTCTTAAAATCCCACAAGCATTATTTACATATTGTGAGCCTTTTCTCCCTTTCCTCTCTTAATATTATATGCATTTTCATACATTTTTCCCAATTGACAATAGCATATTTTTGTGCATCTCTGTATACTCTCCAAGTATTTTATTTTTATTTCTATGCTTAATCAACCTGAATTTTAAAAATATGATTTGAAAAAAAGGAAGAGAATCTGACACTTGTGGCATTCCCCAGTGACAGATAACGGAATGATACATACAGCCTTCCTTGAATACCTCACAGTCTAAAAATAGAATTAACTCAGTAAAATCTCAGTTTGTGTGAATTTCTTTTCCATCGTACCACAGCAGATGATAAACTGCTGCAAGAGTCAGAACAGCAGCTCCATTATCATGATCGCTGGGGCAAAGGGTAGCTGGAGAAAAGCCACAAGATAGGGGTGGGGAACATATAGTCCATGGACTTCATGTGACCATTAGGGCCATTTCTGTGGGTCCCAGGGCTGCAATTTTGCCATTTTTATTTTTATTTTTTGTCCCTTCCTAGTCTTTTTTCTAATGGAGTGAACCACAGAACCTCCTTGAGAGGATGTTTGGAGGCAGGAAAAAAAAAGATTTTTAAAAATTATTTTGCAAGTGAGTACAGCAGAGAGTACAGCCCTCCAATGTCTTCCAGAGGGGCAATGTGGCAGTTGCCAACCTCTATACTAGATCATGAATACAACTATGAAAACTCATTTCATTATGATAACTAATTATCTGCAGCTCTAAGTAAAATATGTTAGGAATGTAAGTTAGGGGAAATCACTTTGTTCCTAATTCCTTCTTCTGATACTACATCCAAAATAGTACTGGACAGAACTTCGATGGGATGCTGACATGCACATCGTTCTTGGGACGCCACTTCCAAAGTGAGTACTCGGAAGTGCTCTCAGATTCCTGTTGTGCTTTTTAAGAATGCATCTGAAAACATTACAGTTTTGAACATCCAAACCATCCCTAAGAGCAAACACTCCTAGAAAATCCTTCCTTATTTCCCAAAGATGCACACACTTGGCTATATATTGAATGGGCAGGCATTGACAGGCGTTCCAATTACTCAGCAGCCCATAGATGGTCTGAATTACTCAGGAGGATATTCTCAGGCACAGTTTGAAATTTCAATAAGATACAAAGCAGTGCCAGTCTCTTATGTCTGTACAAAATAATCAAAATGAGTGGAGATGGTAGATGAGTTATTGGAGCATGGCAGGCAAATCACCAGTTCTCTGGAAGTGTGGGTCTTGCTGATACCATTGGTGTAGCTTTGACCAAGATCTTCCCAAGAGTACATAGAATGTGGGGAATAAGAGAAAATGGATCCCTGTGCTTAGGAAAAGGACATTTAGAAAAAGGGTCAAAGTTTAGACATCTGGCTCTTTCAAGATTTGCAGTGCCAGTGTCACGATGGTGGATTCTGTATAGATGAAATATGGCAAATGGGTCTCCTTCATTTTAGCAAAAAGATTGGGAGTCACTGGCTTAATACAAATGCAATAGTTAGATATGAAATGCATTTATTAGGAGATTATTAGCTCTGCAGTTTTGAAAAATGTATGGCTTATGCCTTTTATTATTTTATTAAAGCCTTCCAGGAAGAAAAACTAATCCATATCCTTATCACCACTTAAACACAACGAAGCACGAAATAGGCAAAAGCTTTCCATTTGTTTGCTGAGGGAAAGTGTTTGCTTTCTTTCTGTTCAAATTTGATGGGAAAAATTATATACTTATCAGATTTGTCCTGCACATCATTTTCTTTTATTGGAATCCTGACTGTAAAAAGGCTTGACTGTACATTTTTATATTTAAATTTAAATCATACTGTCTGTTTTCACTGAGGAAAGCAACAATGTGACTGTTTCCAAAATGTTTATAGAAAAGTTTGTTGGGAAGTCATCCAGCAGAAGAATTTTATACTCGGGCTTGGCAACCTGGAGGTTGGCTGACAGCTCATAAAGGGTGGTTGAGGCAACCTGTGAGGAGCTGTGATTTCTCAACTGGAACTAGGTTAAAATGAGAAGTTAGACGAAACTCCAGTGGCCCTTCATATCACCTGATATAGCCCTGGTATAGATTTGGGTCATTCTGCAGTGTAGATTCCCTTTGCTTAAAAACATCCCAAATACGACAGGCAGTCAGGCACAATTTGGAAAAGTTGCATTCTGGCCTACAATTAATAGAATCCTTCAGCCAGCACCTCATGTGGCTGGCTTGGGGATTCTGGAAGTAGAAACCCAAACGTAACTTATTCTAGCTCTAGTCAGATGTCTGAGGACTGAGGCCTTTCTGCACCTTACCTTCTCCCATTACCCTGTGGTCACAATCCTGACACAGGCCATTTCCGCACGACACTCTTCTAGCGCGATGATTCCACTTTCAACCTCCTATGGAATCCTGGGGTTTGCAGTTCCGGGAGGGGCTGGCTGGCCCCTCCCGGAACTGCAAACCCCAGGATTCCATAGGAGGTTGAAAGTGGAATCATCGTGCTAGAAGAGTGTCGTGCGGAAATGGCCATGGCCTTTGGTAGGAAGGAAGCATGACGAGAACGCTTCCCACTGCACCGGACAAGCTTCCTCCGAAAGGGAGAGTGAGGGACACGCCCCTTCCGTAGTGCAGCCGAGGTATTTCCCATGCTGCACTGGGGCAGGAAGCACCTCCATTGTGCTTCTGGCCCTTCCACATGGCAGGAGCGTCATGCAATCGGGGTGATTGACAGAGAAAAACTGTCAATGATTTACTCTGCAATTGTGTCAGCTGGCGACACAAGAAGGATGGGACCATGACAACATCTTGCAGAAGCATCATCACAGTTCTGCTCCTCTTGCATCCCCGTGCCAGGATGCCATAGTTCTGCAGAAAGGGCCTAAGCCTCCCATAATTCATAGGCCCGTCTGGTTTGATTCTGAATCTCTTATTATAATTCACTTATAGGTCAAGACAGTTTACATCTGAAATCTGTAGAAAGGAGACTCTGCTGACATGTTTTTGGTCTCTTCAAATTTTGTTAGATTTTG
The DNA here is from genome assembly GCA_948474755.1 of Ctenosaura bakeri. NCBI lineage: Eukaryota > Metazoa > Chordata > Lepidosauria > Squamata > Iguanidae > Ctenosaura > Ctenosaura bakeri. Next base: position 307,260 of record CAOLHI010002033.1, read on the forward strand.
TTACAGCGTTGACTCAGGAACCATACATGACCTGTTGTGTTTGATCCGAAATTGTGCTGCCCCAGAAAAAAAAAGAAAGAAAAAGCATACCACTTTGAAGTCCTTGTGTGTCTATGTGATGATTAACTTTTAAAGGAAGCATAATCAATGTTGTGAAAGGCAGTCAGATGCCGTTTTAACTACAGACACCTTTCAGGGGGTCCTCATTATCATTTGTTTGTTGTTCAACCAAAATTTTATAACAGAGCAAAAGGTAATAAAGCAAAAACTGCTCATTAAAAATAGGACAGTTTTATGGAAATTCAGCTTGGTTGACCTTCAGACAGAAAGGTTATAAAATTACTAACATGGGGTAGAGCAATGTTTATGTGTCCTCAATACCTGTGTGATGCCATCATTCTTACTCACTTCAAATCATCCCTTGGGATCCACCTTTTTTTGTGAAGTCTTTGGCATCTGCTCCTGTTTCCCAGGGCCTTTTCTAACTTAGCCTGTAATCCCAAACATTTGTAGCGAGAATGGACCATTATTTTCATGTTTACCTTTACCATATTTCTTTTCCCTGTTTACCTTAACCTCACCTTCCCTTTTCAATCACCTTCTCTTTTCCTCTATTACATTTTATAAAAAATGCCCAGTTGTCTAATCTAATGCATGTTGAAGGGAGTGTATTAACCTGTATATTGAAAGGGAGGTTTAGGGCTTATTCTGTGCTGTCTTTTTCCTAGAAAAGTCTCCAACGAAAGCATTTTCTACACAGAAAACAGCATATATCTGAACAGAAATATTACTTTCTTTGTAGGAAATGGTGTTTTCTACAGAAAAAAACACACATGAATTTTACACAGAATACATTCTGAATTGTTTATAGTCTTCAAAAACTGCATAGTTTCAAAGATTTTCTAACAGTGGGAAGAAAACTGCTAAAATTACCCAACTGTTTCTTCAAGAAAAAAGTTAGTAAAGAATTACATCCCTATATATTAGTAGTGACTCAGGCCATTCCCTCACTACACTCTTATAGCACAATTATTTGACTTTCAACATCCTATGGAATCCTGGGATTTGCAGTTTTGGGAGGGGCATTGAGAATTCTCAGCCAGAGAGCTCTTTGGCCTCAGTAAACTCCTGTTACCCTGATTTATGAGGGTCCCATGAGGGACACCTAAGTGAGCTTCAAATTGTACAAGTTGGGGAAATTAGCAAAGAGCACAAGCTAGCAATACAAGAGGCAGGGCAATGGAGAGAGATGTTTTACCCAGTGTCTACGGGGTCAGGCCGAGTCAAGGAGCAAACAGAAGTGAAATAATAATTGTGGCTTTTATTAAAATACAATCAAACGGTGTATGCAGCACACTGACTCAGATAACTATAGAAATAAAGTTTGGAGTGGGATAGAGGGATTTTTAGAGGAGCTGTTGGTTTGGGTAATACTACACCTGTCCTGAAGCCCGGGTAGTCTGCAGCAGAAGTTCATAAATATGGAGTTCTCAGTACGTGGGACTGAGGGGAAGGCTCGCCAAGCAAAGTGGCAGCAAGGCGGGATGGAAGTCAGGAGCTATCCGAAGAAGCTCTCAAAGTCAGGGGTTCTTATAAGGGAAAATGTGGCCGTAGGCTAGTCCATACTTGGGGAAGACAATGAGTTTCGGGCTGGAGACAAAGCCTCTGAAAGGTCAGAATTTAGCATGATTAAGTCTGAATTATCAATAGAGTAGACAGTATGCAAATGCAGAGTGCTCGACAGATGAGTATTCATCTAATCAAGCTGCCTGCTCGGGGCAGAGAGTTCTTTGTAAGTAGCGTGCATACATAAAAGAGTACTTGCCTTTGAGGTCTCCTGAAGCGGCGGGATGGCTATTTCTGGCCAGCCTGTATTGTTTGGAATATTACAGCGATTAGTGGCCATGCCTGTCTGCAAGCTTGTCCGGAGGACCTCGCAGCATGTGGAGAGGAATAGGTAAAGAAGGCCAAATTATTGATATCACAGTGATATCTAGTATCCCACAAATCCAGGCTAGCAACTGCGGTAACACTACAAACCCCAGAATTCCACAGGATGTTGAAAAGAGAATAATAGCATTATAACAGTATAGTGCAGATATGGCCTGAGAATGTTCAAGGGTTTCAAAATGGTGAATATCTGCTGGAGATGACAAGAGGAATGGGGTGGACAAGGACATGGCTTGGCTGGCACCATAAATAGAACACTCCATGTTGCAAAAATTTTTTCCAGGTCTCATTTTTAGTAACAACAACAACAACAACAACAACACAGTTGAATACATGAATTAAAAGTCAAAATGTTACTAAGATATTTTAAGGGTAAAGATCTTTCATTTTTAGTTTGTTTTCCTGTGTTGTGTTGGGTTCATGGTTAGTTATGATTACAATCACATAATTGTAATCACATTGCCATCATCATCATCATCATCATCTTCAACCCCAAACCATGACAATACAGAAAGCAGTAGTAATACTGTCTGTCAAAGACCTACAGAATAAATTGATATTTTGCACATTATGATTTCTGAGTTGTTTATTTTACTCTACATTACAAACCAAAAAAATCACAGAAGTGGAAGGGGATCTACGGGACACTGTAGCCCTTTCTGCACGATGGGACCATGAAGACTGTTATGCATGAAGTCCTCATGGTCTTGTTCTTTTCCCATCCCCAGGGATGCAATCATGCTGCCATCCTGCACTTACTTGGTGTGTGGAGGATCCAGAAGTACAAAGTACACTTCCTACCCTAGCCTGGAAAAGTAATCGACTGTGCTGTGGTGGCTACATCGCACTTCCTGGATCGTGGAAGCATCCGGTGCAGAGGGGAGCAGTCCCATCATGCTCCAGTCCTGGCAGAGCCACTGCTGGGATCCCCACAGGATGTAGTTGGGATAAGGTAGAGTGCAGAAAGGGCCTGTGTCTAAGCCCATGCTTAGTGCACAATCTTCAGCTACAGCCTCCCCAGTAAGTAGGTTTCCAGCCTCCGTTTGAAGATGTCCCGAGAAGGAGACACAACTTCCTCTTTAGGGAATTGATTCCATTGCTGAATGGATCTTACTGTCAGTTCTTTCAGTTCCTTCTAATGTTCATTCAAAATCTACACTCCTGCAACTTAAAATCATTAGACCTAGTTCTACCTTCTGGGGCAGCAGAGACCAAGCCTTTACTCTTCTCTTTTTGGCAGCTCTTGAGGTATTTAAAGAGTGCAATCATGTCACCCCTCAGTTTTCTCTTCACCAAGCTGAACATGCACAGATCCTTCAAACTTTTCTCATATGGTTTGTTCTCCATACGTCGTTATCATCCTTGTTGCTCTTCTCTGAACTTGCTCCAAATTGGCTATATCCTTCTTAAAATTAGGTGTCCAGAACTGAATGCAGTACTCCAGATGAAGCCTAACCACAGCAGAATATAGTGAGTCAATTATTTCTCCTGATTTGGAAACTATGAAACTATGATTCTATTAATATAGGCCAAGATAGCATTTGCCTTCTTTGCTGCAGCATCACCCTACTGCATCCTGTCCAGCTTATGATCAACAATAATCCCAAGTCCTCTTCACATGTAGTACTGCCAAGTCAAATATTCTCCATCCTGTACATGTGCATTTGGTTTTTGTGGCCTAAATGTAGAACTTTGCATTTCTCTGTTGAATTTCATTTTATTAATTTAGTCCATTTTCTAGTTTAACAAGGTCCTTTTTCATTCTGTTCCCATCTTCCAATGTGTTAACTACCCTTCCTAGTTTTGTATCATCTGCAATTACGATGATTAACTTTGTCCTATCATTTAAATCTTTAATAAAAAATATCATTAATATATATAACAGCTGATTTGTATATTCTGAAAAAAAATTGTAATCTAAACATTCCAACTGTTATCGTAAAGTTTATGACATCATGCCAATTATTTGTAGGCAAGCAGCATGTGAAGATGTGCATTCCAATCATATTAGGTGAAAATTAACAGATTTTTTTTTAGTATATTTTCTTAATCACACCTTTCTTCTTCTTCTCCTTAATCACACCTTTTCTCCTCCTCCTCCTCCTCCTCCTCCTCCTCCTCCTCTCTTCTTCTTCTTCTTCTTCTTCTTCTTCTTTTGAAGTTCTTGATGTATCCCTAACCTTGAAGAATGAAGGACTTCAATTACTGTCTCAATATGAAACCAGAGTGAGATTGACCTGAAAATTTCAGGCACTGTAAAATTGATCTCTAAAGCGGCAGTTACTGTGAAATTGACTCAAAGTGGGAGGGAGTCATTTAGCACAATCATTATCGCCCAGTCAAATAATGAAGGGCTCAATGCACTTAACTTTAAAAAATGTGGTGTTTTGATGAATGCACTCCAGCACCTTCTTTTGTTACCCAAGCTTATGAGCATGACCTTCAACAGGTATACAAAACTCTATGGGTGTGCTTCAGTGAGTTCCTATAGACAACTCAGCTTGAGGTTGTTGTTATTTTTGCTGGTTGTTTAAATGTCACCATTTTTACACAAGCGGCAATGAGATCTTCTTGTTCATTTGCTTCACAAATGGATTGAGATCTGACCTTGGTGTAGGTATGGATTGAGATGACAAATCCCCTGCTACTGTAGGGTAATTTGTACTTCAAGTAGATTTCTAGTCCGATTTAATGACTACACTTCAGGGAATGGGATGGGGCTGAGAAGAATTTCAATGTCAATTTTGGTGGAATTGTGCCCCCATTGTCATCTTCAAGAGAGTTTGCATTCCCTGGGATTTGAACATTGTTGAGAAAGGTTGTCCAGTGTGCAAAGGACAGGTGTGATGACATTCACAAGTGCACAGTTGATAACATCCTTGCAATATTCAGACTGCCAGAGGCAGCCACTCTGGACTTGTACATGATTTTAGCCTCCTTCTCTCCCACAGAAAGCTGCATCTGAATTCATGATAGCAAGTAGATTTATGGGAACTGTCAACCAGCTGTGAAAAGGCTTCTCCACTAAGTCAACTAAAACAAAAATGTTCTGTTCCAAAACTTTTTATTCAATATCAGAATAGATGGATAGACACTCTTCAAAGCCAGCCTGCTTTCAGGTAAACTTAGAGGAAGAGTAGGAGAGTAGCATTTAATGGCTTTTCCTGCTTCCCATCTGTTTCTTTGTCACCTAGCAGTGATGTGATGTAGAGGAGCCCAATCTGACTATACACATACACACACACACAGTACACCTTCAAAATGTCATTCTCTACTGCTGTCATTGCACTGCCTACTTCTACATCTGCGAATAACACTATCAGTTGATGGAACGGACAGATCTCACATTTGCTGGCCTCTTTCCTCTTGGCTGTCTCTCTGTTGTTGGCAAAGTGTGGGATCTCAAAAGAAGAGACCAACTAAGGAAGTGAAATGAAACGGAACAATCAACTGGATAACCAGATATTGTTCTCACATATGGCTATTGTACTTCTTTCAGCATCACATATAGCTCCCCTGTCAAACTTGCGTTTTGTTTTCAAAACAATACTACACACTCATTAACAGAAGGGTTTTTTTCCCTCCTTTTTTTCCTTTCGCATCACATTTTTCTTCTCTTTGCAACTGGCAGCATTCAGGGAGGATTTTAAAGGAAAGACTGTAGCTTATAAAAGTGATGACCATTCCAGCCAAAATTACTGAGTAAAAAGAACAGACATTTCTCACTGAACATCTGTGTGCAGATTCAGAGTTCTTTGTTTTTGCAGAGTGGGAGCATACGGTCAAAAGAAGCTACATCTTAGAGGCTGTTGTCAAAAATTTAATACATGAACTTAGATAGAAAATTTTGATTTTTAACATAGGGGAATGCCTCACAACTCCACTTCTCAAATTAAAAAAATGGGGGGAGCCCCCTATGCTCTCTAGGGGCATTTAGGGAAGTTCTTTCTCTTGGTTTTCACCACTGTCACATGGTAAGCCTCCCAGGTGGCTGCGCCAAGGTTGTGGAATCCCTTGCAGGGGAGGCTAGGTCCCTCTCTGCTCACTTTTAGCTAGCATGCAAAGACCTTTTATTCAAACAGTCACTTAATGATTAATTAGTAGTAGTAGCAACAGCAGGAAGTCTTTCAATGGTTAATTGGTTATTGGAGTCTTCTTGGGTGTGCCACATTTTTTTATCTTCATTGTTATGCTTGTAAATGATTTTACACTTTTTAAAACTGAGCAATATTTTAATATAATAACTTATTTGATTGGGTTTTAAAATTCTTATTATCTAGTTTTTAGGTTTTTCTTGTTCAGTCTTGTAAATTGCCTTGTGTTCCATGCCAAGAGAAAGACAAGAGATAAGTAAAATAAAATGAAATAAATAATAAAATAAATTTTGCCCCAGTAAAATTAGTCATCTTAACTTAATATACACATTTTTATATGCTTCTTAGGGTACTCTTTTCTTTTAGCTGAGGATTGCATGGCAAAATTCAGAAAAGTTCAAAACTGACGAGACAACTTTGCTTTAATTCAGCCATTAATCTAGGAAGTGCCTTCAGCTCCATTTGCTTCAAAACATACCACTACTCCCTTCAGATGTTCAAACATCCTCAAGCAGGCCTCATTTGCCAAAATTTGCCACTGCCAGTGAGTTTACATTCATTTTTTTCTTTTCCAATCTTTCTCAGCTACCTCCCCTTCTTCCTACAGAGAAAATGGCAGTTTAGAATGTCCAGAAACAAGCACGGGCTCTTCTGAGAGATCAAAGATGGAAAAAAGTGTCATTTTTTAACTGGGGAAAACAAACTCCCCTTAGTCAGACAGATGTTATTTTTCAGAGAGTGGGAAGACGGTATGAAACAAATATCATCACCCATGGTAAATAGATTCTTCCCACTGCCATCTCTGCTAAACAGTGGTTGCTGGAATTTTAGTACTTTGCAAAATTTGAGTGAAGATCTGACAACAGGAACAAAGAAATGTGTGTATGCCTTGGTCCTACCAACTTCATCTCATCTAGAAACTATTTTCAGTTCTGAATATGTGTTATTTTTTTAAATTATTTTTATTAAAATTTCCAGCCATTAAGACACATATCTTACAAATCACAAACATAACATAGATCAAACATAATACAAAACATAGAATAACATAATACAACATATTGCAACAACAACAACAAAATAAAAAAAATATCCACTTGACTAGTCTTGTTGATATATCATCTGTTTTTATGCAGGATCTGAATTAAGTCTATTTGATCTGCAAATTACCACCATTTTAATTCTTTTGAATTCAATAGATACAAATCTTATCCTTGAGAATAGGCTACAGAATATGTGTTATTTTTAACATGTTAATGACTTCTAGATATTTAGTGATATTTAATACTACCCTTCACATTAAATAATGATCCCAGTAGTTTACAATATAAACACTGTCCTATGAATTAGCCTATCCCACAGTAACTTGTGGGAAAATCTTTCAGTGACAATTTTCTGAGGTAATTCTCTGGCTAGGTAACTGGCTGGGGATGAGGAAAGATTTAGATTTTGGGGGAAGTTTCTTTAACCAGGGCCATTTCTGCACTAGACTGTTGTAGTGCTATTACTCCACTTTCAACATCCTATGAAATCTTGGAGTTTGCCATTTAGGGAGAGGCCTCAAAGGCTGTATATCACTGTATTCCAGTCACCAACTGTACATTGAACAAAGGGACTGTCTTGCCCTTTGTCCCAGGTAGCAAAATGTCTTAGGCTAGCCCTGTTTTGGAGATGCTACTATTTTTCTTGAGAAGTTTCAACAACCAAGTCATCAGTGTCCTGTGAAGCATAGGCTTTTGCATTATCAGAAGCATCTTACATCAGCAAGTGATACCATCTCTCATATTTTAGGGGAAAAAATTCTGGAGCTGCTCTCCCCTGTTTCCTGTCTATTCCACAGTGTATGAAACTATCCTTCTCCTCCTGTGGCAGATCTTAACATGATAAATCTGTCCCAACTTCATAGCAGCCTTTAAGATCAGTTCTGAATACATATATATTTGGATTTTTTTTTTAAAAAAATGATCTAAACAAGTTTTCACCGTGAAAGCCTGTGCTAAGAAAGATGTCACAACTCTTCTGCCTCATTTCTTTTCTTTTAAAAATAATTGATCTAAAAAATAGTTCATACTCTCTCTCTCTCTGTTTCTGTCACTTTCTGCTCCATTAATAGTCATATAATCAAATGTGAGGCAGTGCAGATAAATTACCTAAAGAAACATTAGCTTACCTTCTAAATCTACCATTCTGTCATCTATAACAAGTGTTTTTCAATGCTTATCCACTTATCTACAGCACAGCACTTAGCCTCAGGCAAGAAATGCTTACAGCGACAGAAATGCTACAGAAAAAAAAAAAAAATCTTCCCAGTGTGATATAGATGATATTTTACTCTTCTGATGATGATGATCTCCCACAATGTCATTTGTTTACCCATGAAACTTAGACCATTTCTGCACTACAGTGTTAAAGTGCTGCTATTCCACTATCAACCTCCTATGGAATTCTGGGGTTTGTAGTTTAGGGAAGGGCACTTAGAATTCTCAGCCAAAGAGCTCTTTGGTCTCAGTAAACTACAAACCCCAGAATTCCACAGGGCGTTGAAAGTGGAATAGCAGCTGTTTAACACTGTAGTGCGGAAATGGCCTTAGTTTGAGTCATTTCCATCAGTATGAGGCAAGTATGTCATTTTGTAGGATTTGCATTTGTTAAAAAAGGAGTTTTAATTGTTATTCTGACTCACAGTACAAAAGTAATTGCAGATACAGTTTCATATATCCTATAAGTATAGAATTTATTATTATGAACTAAAAGAGTGTGTGTGTGTGTGTGTGTGTGTGTGTGAGGCTGTGAAATCATTACTGCAACATCACTGTTCTTATCATTTGAATTAGATTTCTTTCTTTGCCATAAGCTCAACTTTCAATCTATCATCATGGCTGGATTCTATTAAAGTCTCCACTCTATCATCTCCATTTCTAAGCCACCTAAAGCTAACAGTAGCTATCTCCCACAGAAAATGTATATAGAACACAATCATATTTTTTTTAAAAAATCAACTGGTGTTATTCCCTCTAGTTGTGAATCCACATGGCTAAGGGCCTATCGGTTTGAAAATGAGAAAAATGACTACCAGAAATATACCTGGTGAGATTCAAGTATGTTGAAGTGTGCAAATAAGTACAGTTTTAAAAACTTTAATGCCTCTCTCATCAGTAAACAGTTTGACAAAAATCTGAGAACTTCCAGGAAGTATAAGATGTTGAAGTGTTGTGGGGTAGGGAATTGTGAATTTCAGAGAAGAAGTGGTTAGTTTTTTCAACCATGAAGAGTATAAGCTTTCATGCTGTGAAGCTTGAAAAATCCCTGCCCTGAACTGTACAGGAGAGAAGCAAAAGCAGGGGGAGGGAACTTTGTAACTTTATAACTTTATATAGGATGTTGCAGTATTAGAAAATTTATTTTCATAACCATGTTTGCCCTTGTGGTGCTAATGAAATTGAAATGTTCTTTCATGTTCTGCTTTTGTATCATCATTATTACAACCTTAGGATCCTTTCTGTCTTTTAAGCTCCTTGCCAATTGATCATCTCATTGGCTGATAATCTGTTTCCTGGGAGGCAGAAATTTCTCTGTCTCTCTCTCTCTCACATACACATACATAAAATAAATAGTAGTAATGTTCTTGTGTAGTGCAATAAAAATAAGAATCCAAATGTTTTATGAGATTCAATACAGTAATGATGTTTTATTTATATACAGTTGTTGTTGTCGTTGTTGTTGTTTGCCTTCAGGTCATTTCCAACATATGGCTACCTATGTTGAACTTATCACAGGGATTTCTGGGGCTGAGTGTATAATGAGCCCAAGGTCATCCAGTCAATTTCCATGGCCAAGCAGGGCATTCGATCCTGGTCCCCAGAGTTGTAGTCCATTGTTCAAGCTAGTACACCATGCTGTTTCTCTTTATATACAATACTGTTTTATTACATACAACGAGTGTGTGTGTACATTCCACTTGCCTGTCGATGTATGGCGACCTTATACATTTCCTAGAGTTTTTATTAGGCAAGAAATATTTGGAAGTGGTTTAGCCAGTTCCTTCCTCTAAAATATAGTCTACAGCACCTGGGATTCATTGGCAGTTTCCCATCCAAGTACTAATCAGGGTTGACCCTGCTTAGCTTCCACGATCAGAGAACACCTTGTGCCTTTAGGATATTTAAGCCCTACGTTATATACAATACTGTTTTGTATATTCGCATTTAACGCACTTGATGTACAGCATTTTAAACCAAATTATTTATGCTTTTTGTTTGGTTTGTTAATTTGGTTTCCAAACCACAATTAATTCTTGGTTGATTGACACCTTGGTCTCTTTTCCATTCTGCTAAACTACCATTCCAGACAGAAAAACAGTAGGGAAAGGCTCTTTGAGATGGGAAAGAAAGGGGAAAGATTCACTCTCACTGAGACCCAGTGGGCCAAACAAGAAGGGGCACTACACCTTCAGTAGACCATGGGCCTCTGGTGTCTCTTCTCTTCCTCAGACAATCCTCCTCCAAGTATCAATGTACATGGAACCTGCATGAACCTGGCTCCTGTTCAAGACTGGCTGGCATCTTTGGCCCTTTCTGCATCCTACCTCTTCTCAGCCCTGGGGTGCGGTGCTAGCGTGAGCAGCCTCTTGTGAGAGGCCCTCATATCCAAGTTTCTTCAACTCCACACGAGCTTCCTGCTCATGAGAGAGCCCCACCTCTTCCTTTCAAGGTGCAACCTGGGACATTCCCAGGCTGCACTGAGACAGGAAGTGCGATCGGCCTGGCTCCCAAGGCTCCGCACACCAGGTAAGTGCGCGTGGGGCCTGGGAGCAATGCGGTATCACAAAGCATTTTCGGCTTAAAGCTGAAAATGCAAAGATGCACGATCGTTGCCTGCTGGCCCCTGGAGCCTTGCGCGATTATGAGGGTGACATGCAGATCGCTCCTTGCAATCGTACGAGGCTCCAGGCCCTCTTTCGCATGGCAGATGCTTTGCGAAAAGGGTATTAGAGTCCTTCTTTCAATGGGTGAGGAATACAGCCTAACATTTGGTTTCAGATCTCATTTACAATTTGAAATGCTTACAGTGCACTATGTCATAAGCAACTTGCATATGTACTGAAAACTGCAAGAAAATGGCCTTTGTCAAATCTGTATGGGAAGGATGTTTCAATACTTGAGAGGTATCTCCTTTTCAGTTGTTCATTGAGAGTTTAAGCTGTCAAGGTTGTTGCTGGGCAGGCAAAGGTTTCCTCTGAGTGGATGGCAGAGAGAAGAGACGGTGTGGTCAGACAGCTAGTGTTACCCTGAAAATCTGGGGGTCCCAAAGGGACACTTCAATATACTCCAAGTGATGGGGAAAATAAGTTCAAAGGAGCACAAACAACAGCAATGCGAGAGGCAAGGTAACCTAGTGAGATTTTTTACTCAATGTTTACAGAGTTGGGCTCAGTCAGAAATCACACAAAAAGGTCCAATGAATGACTTTATTGAATAGTAATAGCACGCACTAACACAAACACGCACACGCATCCAAGGGCTAAAAGAAATAAAGAGTGGAAATAAGATAGAGGGATTGTTGAGGGATTCACAGCTTGAGTGATACTGCACCCCTTCCTGAAGTCCTTGGTCCAGGAAGCAGCGATTGAACAGCAGCTCAGCAAAGAGACGCTGAGGAGATCGTGCAGCTGTTGGGAGGAGGGACCGGTCAGTTGGTATGACCAGGAGGCATCATACTTCTTCTCCTTGCCTCGCCTCTTGCCTAACTAGCCCAAAAATGGGGACTATTTGTAGGAGAAATTTACTTTGAAGGCAAATCCTCTTCCAGGGAAAACAAACAGGGACAGAAAAGAAAAACAACTCTACAACTGGCATTTGTCAGAAGATAGCAAGTTGTCATCCCAGTAACAGGATTTTCCTCCGCTTTGGCACTGTGGTGTGAGTTTCTGTAGATCGATTTGAGAAGGTTTTATTGCTTCCAGTGCCCAACTTTCCGGGAATACTTTTACTCCCTTCAAGTGGACTCCTTAAAGGTTAAGGACCTTTTGTCCACCATGGGTTATCACAACATGAGGTCTCCTGTGGATACGTGACTGGGGATTTTACTGGCCTGACTTGGTTCGTCCCATCGTACGACCGTTATTGCCTATGTGCGCATCCGGGTGACCTCTCTGGAGGGTTAGAATAATTTTATATCAAAGTTGTAGACCCCAGGACAGGGTTTACCAAGGGGGAAACACCAGGTGCAAAGCCAGCAGGATTGTTATGCCTATGTCTTGTGTATTAGAGAAGGCTACATGCCAGAGCACTGATTGGGTCACCCCACTTGTTCCAGGGTGACAAGGTAGCTTAAAAAGGCTGGTGTTTGCCTTGACCAGCTGCCAGTTAGCTGCCCCAGCTGGATCTGCCATGCCATTGGCAGTATACTGATTGTAAGGGGAGATGTGGCCGATTTTTCTCCGTTATCTTCTGTTTTTCCTCTTTGTCTAATTGCTGGCAAGCTAGCATGTTTTTGCTAAGCCTTATCTTAGAGTACTCTAAGCCTAACTAATGAGCCTCTGGAATTTTTTCTGCTTCACTGGGACTCTCTGCTGTGGCGAAGCCTTGCTTCACAGATAGCACTCTGTTCATGCTCAGAGGAGCCAAATCCTGCCAACCCTGACGTAAGCTTTATTATATTCATCTCTTTCTTCTTATATTACAGGATTTGATGATTACGCAAACAGCAATTCTTTAACTTCCAAATCAAATCTCAGCAGTCCGAATAAGAACAATGAGCATCAAGTAGAGACAAGTCAAAATAACACATTATTGCATGCTATTAGTCAAAAAGGATTTCTCCAAAAATTCATGAGTGTGGGTTGAGGGCCATATGAGGAGGTCTTTCTGTTGGCATATACAATAAAACTGTGCCACACATATGCAAGTTTTTCTTCTGTCTTCAGTCCTTTAGCTCATTATCAATTATGAATTAGTTTCTGTAATAGTCCAGAATGTGACTTGTTAGCTGATAAGTTATTCAATAAGTTACTGATAAGTTATTCAGTGACTTCCAATCTTGGGAAATTTCAATATATGCAGCCAGAAGCGACAAAGAACTCAATTCCTTTTGCTATAATTTTACAATGTCATGCTGAAAGATGGACAGAGAAATAATACATTCCACCATTTAATATCTTTGTTATAGTTGCAATCAGTTGCATGCCCTCATTGTTTGACCTTCTTCCAACATTTGTTAATTTTAAAGCAGCTGAGCCAAAGGTGTTTAAGAGTGCCCCTTTCTCTGCATCCCCCCAGCACAAGGAAGACATATCTGGTACTATTTTCACAAGCTTGTAAGGTGTGTGATGCCATCTTTGTGCTAATTTCAGTGTATATTCTTTGATGCTGGAAGAGATGGAGTGAAAAAAGGTTGAGGACCAGACTTTTGAACTTTATTCTTCTGTGGCTGGGTTGCCAAAATCTGTCCCCCAAGCAAATGACACCCTATCTGAGTTGCCAGATTTCATGTCTAGTATAATGTTATAAATTAGAGAAGCCTTCTCCCAAACACACTGCCACAATTTATATAAAAATTTTCCAATTGAATAAATGGCTTTGGGTATCCATAGTGCTCAATCCATGAATTTGCAAATGGACTTGTCTGAAATATTTATGACCAAGAAAAATTTTAAACTTCAAGTTTGTTTTGTGTAGCAGTGCCATGCACTGGTACATGATTATGAATTCAAAAGCCGGATTTTCTAAAGGGCTTGAGTCATATTGGCGAGGGGCTGCCCCTGTGGACATCTCATGTTCTCCTGTGATCATAACCTCCACTAACTGAGCACTTGTTATCAGAAGCATTATCTCTGCCAAAATAAAGCAAAAAGGAAGAAGAAGAGAGGAGATGAGATCAGGAAAAGATTAGTGCAGAAATGAATGGACAGGTAAATGACTGTACAAACAAAGAAAAAGAGAATGAAGCTGGCATGAAATGCATTAGGAAGCTGGAGCAAAGTCTGAAAAAGGTGGTGAGCAAGGGATTTAATGCAAAGAAGTCAAAGAAATGAAAGGGACTGCTTTGACTGTGGTATTTTAAAAGAGGTTGAAAAAAAGGAAGGTGAGAAAATATTCAGATCTCTGTTGAAGAATATATGACAGTAATCAGACCAGGATAGAGTTACAGAGAGAATGGCAGATAATGATTTTTCAGGTATTGCACAGAAAACATTTTCTGGTCTTAGCAATAGGAAATGTTTCCTTCTCCTATAAATTGTACAAATTATGAGGAAACCAATGACGGGGAAAGATGTTGCTTGTATGGAAAATGCACATTTAATTCTGTAAGTGGGAGGAGGTGAACGAGAAAAACACCTCCAAACTTCAAATGTCTACAAACAGCAGTGGGCAAAATGGGAGCCATGAACTGCATGTGGCCCTCAGTCCCATTTTTGAAGCCCACCTAACTGCCAGGAAAACACCAAAGCCCTCACCAACTTCTTCTTTTTTTTAATGATTGTTCCCCTTAGGAATGATTAAAATTGCCAGAAATAATCTAAAACTTTGTCAGTTTAGCTTCTTTCATCCCAACAGCTGTGGTAGAATTCTGTAGTATGAAAAGGCCCTGTGTTTTTGATCTAATTATTATTCCATGTGGTATAGTGGCTTGATTACTGGATTAGCACTCTGAGGCCATTTCCGCACTGGCCTGTTATAGTGCTATGATTCCGCTTTCAACATTCTATGGAATCCTGGGGTTTGCAGTTTTCGAAACTGCAAACCCCAGGATTCCATAGGATGTTGAAAGCGGAATCATAGCGCTATAACAGGCCAGTGCGGAAATGGCCTGAGACACCAGGGTTCAAATCCATGCTCAGTCACGGAAACCTATTGGGTGATCCTGGGCAAGTCACACACTCTCGGCTTAAGCAACACAAACCTCCTCTGAACAAATCTTACTAAGGAAGCTCTATGATAGAGTCACTTTTTTTATATATGCATATGTTAAAACTAAGCTGCTCTATATTCCATTCTGAAGGAAAGGGAGAGTATAAGAAGTATGTCTGAATGAATGAGACATGATTCTTTTTACATTGATTTGATGGCTATATATTAGTCATTGCTTCCTTGTGTGATACAGTTGATTCCTTTTATTTGAGAAAAATGTGACATGGTACTTGAATCTTGCTGTCAGAGCTTGGGTAAGTTGATGCAACTTATTAAATAATCACACTGCCATACCTATTGAGAGATTGGGATGAAGTGCAGTTCTGCTGCTGGCTTTTAAGAAATCTTTACAAGCTACACAGGTATTGCCAGCTGACTTCCTTGAACGTTTTTTTTTAAAAAAAAGACATGGAGACCACGGGATGACCTTGGGCATGTCACACAATCTCAGCCCCCAGAAAACTCCATGATAGATTTGCCTTAGGGTTGCCATAAGCTGTAAATGACTTGAAAGCACACAACAACAACAACAACAACAACAACAGCAACAAGCAATTTACAACTGAGGGAATAGTATTCTAAAGCCATTATAAAACAGCTTGTCAGTTCAGGGACTTCCAGGTTGGAAATGGTGCTGTGCAACAGTGTCTCTTCGGAAGTCCCACTGAGGGGACACTGTAGAGGACATGGTATGACCCAGTTTGGGACTGAGAATCTGGGTGATACTGCCTCCCAGGTCCCCCAGGTATGGGAGACTCAGAGCTGCCCTGTGTTTCCAATCAAGGCTCCTAGAATATCTGTTAAGAAATTCCTGGAAGTGTGTTGAATCAGAAGGGACTGGGCTGTCGTTGTGCCCTGGCATACTGCAGTCACCACTTCATGGGCCTACCACCACCCTGCCAATCTTCTTAGCATCCTGAACATAAAAACTGGCACTTAAGGAAGCTCACCAACTGTCCTGAGTTAAATAACTTCATTACTTACTCCTCTGCAAGTCAACTGTGAGTGTGAAACAGTATTTTTTATCTTTTCCCCTAAGACATGGTGAACAGACCCCAGAGCAAACTGATTCAAAGAAACCATTATTTTTAAAAGATATTTTAAAGCACACTGAGTGAATTATAGACTTAAATGCTATTCTTTAATTCTTTAATTTTTACCTTGTCTGTGTTACAGACAGAGAAGATTTAGCCTCAACACAGGCCCTTTCCGTACCTTACCGTCTTCCGGCGCTGGAGTGCGGGGATTGCGCAAGCAGCCTCCGGTGAGAGGATCTCGCATCTGGGGTCCTTTGGCTCTGCATGAGCTGCAAGCTGTGAGAGCCCCGCCTCTTCCTTCCGCAGCGGGAAGCATGACCAGCGCGGTTCTGGAGGCTCTGCATGCCAGGTAAGTGTGCACAGGGCCCGGGAGCAATGCGCGATCATGCACCATTTTCAGCTTCTAGCTGAAAATGAAAAGGTGCACGATTGGCACCTGCTGGCCCCTGGAGTGTCGCACGATTGTGAGTGTGTCGTGCACATCACTCCTCACAATTGCGTATGCTCCGGGCCCTCTTTCGCATGGAAAATGCCGTGTGAAAAGGGCCACAGTCTCAAAAGTGAAGGAATACTTGGAGAATTATGGAAAGGAATTTAAAGGGGTAACCACCAAAAAGAGAGAGAGGAAGAAGAAACTTGAGGTTAGAGTTCAAAGGAAGAAAGTAATGGAGAAGAAGACAATGGTGCTCAGGCTCAGATGGATGTGGATATGGACTTTGGTGGTGACAAGGCCTAAAAATAGCTCTAAAATTCCTCTCTTGGAACTTAAGAAGAATTCATTCTGAAGGAAATAAAAATTTTGCAAAAAGAAATAACTATGAACATGGTTTATGACACTGAGAAAATGCTGAGATTTACTAAATAAAAATATTTTGAATTGGCAAATAAATCAGGAAAATGGCTTATTTATAGATAAGAAAAGAGAGAAATTGATTTTCAAGATAAAGGATGACATCTGATAATGACAGGATCAAGAAGATTTTAGAAACTTTTTTCAATGCTTTACCAAACAACAACAACACAACAACAACAACTCCAATATATACCTAAAGAGAAAACTGAAAAGTATTTGGACTGACAAACCTTACCTATGATTTCAGAAAATCAGTGACTGAACATATATATATATATCTAATGTATATAACTGTGGCAGAAGTGGTGGGGGCTTTTGGAAAATTGAAAACTGGGAAAACCCTAGGTCCAGATGGTCTTCCTGCAATTTATTATAAGAGTTTGGAAGATCAATTGTATTTGTCATTTCAACAACTCATGTACTCAATTACAACCACAGATAAATTACCAGATACTTGGAGTCCAGCAAATATAACATTGGTACCTAAAGAAGAACATGATGTGACAGCTCCTAATAATTATAGACATATTTCACTTCTGAATGGTGACTGTAAGGTCCTTTTTGCATGACATTTGCCATGCAAAAGGGCCTCCAGAGTGTCACGCAATTGCAAGGAGCATTTTAGACAACATCCTCCCAATTGTGCAATGCTGCTGGGGCTGGCAGGCACCGATCACACACCATCTCATTTTCGGCTTATAGCTGAAAATGATGCATGATCGCGCATTGCTCTGGGGCCCCACGCGCACTTACCTTGTGTGCGGAGTTCCAGAGCCGTGGCCCTCACGTTTCCTCCCCCAGCGCAGCCTGGGAAAATACCCAGCTGCACTGTAGAAGGAAGAGACGGAGCGTTCATGTTGTTTGCCAGCCGGCAGGCAAGAAATAATAGATGAAGATCAGTGTGGATTTTTGCCAAAGAGATTGAAGTGGGACAAGGTAAGATATGCAACAGATATATAGGAGCCAATGGTTGTTTCCGTGCTACACTCTTATAGCGTGTTTATTCCACTTTCAACATCCCTAAACTGCAAACCCCAGGATTCCATATGATGTTGAAAGTCGAATAATTGCACTATAAGAGTGTAGTTCGGAAATGGCCAATGTGGTGTACTGGTTTGAACATTGGACTGTGACTCTGGAGACCAGGGTTCAATTCCCTGCTCAACCATGGGAACTCATTGGGTAACCCTGAATGAGTCATTACACTCTAAGATCCAAAAAAACCCATGATAAGTTCCACCTTAGAGTCACCATAAGTCAAGAAATGATTTGAATGCAAACAATAACAACAGTTACAACAATAACAATTGATATATTGTAATATCTTAAGACCCCTAGTAAGAAACAAGTGACCTTATTATTTTAGACACAGATAATGTGAACTGGTCATTTATGATTGAGATTCTAAGGAAAATGAATTTTGGGCATAATTTTATCTAGTGGATTATGGTAGTATATTCCTCAAGGAATGCAAAGATTTTGATTAATTTTTTATTTCTTTTTTTATTTCAAATAATAATGAACTAACAAACTAGGAAAAAATAATCTTCAGTCATTCTAACCAAACAATGTCAAAACTATATAAATTACTCTTGAGTTATAACATGGAAGATGAAGCATTCAAAGATACTATGATATCTTGGGTGATAAATGTAGATCACAAAAGATTTTGATTAATGAGGAAACAACTAAAAGTTGTGATATACAAAAAGGGACCAGATAAGGCTGTCCCCTCTCACTATTACTCTTTATACTGACTAAAAGTTTTGAACTGGGATATTAAAAAAGAAGAAAAAAAGTAAAAGGTGTGGCTATGAAGAAACAAATAAATTACTCATTTGCTGGTGTATAAGACTCACTTTTCCCCCTGAAAAATAATCTTTGAAAATGAGGTGCATCTTATATGCTGTTATATACATCAGCAAATAGTACTTGCCAGGGTACAAATGGGGTGTGTCTTATACATGGGTGCATTTTATATGCCAGCAAATATGAGTAAGACCATATGCTGCTGACTTTTGTTTTTTACAAGATCCTTTAGAATCTGCAGATTACTTAAGACTCTGAATGATTTCGGTTGCTTGGTAAGTTTTAAAATAAACAAAGAAAAGACAGTTATGTTGACTAAAAACGTAACAAAAGAAGATCTTTTGATGGATAAAACAGAATTCCAGATTGTTAAGAGAATGTGATATTTAGATGTGATTTTTGGAAAACAGAATTCAAAGTTGCTCCAGAACAATTACATCAAAGTTTGGAATGAGATCAAACAAGATCTACAAAGATGGTCTAAGTTGAAACTTTCCCTGTTAGGTAGAATTTCAACAATGAAAATGAACATTTTACCACATGTTTTTATTCCAGACCATTCCCATAATGAATAATGATGTGCCATTTAAACAATAGCGCAGAAACATAGCTAATTTTGTTTAGCAGGGGAACAAAATGAGAATAAAATTCAGGATTTTGCAAGATACATAAGACAGAAGAGGACGTGGACTCCCAAATGTGAAGCTGCATTATTTGGCATCATGCTTAGTTTGGTTTAAAGACTACCCTGAAAAGGGAAAGACTTTTACAATTGCAATTGGATGGTACAGTTTTCTGTAGTATGATCAACTTAAAGCTAACGTTGATTTTAATAATCATTATGTTAGATGTGCTCTACTAAGAGTTTGTAATAAATAAAAGATGAGAATAAAATACCATTTTGCATTTCACCACATGAAGCTTTGTTTAAGAGAGAAATAAACTTTGAAACTTGGTTAACTTATAAAGATTTGTTAGAAGTAGGAAAAGGGGAATTTAAAATGAAATCAAACGATGACTTAATTCAAAAAAGTAATGATGTATACTGGTATTCCTATGGACAATTGATAGAAGGGCTTAAAATGGATAAGAATTTATATGTTTTTGAAATATCTAAATCTGAATTTGAAGAAAATTTATATGCAGATCAAGAACATTTAATTGATAAAATGTGTAAGTTATTGTTAAAAATTGAAGGATGATGAGCAAGTAAAAGATTGTATGGTTAAATGGGCACAAAATGTGGATCATCATATTCAAATAGAATAATAGAAAAGGATGTGATCAAGAGATAAAAGTGCATTTCAAGTTATAATCTAAGAGAGAATTTCTTTAAAATGATGTATAGGTGGTATTTAACACCAGAAAGACGGCCTAAACTGTTTAAAGGTTCTTAAAATGTTTGTTGGAAATGTGAGCAAAAAGAAGGGGCTGTTTTCCACATGTGGTGGACTTGTGAGGAAGCAAAGAAATTCTGGGTGATGGTACACAGATTGATTGAAGGCATCTTGAAGATAAAGAGTCAGAGGAAACCTGAACTTTTTCTACTGGGATTGATAGGTGAGAAGATTGACATGAAGCTGGGAAGAATCTTTCAATATATGACTACAGTTGCCAGAATACTTTCTGAAGATGTGGCACTTCCGTCTCAAGAAGACTGGCTGATAAAGTTGCTTGACTGGGCAGAAATGGGTAAGTTAACTATTTTAATTAAGGAAGGATCTTTGGGTAAGTTTAAGAAGGAATGGGACAAACTTGTATACTTAAGAGATTTTGCAGGGAGAAACTCATTTTTTTTTTTATTTAGAAGAATAACTTAATAGCTATTACTAAACTGCAGTAGTATATGATAAAGATATAAAGTAGAAAAGTATATTTTATGTGTTATTATAAAGCCAGCTGTTGGCAAAGTCATTTATATGTATCTTTAGCTCCTTTTCAGTTTAGTTTATTTTTGTTCAGTTTAGATAATTTTAGGCCCTTTCTGCACCTTACCTTTTTCTGGCACTGGGGTGCAGGGATCGAGTGAGCAGCCTCCAGTGAGAGCCTCTCACGTCCCTGCTGCTTCAGCTCCGCATGAGCGGCCTGCTTGCTCAAAGCCCCACCTCTTCCTTCTGCAGTGCAGCCTGGGAGTTTCCCAGGCTGCACTGGGGCAGTTAGCGCAACTGGCGTGGCTCTGGAGGCTCCGCACGTGAAGTAAGTGCGTGCAGGGCCCAGGAGCAATGCGCTTCCAGCCTAAAATGAAAAGGTGCGCAATCGGTGCCTGCCGGCCCCTGGAGCGTCGCACAATTGTAAGTGTGTAGTGCAGATCGCTCCTCACAATTGTGTGACGTTCCAGGCGCCCTTTCGCATGGCAAATGCCATGTGGAAAGAGCCTTAGATTTGTTAGTAGTAGTTTAGTTATTTTAGTTTGTTTATTGTCTGTCTTTGTAATCCCTTGCATGTTGTTTTATATATCTAAAATATGTTTTAATAAAAAAAGAACAAAAAAAAAACCAACCTGTTAGTTCTGCAGTTATAGTAGAATCTATCTTCCCAAGAATTTCAGATGTCGCTGAAAAAGAAGAAGTAGGCCTCTTGCTTCCATAAAAGTAGTTCCATAGAAAAGCTTGACAGTATTCAGATATTTTTTGCTAAAATGAAGATCAGGAGAATTCATGTTGTCATAGGCCATTTCCACACGAGTCTGTTATAGTGTGATGATTCCACTTTCAACCTCCTATGAAACCCCAGGATTCCATAGGAAGTTGAAAGTGGAATCATTGCGCTATAATAGACTTGTGCGGAAATGTCCATAACCTCCTCCCTTCCACTTCTTGGCCATTTGCTCCTTTACAAAGCCAAAGCTAGAGGGATGGGCAGCATGATGCAAAATCTGTAATTTACTGTTCTTTCAGGGCCCAATAATACCTAGGTGAAAGACCATGGGTTTACTAATGGGACCAATAAAATAATCCATAGCCCCAAAGAGATTGTATCTGCACAGCACAGTTACGTCAATATGATACCACTTCAACTTTCACAGCTTCATCCTATGAAATTCTGAGATGATCTGGCAAGGTACTTAGTGCTAGAGAGCTCTTCTGTACTCCCCTGAACTATAGCGCTAGAACTCTTTACCAGGGAATCATTTCACCAAATCCCATCAATCCATCAGATGGAGCCATGACAGTTAAAGGGGTATCAAAGTACAGTAGAGTCTCGATTATCCATCCTGCGGTAATCCGACATTCCGGATTATCCAACGTCGCAGCTGCTTGGGGGCGTGGCTGTAGGCATTTCCGCAACGGGCAAGGAGAGAAGGGTGAGTGAAGCCTCGCCCCAAAACATGGCCACAAGTGTGGCGGCGGCGGCAGCAGCGAGCAGGGCGAGTACCTCCAGGCCCCAAAACAAGAGCCGAAGCATGGCAACGGGGAAGGCGACAGGCACAGCCAGGCCCCTAAACACGCTCCAAGCATTGCAACGAAACGGCAATCTTCGGGAAAGCAGAAAAGGATCACTGATTTCTTTAAATTTTCAAAGGACTGAACTTTTTATACATTATAATGTTGTTACTGTAACGTTACTGCAATGTTACTTTTACTGTTACTGCAATAAAACTTCAATATGTTTGCAATTCATAGTGATTTCAAGGCTTTTCTTAGACCCTCCGGATTATCCAACATTTTCGGCTATCCGACTATCAGCCCGCCTGTTTATGTCGGATAATCGAGACTTTACTGTACTGTAGTTGTGTAGTATAGTTTAAAGAAATATAGTTTCCCCTTTTCTCTGATGAAACGGTTATTCTTCCGTCCAAAAGAAAAGTAATATCCTCTGTGATTCAAATAAGACTTTGAAGTTCAAAATTAACATTGGGTTGAAACTCTAATTTTATCTTTAAAAATGAATTTGTATGTTTATGATTATCTCAGCAGCAGGTAGCATTTTAGTATTAACTTTTACAATCCATGGTATGTGTTGTCTTTGAACATTGCTGCCTAAAACCCTAAAAGCATTTTTGGTGAATGTTTACTTTGGCGAGCATGATGACTTTGTCGGCCCTGTGATATCTTTACTCAGTACCTCGTTTCATAACAATTGATATACAAGCAAAATAGTACTGATGCTGATTAGGTTTGG
>CAOLHI010002034.1:0-132500 GCA_948474755.1 Ctenosaura bakeri
CATCAGCAGCACGGGCGCTGCCTTGCCGGTGAGGAGGGCCACGATCCCTGGCGGGGCGACTCCTTTACCTACCCGAGGAAGGCGATGTATCTGGGATCCGTGGCCAAGTTGGCATCGATGGTGAGCGACAGGAAAAACGGGCTGACCCGCCGAACCGGTTGGTTTCCCGCCTGGAAGCTCAGCTGAGCCCCTTCCTCTTCGGCTGGCGGGGGTTCCCCCCGGACCCCTCGGCCATCAGAGCCCCGGGGCAGAAAAGGAACGCCGCCGTGGCCAGCAGGAGCGGCGGCATCTTCCCGGACCGAGGCGCCGGCGTGGAAGGACGGCGGGAATGAAAGCGCCGCTCTGGACGGGCTCGGGGAGCCGGCCGGCCCGCCTCTGGGCGGCGGAGGGGGCGCGCCTTTCGCCCGCCCTGCCTCCTCGGGAGTAAGACC
The DNA here is from genome assembly GCA_948474755.1 of Ctenosaura bakeri. Lineage (NCBI taxonomy): Eukaryota > Metazoa > Chordata > Lepidosauria > Squamata > Iguanidae > Ctenosaura > Ctenosaura bakeri. The sequence continues at coordinate 432 of CAOLHI010002034.1, forward strand.
GGCGCCCGCCGCCCGCCGCCCGGGAAGCGGAGCGGGGCGGCCCTGGCCCAGCAATCGCAGCCCGGGCGGCGATCCGGAGAGGAAGGGAAGGACGGAGGAGGTGGAGATCCCAGTGTCCGCGCCTGGGCCAGACCGCGAAGAGCAGGGCCCGGGGACTTCCCGCTGCCGACGGAGCAGGCGCCCGTGGATCGTCCGGCCCGCCCTCCGCGACCGCTCCTGGAGACGCCCAGGCGGCGGGAGATCGGAAAGAACAGAGTGCCTCTGAGCATGCACAAAGTGCCGCCTTTTCCTGGACGCGCAGGGGCCCTGGAACGGGTAGGAAACCGGTAGGAAAAGAGATTGGTGGGGGAAAGAGAGAGGCATCAGAGCCACAGGTGAGGGATGGTGGGAGTTGCGAGTCCGACAGTAGCTGATGGTGCAGCTAGGTGGGCGACAAGGGTGGGAAAAGCGGGGGAAGAGAGAGGACGCTTTTGGGGCAGCTGGGACAAAAGGTGGTGTTGAGGCTGTTCCCTGTGAAGTGTCCTCCAGTTCTCAGCTCTGAGGGCCTCCTTCGAAGAAGGACATGGACCCCTTGGAGCCGGGTCAGAGAAGGGCAAGGAGAAGATCAGAGGTAGGGAGGAGAAAATGGATGGAGAAAGGAAGGAGGGCTGGGCGTGTTCAGCATGGAGGGTGAGACTGAAAGGTGACCTGATGGCCCTCAAAGTCTATCCCATGGAGGGGAGCAGGTCTGTTCTGGACTGCCTCCCAGGGTAGGACCAGGTTTAAGGGTCTGAAGGTACAGTAGATTTCAACGGCACAGTAGAAGGAACTTCTTGACAAAACAGTTCAGCAGTGGAACCAGCTGCCTAGACAGGTGGTGGGGTTTTCAAATGAAGGGGCTGGACAGCTACTTGCTGGGGATGCTTCAGATGGAGATGCTTTAGATGAGTTCCTTCCCAGCGCTATGATGCTAGGATCGTTGCCTTTGCTATAGTGTCACCCTAGAGCCTGGGCTTCCCTCTGCTAGGCAGCAGAGGGCATCATATTAAAGAGAACTCGTGACCTTGCATTATAGGGCTGCAGAGGCAGGGGGGATTCAGGCTCTCTTGCTGTCAAAATCAGAAATCAGGGAAAACAGATTCTACAGCAAGAGTGGGCAAAGTGGATCCCAGCCCCTCTTTCTGTGTTCCTCAGGCTTACAAACCCCCAAGTATTCCCCCTCCTGCAGTTGTTCAGGCAAAAGTTTTCCCCAAAATTGCTAAAAATCCAGCCCTAACAACAGCAACCCCAATGATAGTACCTCTCCCCAATGGCTTGGGTCAGTTTGCCCAATTCTTTTTTTCTTTCCTTTTCTTTCTCTTTCATTCATTCACAATTTTTTTTTTTTGCTCGCTTAACCTCCCCCTCCCGCATGTGACAGGTCATCTCTAGTTGTTCTAAGCACATCATTGTTGGTGAAACAGGCCGGTCCCATGGGGTAAAGATCCATCCTTACTCTAATCTAGAGAATTATACCCAGAAAACAGCCAATAGCTTGCTCTGAAACTTCACAGCATTGAAGAGGTCAGTGTGTGGACAACCTACACTGATTTTGAGTTAGAAACCTAATCATAGAATCATAGAATCATAGAAATTCAGAGTTGGAAGAGACCACACAGGCCATCCAGTCCAACCCGCTGCCATGCAGGAACACCCTCAAATCAATCCCTACAGATGGCCATCAAGCCTCCGCTTAAAAACCTCCAAGGAAGGAGACTCCACTACACTCCGAGGCAACAGATTCCACTGCCGGACAGCCCTGGCTGTCAGGAAGTTCTTCCTGAAGTTCAGGTGGAATCTCCTTTCCTGCAGCTTGAATCCATTGCTCCTTGTCCTGGTCTCTGGACCAGCAGAAAACAAGCCCTCTCCTTCCTCTACGTGGCATCCCTTCAAATGTTTAAACATGGCTATCATGTCCCCTCTTAACCTCCTTTTCTGCAGACTAAACATACCCAGCTCTCTAAGTCTATCCTCATAGGGCATGGCTTCCAGGCCTCTCACCATTTTGGTCGCCCTCCTCTGGACTTGCTCCAGCTTGTCAATATCCTTCTTGAATTGGGGTGCCCAGAACTGGACACAGTATTCAAGATGGGGTCTAACCAAGGCAGAGTAGAGTGGTACCAGTACCTCCCTCGATCTAGACACCATACTCCTATTGATGCAGCCGAGAATTGCATTGGCTTTCTTGGCTGCCACATCACACTGCTGACTCATGTTCAGCTTGTGGTCTATGAAGACTCCTAGATCCCTTTCACACGTACTGCTATCCAGCCACGTGTCCCCCATCCTATATTTCTGTATTCCATTATTTCTGCCTAAGTGTAGGACCTTACACTTCTCTCTGTTGAATTTCATTTTGTTCGCCCTGGCCCAGCTCTCCAATCTATCCAGGTCTTTTTGAATTTTGATCCTGTCCTCTGGCGTATTAGCAACCCCTCCCAATTTGGTGTCATCTGCAAATTTGATGAGCATGCCCTCTATTCCTTCATCTAAGTCATTGATAAAAATATTGAACAGCACAGAAACTGCTTAGGCAGTTCCTCTCTTGGTAAAACATATTTGGGGGAATAGTTTTGTTTTTTTAGGTTAGGATCCGATTTATGATGAACTAAACAGCAAGGAGAGAGAATTTTATGTTTTTTTGTTTGGCCAAATAAAGATACCATCACAACAGGGATATTGGAATTTATCTTGTATGTAACATGATTATCTTTGCCTTCATATGAGAGGAGGATGATTAAATGTAGCTGCCAGAAGTGAGAAGTTAAAGTGGAGGAAGAGGAGTTTATATGATCTCAGACTGAGACTTGATTCTCTGAGTTTTTATTCCCTCCTATGAAAAGTCAAGCTATGAAATTAGGCTTCTGTTAGAATATTTTTACTTGATTCAGTGCCTAAATTTATCTTCAGCCCTGATAATATAGAGATTACTGGAGCGACATGCTACTCTTTCCTTACAAAAAGGTCTCTGAGCCTCATTCCACATAGTTTGAGTTTTCAAAAAAATTATTTTTTCTTTTTCACATTTTCAAATGGAGAACCAAATTTTCTTGCTCTTTACTTTTTGCAATTGGCTCAGGGCCATTGGATATCTAGCTTAAGTCCATTTCAATAGCCTGCAGGCCTTCTTCTCCATTTCAAAACAACATACAAGATGCCATGAGTCTAATACTGTTGATCCCTTTCCTTTCTCTCTTGCAATTTACCTTCTTTGACTGATAAAAGAAACATGTGATTTCAATAACTTGCAGAGAATTTTGTACCTCTTTTGGATGGCCTGATAAAGGTGTTGCTACAACATGGACTTTGGAATTTGTCTTACGGTCAACGCAGCCAAACCTGCGTTTGTGTGACTTGAGAAATAGCAAACACAGCTGTTCAGTGTTTCTTTCTTACACTGGAGGAAGAGGAACTGATACGATTTTAAACTAGGATTTTGGGGCTTTTTGGTTGGCTTTATAAAGATATTGCTGCACCTACTTTTGCAGATGTAGCATCTGGGACTGAATCACTGAAGCAGCTTTGGGAGGGTTCAGATTTAGTCTGCTTCAGAAAAACCCTGTGTTAATTCAGATGTTTTTAAAATATTTCATCAGCATGGTTTGGGATTTGACCAAAACTGAACCACACCCCTAATTGAAACCCAGACTTTTCTGTTACTAGTCTTAACATTCTTCCTACTGTTTGAACTATCCTGGAGATATATTCCTATTAAGTTATTTAAAGGGTATTAGGAGACAGAGCAGCAACCTGAATATTTTTTTTTCTGGTTACAGATGCTAGTGACTTTTAAAAAGTTTTTTTTTTTTTTGCTTGTAGAAAAACAATTTGTCAGCAGGAAATTCATATCTTCTTCATAGGCACATGCTATGCAAAACAATAACTTCTATTTTCGTTTTGTCAGGAGGAGGATGAAGAAAACACAGGGTGGCATGAATTGATTTTCATAACCATTGAACTGCCGAGACAGATATCACTAAAGAGAGGAGACATGCTTGGCCAAGGCTTCACTACAGAGAATTCAGGGCTTCTCTGTTCTGTCCAGCTTCAGCCTTTTATATGGTCTCTGCTTTTTCTGCCAGCTACCGCTATTACCATTTCCTCATCAGCCCAATCCCATGAAGCTGCTAGAAACAAATAGTCTGCTCACCAGAAGTTCCCAGGGTTTAATTCCTGGCCCCCTTGATTCCACACACCTTTGTGTGAATGCCTGAAAAGTTGTTGGCAGACAGAGAAACAAGCATGAGGCTAGACAGACCACCAACCTAATTATCCAAGACAGCTCCATCTATTTTAAATTGAATTCAGTAAAACAAATTGCCCAATTTAGGTGCCTAGGTACATAATGTGGTGTTGTAGAGCTAATGTATGGATGCTGGAATCTGAAAAAAAAAAGCACCTCTGTGTTTTAGCATTTTAAAAAATGTGGCACAGACTTCTAAAACAGCTGTCTCAATGCCAAATGGCTGCAATACAAACAGATGTACTCTGAAATGAGGTCTGTTCACAAATTGGGTGTAATAATTTTTCAAGAACTTAGAAGTCACACTTTATAGGCAGTGTTGGTTTTACTCTTTTTCCAGCATTGCTTGGAAGAGCTCAATAAAGGTGGGAAACAAACCTCTGGACTAGCCAGCTGCATCAGTGTTCTATTTGCTGCTATGTCACAGCTTTATATACATCAAAAAATAAATAAATAAAAGTAATTACATCATACTATGAATGTCCTGACTTGGTACTTTTTCCATCTGAAACTACTGTGGTTGGAACTAGGAAAACTGTAAAGTAATTCAGCCCCTGTTGTAACAGGAGACTCCTACAAATGTTAAGGCAGCAAGATGTCTCACTATATTTTGAATTACAGACTAACAGTACTGTTAACATGATTAACAGGAGTTTCATACACAGTGGAGGATGGTAACTGATAGTAGCAGCGATTAAGAGGAATTTTTATCTGATGTTTTGTTTTGTAAAGTATAGGCAACATGTCATTTTTTATGAAAATATTTTATGTTCAGATTGACCTTACATGTATTTCTGCTCTTGGAACACAAAACAAAACAATTTTCCTAAGATGATTATGTTAGAATCATACTTGTAGTAAATCAAGCAAGAACAGTTCCCAATTAAAAGGAATATTTGAGGACAGGGGATGTTGGGAATCATGATCTTGAACCTAAATCCATTAAATGGTCCTAAATGAGGTAGATCACTTGAACCAATGAAATTAAATGAAGTATTGATTTGTCATTCAGCAATTAATTCAGTGGTTCTAACTCCAGTTGTGACTGGTAATTAGATTTAGGTCTGAGGTGGAAACCATGAGGTCCTGCATGTACAACTCCCAGCAGCCCTACTTCACACAGACTAGGGGGTAGAAGGCTGGAAGTTGTAGCTCATTAACATTTGAGGGTGTTAGGATGCACAGTGTGATGGGCAGAAGATTCTGAAATATGGTAACAGCAGCAGCAACAGCCACAAAATCTTTTTCTGTTTGGTTAAATGACATCCTAACCTCATTTCATTAACGGAACTGCAGGCGTAGAGAAGATTTTTTCAGTGTTTATTATACTAAAATAAGCTTAGTTACATGAATATATACAGCAAACTGCACACAACTAAAAGGTCAGAAATTCATCTTTCAATTCTTAGATTCATGTAGTAGAGTGATTAGGAAGCCTTAAGGAATGTCTGTTGGTATTCTCAGCAGTTCTTCAACTTCTTCTTGTAAAGCCTCAGCCTTTTCAGCCAGGAGCATCTGAATCCAAAACAGAAACATCTGAAGTCAAATTATTCAAGTATTAGCCATTTTAATGTACATATTAGTGGAAAAAACTTGGCTGTTCTCAAGATGATCTATACTTTATTCCCCTGGAGCAAAAGCAGTTCACAAATATTGTACAGGGACCAGTTTAATCCATGGATTGAAAGTGTTATCTCTCTCTTCTCCCTCCCTAGCTGGTCTGCTGTAATTTGGCACACTCTAGAGAGATCAAGAAACAGAACCTGGGATGGGCCATGAAAATGAATAGGGAATTTGATTCCCAATGCCTGGAGGTGGGGGGCATGACAAGCACAGACTAGATTTATTTATTTAAAGTACCTTTGTTTCACCTCCCAGCCTTTACTGTATAGCAAACTATTTTTTTAAAATCATATGCCACATTCAGAGGCATGCAAATAGCACTGCACAGTACTTGTGGTGGAGTTGTGATGAGAGCAAAACCTACCATTCAAAAAGGGTGTAATTTCTGCCTATCTGCTGAGTGTACAGAAACACACTGCAGCCTACAGAGATCCTTTCAATTTACAGTTTACACTCCACTCCAATTTACAGTTATGTACACTCCAATCATTACACTACCAGTAAAACCCTGTCAATTAATACAGAAGAGTTTGTTACATTTGCCCAGGAGAGAAAGAAATTTCTTCCTCCACTGTGTCATCACTCAGTATCTCTGGCAGCCAGGAAAACTTTACCATGGTTCAAATGCAAGGTTGGTTTGATCATGGTTAACTATGAAAAATCTCTGAAAAATTGAAGTGACAATAGTACAAATGAACTCCAAAACAGATGGGCTTTATTATTCTGGACTTCCTTCCAGAGGAGGGGTAGGGAAGAGTTAGGGATTGCACTGGCTCCCCTAGGAGACCCTGGAAGGCTGCATCTCCTGCAGCACCAACAACACCTAAATACTCCCTCCATGCCCTCTTAGGGTTGTGGGGGCATTTCTGTCATGTTTTTGGCTTTCCCGGGCCATTTTAAAAATGGCCCTAGTGACAGCATGTGGTCCAACCCTGCCCCACAGCTATTTAATACAGATTCTTATTTAGAGAGCATTTTGTTCAGGATTCACAGCAATTTTATTCACCTTTGCAGATGAAACTATTTGTCTGGCCTGGCTTCTGGACAAATGTTCAATTGTCCTCACCAGCACCTCTGGATTTGCATTAGCCAAGTGTGCTAAGGTTTTATATCCTGAGTTGTAGAGTTGTTTGGCTCGAGCCTGTGAAAGAGGATAATAATTAACTGGAGGAGAGAGCTAGCAATGAAACCAAGTACTCTCACCATGCTTTAATAACATTGATGTAAAGAGTATTTACACAGCCAGAATAGCATATAGGTTTGAGTGTTGGAATATGATTCTGAAGACCAGGGTTCAGATCCCCACTCAGCCATGGAAACCCATGGGGTGATCCTGGGCAAGTCACACTCTCTCGGCCTCAGAGGAAAGCGAAGACAACTCCCTCCAGCCAATCTTGCCAAGAAAACCCCCTGACATGGCAACCCTAAGGCAGCCCTAAGTTAGAAACAACTTTAAGCTACAGAACAACAATAACAACCAAATTCTCATCCTTGTTGTGAGATCCTTGGCTGAAAAAAATGGTCAACAAACTGCTGCAAAATATTTCAAAAGAAATGGCAGTTGTGCAGAGGGTTGCATAAGGACATATTCTGCATAAAATCTGGTGTATTTTGTACAACACATTAGTGAAACTTTTGCCAAAAACTCCTGAAATGTGAGAGATTATTGAAAAATATGTACAAACTGGCCTAACTTCACCTAGTGTGGTGAAAACATTTTTGAAACATTTGCTTCTGAAGCGCTATACAGTATGCCCTCCATATTCACTAGAATTAGGGTGCAGGACCTCCACAAAAGTGGAAAAACCACAGGTATCAAAGTATGTGTGTCTGTGTCTGTGGGAAGGGGGCTGAGGCATGGTGGGGAAATGGGCATGCAGAGTCCAAAGCAGGTTGGAAAAAGGAGAGGGAAAGAGGGAAACTTCCTTTCTCTCATTCATGTCCTTCCTTAGGTGTGTGTGGTGGATATCAGGGGAGAATTTGTGATGGTGAGAAATTGGGCTACAAGCCATGCTTAGCTAGCTTGTCAGCTGCTGGTGGTGGTGAAGGAGGAGCAAAGGCAGGTTTGAAAAGGGTCACACAGCCTGATCAGAGTTGTCAAGAGGGAAGGTTCCCACCTGAGTTGGAGGGGGGGAGACAGGGCTTGGAAACACTTGCAAATAATAAAATCCATTCAAGTCAAACCCTCAAATGTGGAGGTCTGACTGTAATAGAATAAGAAAAAATTTGAAATATCTGGCAAAGTGAGACTCACTGCAGCAAACTGTTAGTTATATGGGCAGCACAGAGAATAGGATATTTGTGAATACTATTGTAGCTACTATATTTGCAAAGTGAGTTGTTCGCATATGTGTTCCTTCTGTGCTAGACTCAGGCCCTAACCCTTGGAAAAGAGTTAAGCTGCACCAATCTTCTGGTAGTAATAATCATTTTGAAGAAATTTTAGAAATCATCTTCAAATTTTAATTTCATCTCCGAAACAGATTATAGTCAATCTACCTTTTTTCTCTATGTATTCAGGCCTCAAGATTATTCTGAAAAATCCAGTTTTACTAACCTCTAAAACACCTGTCACCTCCATAAGAGGGATGAGCTCTGCCTTAACACAATAGCTCAGTCTCTTGTTAAGTTCTGTCAACAGGGCTTTATACACCCAAAATTCATTCAGCTCCTGTAAATAAATAATAAACAAAGATATCAAGAAAAACTTTTGTTTTGGATGAATTCATTTGGAAAACTTCCTACCAAATCCTGCTAAGTTTCTAGATGATGCAATATCATGCATCAATTACTGTAATCATTCAAATGAAGCCCCTGATTGATGTGTTGGATGTCATCTTAAAATATAATAATGGTTAGGCAAGAGAACAAATCAACAAGAGAGGACAATATCAGTAAATTATTTGCTGCTACTTAACTTGAAGTCAGAATGGTTCTTTGAAAATGGATTTTTATTTGAAGCATAAAATGAAACATGATTGCATAAATTCTATGAACCTATATCTTATTCTTAGTTTGAAGATTCTCTGCAAGTAGGGATGGTTTCAATTTTAGCTATACTTAGAAAAGACCCACTGAAATTAATTGGACTTAAGACAGTCATAATTAACTCAAGTCTTATTGAATCCAATGGATCTGCTCTGACTAAAACTGGAACCATCCAAGTGTATTGAATGAGGAAAACTTTCCAAGTAACACTGCTTTGTTCACTTTTGGAATTAGAAAGGGGAGTGGTATGAGAAAATTTGGAAAATCACTTGATGAGTGATGTTTTGGTGTTTCAGCAGTGTGTAGTTAGCTGTGAAACATTACCTCACAGAAATGCAGAACTGAGGAGGAGAATGAGGAAGCTGAATTGAGAAGAGTCTGAATAAATCCTCGTGGTAGGTTAAATTTTTCTGCCACATTCCATATGTTGGTCTCTTTTAACAAGGAAAGAAGAATGAAGGACAAGTAGAGTCTACTGACAATTCTACTGTCCACATCCTAAGAAGATATCAAGTTACAAATTAAAACACAGTCCAATAAAAAAATCTTTCACATACTTCAGTTTTTCTGCACTTTTTCTGAGAAACATTTAAGAGTCCTAAATGTAGCAATTCCCACGTAATCTAAGAGGATTACTGACAGGTAACTTGTATCTAAGAAGTATTAACAACACATGTTTCCAACAGAGAATAAAACACAAATAATCTGAAAATATTACAACAACAACCCTTATTAAGGTATTTATATATATTTTCAACCATAGTGTATCTTTCCAATAAAGAAATACATTCAAATATCAATTTGATCTATTGTTATCATTTATGCGCAACTAAAGCAAGGGACCACAAATATTCCCCTGAATCTAAAACAATATTTTAAACTCTATGTTTTTTTTAAAAACTCCATGTAACTACTAAGTGAAATTATTGCTGAATTACTTTTAAAACTGTCCTCTAATAGCTTGAGACAAATATGAATATATCAATTTTAGAAATTAATAACTGCTCTTAAAAACAAAGCTTGTAATTATAGAAGCAAATGGCGAATTGCCCTTTTCTGGCATTTCAGATATTAAATATATCTTTCTTTTACCTTTTTGATGACTTGTCCAGAAGCTTTTTTTATAATAAAGCTCTCAGGCACTCCAACAATATCTGCTACATGTTGTTCTACTGGACTTAGCTGACTGTACTAGAGAACAGATTTGAGAACTAGTTAGATCTATTGTCAAGCTATGTCACATACAGAAAACATGGTATGATCCATCTAGACAAGAATATGAGGAGGAACTGGCACTGGACTCAAGAGCACATTGGTGTGTACACATCATACCAGCCAGGGAATTACTCAGAATGGGAGGACCTTACACACAAGGCTTTACGTCTACCAGGAAGTAATCTGCCAACTAATTGCAAAGGAGAGCTGTTTGGTAACAGAAAGCCACACAGGGATCTCCCACTGCTACCAAGAACTCAGGTATTGTGATGCATATTCACCTGGATGTGTGTGGGAGAAAAGGGCTTTACTGACCTCTGACTTAGAGGCTCTAAGGATACCTTTGTACAAGGACAATACACTGGAAGACACTCAATACCTATATTTATATCTACTAAGAAGACAATTTCTCATTTTGAAAAAAAAAGTCTTACCTCTTTAAAATATACCATCCAGTCTGGGCTGCACTGAGAAATCATATCATATGGTGTTGTCAGGTACAGTAAATGAAGGCAGCTTTCAAGGACTAGCCCCTCTAGCCCTTTCTTCAAGTCTGCATAGAGTGCATTGCAATATGCCAGATCAACAGAACCTAAGATGCATTTAAAAGTAAACATTATACATGGCCCCAAACACTGCTGATTTATATTTTCTTTTTTCCATTGCTGAGGAGACACACTGGTTCGTGTGACATCTCAATATGCCAGAATGGTAGAAGATTCTCCCACTCTCACTACAAAAGGTTCTTTCCAGATAATGAACACTACTTTTTGCCTATTCAATGCCATTAATTCACACTCATATTCAATTTCCACAAACTGGACCCAACATAACTCTTCCTGATTCAGGCTGATACTGCAAGAGTGGGAAAATATGTATTAACAACCCACACAGACTAAACCAGTAAAAGATTTATTTGCTGAAGAAAGCATTGTAGTTTATCTGCAACCTGATTCACAGTTTGTGTACTGTCCACCTGTGACCCCTGTCCAGTAATGCCTGCCTACCAGGGATGTGCTTTATATATTAACTTATCTGCCAATATCAAAGAATCTGAAAGGACTCCAACAGGATTATACTTCAGTCAAGTGAATTACATACATTATATACATTAAGAAGTTGGAATGACTGAATTTGGAACATATGCATTTCACCCAAGGAAGGAGACAGATCAAAGTAAGAGCAAGAAGTTATACTTTCAACTTTGTTTCTTTCTTGTTCCCAGGAGGGTGGGATAGTTTTAAGTGCAACATGCCACCTAAGGACATCAAATCATTTGGTAGAGACCAATCTGAATGTCTTAAAATGCTCTCTCCTCCTCAAGCCTCTGACCATGCAGACATGATAACTTCAACATTGTCATCCTTCTCACCTCCTAACAGCATATTGTTAATGAAAGATCAGGAGATCTTGAAAATCTACACATTTGTGTGACCTCTGATATGGCCTAATAAACACATTACACTATTCAGACTTGTCCCTTTGCTCTTTGTGGGAATGTCACAATTAGAGTAGAAAAATACAGAGATTTCTTACATCCTTAACCCCCTGTTCACATTTGAAGGGGTTCCTTTGATTGTTTCCAATTTGTATTTTGCCAAAGGGAAAAGGGAAGGCTGCATTTGAAAGATGTATGTCAACTTCACCTCCCTGACTTAAATAAATAAATAAAAATAGGCAGCTCTTGTCCATTTTCAGACTACCTCTATGCCAATGCAGTGACATTTCAAACTCTGAAAGAACTGATTACGCATTAGCAGGAGGGCTGCAGTCTTGGGACTGTGCTCAGATACAAGTGATGCTGCAATCAGTGGGACCTCTACTTCCTTTGTAAGCATGAAGAAGCCTTGGGAGCAGAGAAAAGACTTGCTCTGTGAGAAATGTAAGGACTCTGCAACCAGAAATGTATGACATGTAACAGGGAAATGAAAGACATTCCACTGACACACTTTATCATATACAACAGATCTTAACTGTGCCTCTGTCACAGCCTGGTAAGTATACTTTTAGCAGAGGCCTTTTACCTTTATAAGTTGCTTGCCCCAGTGGAGTGATCTCTAGATTGTACTGAAAATTTTGTATTCCGTCATAGTGTGCTTTTTCTTTCAAGAGCTCATTATCTTTCAGCCACTCCAACGCTTCCATGGTTACATCATGTAGACTCTTTTCTTTAGGCAGAAGCTGTGGTTGGACACTAAATAAGGTTTTACACATAAACTGGTAAATCTCTTCACGATTAGTTGCTATCTGTAATGGAAAACAATACCACAAATATAATATAAGACCACCTAAATAATACTTTAAGAAAAATCTAGCATCAACCAACTAGTTTGTTGCAGTTTCCCTCCCAATCACTCATCTGCATTCTTAAGGTAGTTGAATTTATTATGGTATTGGAATTACCTTTAATCCAACCAGTGATAAGAGTAAGCTTTGGATACCCTTGTTCACCTCTATCAGAAGTTTGCTGTAGCAGCTTTCCAGAGGACTGTATATTAAATTTTGGACCTTAAAATGGTTAAAAGACATGTGTCAATGGAAAATCACATATGAAATAACATTTTAAGTGATATATTTGTTCCTAACATTTCCCAAAGTATGCTTTCTTCTTCATCTCTCATCAAGATTACCCTAATCAAGATTAGCAGTATACACCTTTTAAAAACCGATGCTTAAAAAGATTCGTGTTTTAAATACATGGACTAAAAAGCAGTATTTTATTTTTACTACTCTACCTTGTCCTTAAGCCAAGGGGAAGGGAACTGTGCAATCCAACTGGCGTAGGAAAACTCTCCGTTATCTCCACACATTGACTGGAGAAAATACAGGGACTGGCCCACTCTGCTTAGCTTCTGACTAGAAAGGTAAGTGGAATGGGGGAACATCTTAATGCTACTGCCATATGTATATTGAAGACATCAGAGAAGTTTCCATATTGTACCCCTTGAAACACTACAGAACAAAGGGTTCAATAAGAAACTTCTTCCATGCAGAGAGAGCCATGGGACTTCCTCTTGTCTCTCCGTGCACAGAGAAAGTGAGGATGGAGCAAATATGTTTCTTGTAAGGAGAAACCTGCTCTCTGATATCAAAGGGGGAACAGTAATCTGGTCCAGAAGACTAAAAGAGTTTCCTGCCTCATCTTAAAACATCTGCTATCCCATACCAGGTTGATGCCAACAGGGATATTAATCTGCTTAGCAAACAAAATGTTGAAAATCAAGATGCTGTGTTACATTATAATGACGCTATTTAATGATGAAATACCACAACATTTCAAGGAGAGATACTGAGCTTTGCTGCACTTGTAACCAAAGAAAAAGCACCCTAAAGTAAACTTACTAATACTTACTTAGTAAGGAATACTTACTAATAAGAGGAGAATCAAACTATTTCAGGGCAAGCTTGTGTTTTAAAAGTTTGAGTTTTTCACTATACTCCAAAATTGACTTTTCTCAATGACTCAGAAGTCCCCAAATTGATATTTTTTTCACTTAAGTTACCAAGTGTCTGTCTTTCTCTTGCACTATAAGAATGCTTTCACCATTTTTGTCAATACCAGCACGGCCAGCTCTGCCAATCATCTGCTTATATTGGTTCTTCTTCAAGAATTCTGTGGCAACATATGGAGCTCTTAAAATCACCCTGAGGAAACATTAAAATAACATGATTTTTAAATCATTCATTACTGAAATGGAACCTCCCCACACACATACCAAACTATTAAAGATAACCAGATTCCTCAAAAATGTGAAGGTGTCTAAAGCATGAATGATAAATGAAAGCACTGAATAACATTAAATCATACAAACGTTTACTTAATTAAACTTTCAAATTAAGTTTTTACCTTAGTACACTTTATATTTGAGATATGTAGCTAACTCCTCCAATGAGGTGAGAATCATGCAGCTCTCCAGATGTTATTGGACGCAAATTCCAGCAGCCCTAATCATCACAGGCAATCTTGAGGAATGCTGGAACTTAGAGCCAAACAACATCTGGAGGGCTGCATGATTCTCTTCCATGTCCTTATGTACCTAATTATATAACACAGATACACTTGGGAAAGCTAACAGGAGACAGTCTTCTCTGTGGCTACTCCCAGGCTGTAGAATTTTCTCCCATGGGAGATTAGGTCTGCCCCATCTCTCTTCTCCTTTTACTGGGAAGTAAAGACCTTTTTATCTGAACAGGCATTTGATGACTAACTGGCTATGCAGAAAAGGTGTTTTAATCGGTGTGTGTCTATATGTGCTATGCATTTATTGTTATAGTTATGTTTTGAAATGATTTTATCCTGTTTTAAAGTACCAGTGTTTTCTATGGTAGTTCATTTAAGTGTTTAACTTTCTACTATTAGGTTTTTAGATGTACCTTGTTTTAATTCATGTTTTGAGCTACCATGGGTCCCATGTCTGGAGAAAGTTGGGATATACACTACACCAAACCAAACTGCCTACCATATTGTTTGACATGATGTGGCAGCAGCCACCTTGATGAGTTGAATCTGTTCTCATTTTGTGTTGTCTGAATTGTCAAGAGTAGTTAGACCAAGAGGCAAGTATGCTACAACCAAATTATTACATTTCTCATAAGGAATAAAATGTGAGCAATGAGCAGGTAGCAAGTGAGCAACGAAGATTATTGCTAAATGGTTCACTCATGGGTACAACTATCCCTGAGATCAGTTCGGCATACTCTTTTTTTTTCTTTGTGCCATCCACAGTATAAGAGGGAATTACGGAAAAGGGGAGGACACTGGAAAGGGAAGTTAACTGCAACTGTGGCAACATTAGAGCCCAAGCATAAAGGAGCAAGAGAGCCTCTTCTGTCCAGAACCAAAAGAAGCTGAACTCAGAAACAGTACTGGACTACCACCTAAGACAGCAGAAAATCTGTTTCTGGACCTTACTGCTTTAAACTGTTGGTGGAGGTTCATATAAATGCACCTATGTTGAAATAATTCCCTGCATATAGAAAATTAGCATACCAGGGAAACGGAAAGGTCTAATGCCTGACATCTATTTTTCCATGTTCAAAGAGTGAGGGAATGAGGGAATGAGTGAGGGAAAAGTGAGGGAAATGAGGGAACATGCAATCATACAAGCCCCACCTGTAGCATGAAGTACTGTTTGTGAAAGCTCTATGACTAGATTCCCATATCTCAGGAATCCAGTTCTCTCTTTAGCTATGCTGCTAGAATTTCTTCCTCTAGATTAAATGAAATGTTAGAATTCTCCTATCTTCCACATCATAAAAATTATACTTTTTTTTCTTGGCCAGTGTAGCCTTTAGCAAACCCTAGTTTTAGCTGTCTGAAAGTTAACCTTCGGGCTGGCAAGTTAACTCCGGCAGCAAGGGTAGATGTACAGGTAAGGAGACACAGAATGCCTGAAGAATAAGCTTCTTCTATCCGTTTTCTTTCATCACTGGTAAGGCCACTGTGGTGATAGGCAATTCCAAATGGAATAGTTCGCTTCAGCACTGGACAAAGTCTTCCATTACATATGTCTGTTAAATCTTTGATAAGATCTTGCTTTTCTTTCTCCTTGAGGTTTTTATAGTCCCTGGGGGAAAAAACTACTATTAGATTAGGTTTGAAAATAAACTGGTTTCAGATTTGTGTTCATAAGAAATGTTTGCTTCATACTTGATCATTTTAATTTGCAATAAACAACGCATGTTCAATTGCACCATCTGTGCAGAAAAATTATATAAGATGTAACTGTGAAGGTCTGATTTAGTAACTGAATTGCACCCATGAAACATACCTACTCAAGTACTTGCATATCATTTCAGCTACATTTTCACAATTCTTTTTAGTAGGACAGAAGACAAGGCAGGAATACTTTGGTATAACCTCTGTCACTAGCGCAATAAGGTGGTCAGGGTCCATCTTCTGGAGACTACTGGAATACTAAAAAGTTAAAAACCAAGCTGTGAAGTTATGAAAACTAAACTGAGGTTTGTGATTCATTTTGCCAAAATAATTATCCAAATCTTCTACACAGTTAAATCAAGTTATAATGAAGGCATGTTATGTATCTATCCATGACTGACATTTTAGATTTCAAATACCTTTTAAGAATGGTCTCTGTGCTTCTAGATCTTTCTACTCTTTTTCTCTTTTTGGTTTTCATTTGATTTTATATACTGTAATGCTTTATTCTCTGCTGCTGCTTGTATCTTTGTTTTATATTTTGTTGTTTGTAGGCACTACTTTACTGAACTATTGTTGCAATTTGTCTTTTTAAAAGACCTTATACATCACAGATAAGGCTGGTTAGTGTGTTTTAAAAGTGCAATCAATCAATCAACTCTTGTTCAACGCATCTTTTTACTAAAGGAATAAACATCAATATTTGATTCTTTTGTCATGTTAGTATCCACCATGTAGGAATGCTAGAATCATGGCCATTTAATCTCTGTTGGAAATATACACACTTAGAGCAGATCAGTTCTCTGCCAACAGACAAAGCAAATTAAAAACCAAAAATAACTTTTAAACTAAACACACACTGATTTACAGATAATGCTTTAGAGTCCATTACTGGTGACAGACTCAAACTATAACATATTGTTGGTAATCTTACTGTAATGCAGGGATGGGCACATTTGTAGAATCAATATTTTTCTTTTTTTAAATAACAGAACCCTAAGATTTATCAATACGAGATGGATTCAAAGCACAATAGGAAGACATTTTATGTTAAGAACAGTGTGATTTTTCTGAACACATTCTCAGCCTAAGAATTCAGTATCAGAAATAACATACCAAGTCTATTGAGTCCATTCCTGTTTCTTTTCACTAGCATATTTTTCAACAACTAATTGGCCTGGTGAGCTGGTAGAGGGGAAGAGTTTTTCACTTATGGCTGCTACAGATATCTGGGAATCAAAATCCCTTGCTGGAAGGCCATAGGTTCTGGTAAATTTGTAATAGTTATGACTGAATGTTAAATTTTGCACAGACAAGAAAACTTAAACACATTTATCCACATTACCTTGAATTCAAGGAGACGGGAAAACATAAGACCATTTTCTGCTTTGCTATCCACTTCGTAGATGCTGTCTTGTATTTTAACATACTCTTTCAATTCTACCTAGATTTTTATAAGTTAAATAAAATAATTTGTATGACCAGAAAGATTAATATATAATTTGTAAAGGTTTTTAAAAAGAAAAGTAAATATCCTAATCAGGATACAATGAATTATATGTTGCAAGTAGTTTATTCTGTTAATTTTATACCAAGCTCATTATGCCTTCCCAAAATATGGCAACTAGATCAAAATACTTCCTGAAACTGTCACGCTAGTTACTCAGTGTTCTGTACATTATTACCACTAAACCTGCTTTTACAAAGAAAAATTAATAAATACATCTTTTCTTTCTGCCATTTTGACTGTGAGGTAACATTGTTTTACAATGCCTTAGAACCTGTGACCATGCCAAAATAAACTAAAGATTAATAACTGACGGTATGTTTCTTTTCCAATTAACATCAGATTTTTTGCAAGCACTGAACTGCACAAAGGGCTTGGAAAGAAAAACTCCTCATGAATACAACTATATCAGAACGCAACATTTAGTTCTACGAATGTTCAATAAATTTCTGTCTAGTCACATACATACTGGCCTGAAATTACTTGTGTAGTATTCTGCTTTCAGGAACTGCTGCAGGTCTTCAACGTTGCTTAAAGTTGCACTCATTCCAATTATCTGAGTGGTTTCTATACAAAATATATTATAGTTTAAAATGCTAATTATTTATAATTATTAATTAAGAACCATTATCTTCAATAGATTAATGGGATGAACATCATCCATTTCTGAATCTGCCCTAAGCATTTTCTAAAAAATAAATTGAAGTTATTGCATTTTAATAGAAGAAGCATAAAATGAGGTGTTTGTAACTTAGGTGGGAAAAAGTCCTAAGCAGGTGAGCAAAAGGACTAGAAATACAATTAACATTGACACTTTTCATTTCATTTTTTTCTTGAGTGTCCAGAAAGGATGTAACAACATCTTCATAAATTTTAGGCTGAAATCCTGTGTGTACTTACTAGGAACAAAGTTCCATTCAAATTGGTATTTGTTTCCCCTAGAAAATAAAAAGGACTATTTATTTCCTGTGAACAAGCATTGGACTAAACAGTGAGAGCCTGTAAATGTGTTTGCTATTTTGGCTTCTCCCTCTCCACACAGCAATACCAAAAGTTATCTATTTTATTTTAACATTCTTAAAGCAGTTCTTTCTCCTTCACAACCCAGGGCAGGGCTCCTTTTCTCTCACTGCCAGTCCTTACTGTTTTATCACTTCAGACTGCTCTGAAGTACCTCTCACACTCCCTTCATTTGAGTGTGTACTGACCATAGCTTCTAAAAAGGAGATATTACAGTGCCTAAACATATTAGCTGTTTCTTTTAAAATGCAATACCCTTTAATTTCTTGAAATAATTCTAAGGTACTTGCTCTTCATAAAACAAACTCGATCAATGTTGTTTTACAACATTCTCATGATAAATTATATTACATTAATAAGGTAAATTTTAAAGATTTTAGAACCATCATGCTAACATGCATTAATTTGATTTTTATGAACTTTAGATTTTATGCAGAAATTACTTACTGCTTGTATAGAGAATCTTTGCAAGTGTTATTTCTAGAACAGCCCCACGACTTCCTTCTCCAAGCATGTGCAACTGTAGAGAAAGAAAAAAAGAAACTGTAAATTTGTGAAAGCTTTTGAGCAGACACCTCCAAACTTCCAAAATATTAACACAAAGTCGTCTTTTGTACCTCTGCTGTATTTTGGCCCACCTCCTACTTTAAACTGGAAGCACAGAATTCTTCTGGTATACAAAAGAGGGCAACAATCAGAATTCTGTTGAGGTCTTATACAAGCAGAAGTTCAACTACAGAAGCAGCTGGACATTGGACATTTTGTCCTATGTGGAATGTCCAATTCAGTTTAAGACCGTAGAGCCAGGGCCGTGCACATGGTACCAACTGAACATGGAAGGATGTGTAGCACACTTATTGCTTAACTTGCATTTATGCTACAACACAGGATTTCAGCCTCTGCTGAGCATTTATAAGGAAACTAACTAAGAATGCCAAGGCACGACATACACTGTGCCATTTAGGTCACTACCAGAGATTAGGTGCAGGTAAAACAGCTCGACCTCACAGACTAATGGATTCTGGATAGAGGTAAATTTGTGACAAATGCCATACACTTTTCAAATGGAGTGGTAACATCAGTTATTAAATCTGGCTTCCAACAATCACCAAACTGCACAGACTTGGGTCATTGCTACTAGTCAACCAACAACTACATGGCAGGAAGGCTGTAACAGAATCTTAGAGTTCAGAGGCAACACAGCATTAAATGCCAGCTGCTGGGTAGCAGGACAGGATTTTTCATTCAAGTCCTGCTTTTGGATTTAACTTAAGTAATCTAGTCAGCCACTGTGTGAAAAGATACTGGACATGATGGATCTTTGGTCTGATCAAGCAGAGTTCTTCTTAAGTTGTTGGTTTAAACAATGTAGCACAATTGCCAGATTTCAATGAAATACTGACAGGAAAGTATCTGTATAGTTAAGTGGTAAGAATGCTGCGTACAACTTCTCTTTAGATTTGGTGGAAGCAACTCTGATACATACAACTGAAATCTTGAGAACTGGCAACTGCAGTGCACTCTTCATAGGGCTGCCGTGGAAGACAAGAGGAAGTTATAGGGGAAAAAACTTTCTATAGGGATATCTCTGTTGTGAAATACCCAGTATGGCATTTTTAGGCCTTAAATAAGAACAATTCTATTCTCCTTGATTTTGACAGTTAACCTTTATTTTTTTTAACTCTTGGGTGTGCTTTTAATGTTATTTTTTTTTTACATTTAGTTTGGTTTGTATTTGTAATTAATATAAAATTACTCCCTTTATCTGTATAGCTCGGGGGGGGGAGTTTTCCTGATATCTAAACTTCTCTTATGCTTTGCTTTTTCTTACAATGCTTGCCTGAAAGATAGATATTGGTACTCAACAATATTTTGCTATCTTTCTCTTTAAAAAAAAACACCTCCAAGTTTCAACAGCTGGGAAGAAAGCAAATTGCTTACTATTTTAACTGAGTTTTTTTTTAATGATATCTTGAGTTTTCTTGCAGTGAAGAGCGACTGCAGTAAGTCCAAGGGCCACTTTGGGCACTGTATAGACTACTGAAAAATAAAAAAAAAATCTGGGTGGCTAGAAGTCCACTTCTGGTTCTCAAAAGCAAGGTTTTTAAAAATATGAAACAGTACAGAGAGGTTCTGAAATCTATTTAAAAGGTAAACTGTTGCTGCTGGAAGCTTCCAGAAGCAGAAATTCACCCTCTTTTTTTTTTTTGGGCAGAGAATGGTCAGTCTAGGGATTCTGGAGATATTGAAGACCACAAAAGCAATCTTGGGCAGCTACATGCAGCCCCAAGGTTACACTTTGCCAATAGCTGCCACAGTGGAAAGGCCAAATGCAAACATTCTTGTAAATAGTGTTACTGTTGTTTACTACGGATTGTATGTTGCTATCTGATTTTGTAAATTATTATTTTAATTTAACTAACACGTAACTTTTTAGGTCCCTCTAAAATCTTATTGAAAACTCGAAGAAAAATACTTAAATAAAAACAATATCTTTCCTGACAAAGGAAATTAAAATGACCAGCTGGGAACATCTGTGCCAAAGACACATAAAACAACAGCACTCACAATAGCTGTTGAAGAATAACAAATAACAAAACTGTTTTCCCTAGTGTCACTTACAAAGCTTCAGTCTCCTATGTTTGAAGTAACATTTAATGTGGTAAGTTTGGGAAATAAAAAGTATTTAATCTACTGTGTTATTAACACAAATTCAATTCTCAAAAAAACTATAGCACCTTACATCATACTAAAAACAGCAACATTAATTGGTTCCTAATAAGAGACTTGCAGTGTTTATAAAAGGCAAGTATCTATTAAAGTAGTCAGTAGCTTAGTGCAATTTATCTAAACAAGATCGAATTGCCAATAAATTTAAAATATTTCAGAAAATCTTGAATAGTTTGATAACAAACCTCGTCAACTACAACTAGACCCAGGTCACCAATTCGACCTGTCTCTATTAAGGAATTCACCAGGCTATGTCCCTTTTCGATTGTAGCAACATACAGGGATTTCTTTTGCCTTCTTTTGATTGGAGGAATTCTTCCTTTACTTCCTGCATATTCTTCAACCAGAAAACCAAGTTCCATTCCAAAACTTGACAACCCACCAACCTGTAAGGAAAAGAACATAAATGTGAGAAGAAAAATTAACTCTACAGTTAATGTTAGGAACAAGTTCTGAAACTTACTTTATAAGAATGTGTTAATGTGTTGTTTAAAACCAGGTCTTGAATACATGCCTAACTTCACAGCTAAAGCTAAAGAAAACTTTGCAGATTAATTCATTAAAAGGGCATACAATACATTATTACAGGACACTGAATCTGAAGATAGTACCTGCTTTACAAATGGCAGCCCAATGGTATACTTGGCTATTCAAGAGTATGTCCCATGACGTTCAATGGGATTTCTTTGTAATTAAGAGTGCATATTACTATAACCTGTCACTACTGAGAATGGGGGAGATGGTTAAATAAAATACAAGGATGCACATGGCTATAAAACTACTGTTTTATACCTTCTCCTGCACTATAGCCACATAAGGAAGGATCATCAGAACATCCATTTGCTTGCAGAGTAATTCTTGAAGGATTAATATTTCAGCAACAAGTGTTTTTCCACCACTGGTTGGCAAGGAGTATATTAAATTCTTTCTCTGTTGCAAAGTTTCTAATGTCAAACAAGCATGCTGCCAGTCTGAAAAATTAAAAGGAAGGCATTACTTAACATTCCTGATCTCCTATTTTAACATTCACAACATTTCATGTTCAAAATAACGTTCTCTCATGAAATTCTACAACATATTGTATATGCTATAAAATATGAGACGTGACACTCAGGGAAAAACCAGTTCAAGCTGAGAGCCTTTGAAAACCATCTTCAGTTCTGGCAGTCTGCAGAAATTGGCAGTGCAGTGTTAGTAACTAGACTTGAACTCAGTGTGGTAGCATTGGTTCCAATGTAGTTAGCACTGCAGTGATGAAATTGTAACAATGAAGTACCCAAGAATGACATCAACATGATGGCACATATACGTCAGTAGCAAATCTAAAGAGGCAATGAGTCAAGCAACAACTTGGATGAAAAAAGGCAGAAAGATGCAGTTTGTGAAACCAGAATATGCTTTTGCACACACAGAATTATCCTTGTACTGATGAAATATAAAATGAGAAGGCATTTAAGCTTTGGTTTGGAAATTCAAACCAGCTCCCAGTGCTAATATAGTTACTGTCACAGGTACTACGCTGGGATATTTTCAGCTAAATGTTCTGTGGAAAGGCTGTATCAAAACAGTTCATTACAAAGTTTATAATGAAATTACTTTTGTTATGAGAGGACATAAGGACAGGACATAACAATCTGCTGCATGCTACAACTTTTTCCTTCAAAGGAAAACATGCAGAGTTATCCTGGCATTGTTTCTCTTTTATGATATATTTTTTAAAAATCTTCTCTGAACCTTACTTGTTCAAGTCTGGCAATTATTTCTCTCCTTGCAATGACAAACATTGAAACTCAGAGACAAAAGAAATTATTTTTGGCTCACAGTTTTGTAAAAGCCCAATATCAGCATCACCACTTTTTATGAGTGCTGTTTTTCTGATGCACTTAGTTAATCCATATTGCTGAAAAGCGATTGACTAGGTTATTGCAAAGAAACGAGGCTTATACGCCTCATAGATGATTAGATGCCCCTCAAGAAATCAGAGGTCTTACTAGCAGTGGAAGACATCCTGCATAGCCTTGATGCTCAGCAGCAAATAAACATGTAATAGAATTCTCCAGTGTCTCAACATATAGATCCACACAGTTGTAAATGACCAAGGACAATCAAGTTTGACTATTTGCCTATGCAAGAATCTCTTCCTAAGGTGCTCCTGAAAGGAGAAATCCAATTCTGTTTGGAGTCTATAGTCTGCTGATCTGTGTGTGAATAAAAGCATTAAAATTTGGCAATTTGTACACGGGCACTTCTGGATATTTTTTTTTAAGCATGCCACCCACCCAGTGTCAAATCAGCAGATTCTGTTCCTGACACTGCTATGATCTCACATCTTGGGACTCTATAAAAACTGATCACTGCTCATGCTAAGACTTTTTTTCATTAAGCTAAATACTGGGAAACAAAGCCACAACTGGAAATAGGCACTGCATAATGTGCAAACTCACATGTGACTGGTGTTCCAGTAATTATAAATTTGGAGTAACATATGAGGATGTAATAGAACACACTGGAAAATTAAATTTTATTACAAACTCTTTTGCAATTAGGTCAATGGACACACTCTTCTTCTTATAGAATGTAGTAGGGTTGGTTACATTCAGAATGGTAGCTATGATGACATATTGGAATAAGCAGCCAATCCATTTTCCGTATCTCCATTTCACCAATTCCATATTATCTATGTGCTCAAAAAGCATGTTCATGTTTAAGAACAGTTTGGATTGTGGCTCTGTTAACAATACATCACAACAGAACAACAATAAACCTAGCTTGGCCTTTAATAAAAATTTGTTGTCATGCTACATTTCCCATATATTTTCTATCCCACAGGAAAGCCTTGTTTTTGTCTTTACACAAATGTAACTTCACCTCAACAGGATGCACAGAAGTACAAACAGCTTCATAAAGAACTACAATGCAAAACCTTCAGTGTACTGGAACTTTAATACAAAAGGTAGTATTTCAATGAAGAATGTGATGATATTACCATAAAGTTTCTCAATTCCTCTGAACCGCAATATTAGCTCCTTGACTTTGGTGGGTAAGCCATAAAAAGGGCCAATATCAACAAAGGAAGGATTGTTTGTTTTCTCAATAATACCAATCTCTTCAGATACAACAGCTTCTCTGAGCTGCTTAGTTTTAGACACCAGCAGAGCTGAAGTTCTGGCATTCCCAGTCATTGTACTTTTGAGATGATCTTTGAGACTCTTTCTTGTACTTGGTTCAGGTAAAGCACTTGCAAATGATTCAGTATCTTTACCACTTTCTTTATCATTACAATAAAGGAGGTCTGAGATCTTGTCATGACTGTCATTCATACAGAAGGTCACTTCTTTCCCATTTTCTGCCCTATAAGGGTCAACTAAGCATTCATCTGACTTTGTAAAAAACAAAGGCTGTGATGATGGCAGGCGTTCAAGATTATCATCTACAGGCTTTAAATTACAATCATCTTCTTCTTTCATGATCCTCAAGAAATCACACTCATTTCTGTTTCTGCAGCTCTTCACAGCATTTGCATTTAATAATGTTTGGGCCACATTCTTATCATTCTGTAACTGAACATCTCCACATACTGGTTTCACACCTGTATGGTGATCTAGTTTATTATAATCCAGAACATTATCGGAAGAATGAAGGCACTTTTGTTCTAAATCATTTACTTCAGCCAACAAAGAGCTGTTGCCAGAAAAACTGTCGTAATCTCCAAACATGTCATCTTCACTGTCAATGCACTGCAAGAGAAATGAATATGAATGAGCATTTTTAATACTTAGCATTATATAAGCTAGGGTAGACATGTGTCTTACTTTAAAGAATATAGACCTCTGTTCAAATGGCTGTCAAAATATAGTCCTGTATTTGAGGACATCATTATATTTAAAGGGCTATACAGTCTGACTTCAATTTAAAGATTAAGAACCATAAGTAGTTGTCCATTCCCAGGTAAAGCACTTAATCTCAGTAAACTTTATTATCACCTAATTGAGATAAAACAGTAACATGATCGAATTGTGTTAATGGGAAACTGAGGCAAACAGAGGATTTGATCAGAGATCCTCTAGCAAGTTCTTGTCCAAATCAACTTTCTACCTTGTTTTACTTGCCTTGCTATTTTAAAGTTAGTCTATGTTTAAAATAACAAGGCAAGTAAAACAAGGTAGAAAATAAGGTAGGAATTAAACGGATGTTAGGATGCCTGGCTCCTGTCATAAAGTATTTGCTGGATGTATAATTGATCAGGCAACTAGCTTAGGTATGGTTTAGGGTTACAGCCCTACGAAATATCAATTGCCATTTGTTGATTGCAACTATATATGGAAGTTTGTTAGGGCATTGTGGCGCATCAAATGGTTAATTGTGCTATTGCTCACCACTACAATGTATCCGGTCTGAGGGAGAAGATGGGCAGGGGAAACAAAGTATGGAAAGGTGTTGTGACAACCAGAAATGCTCAAAGATAAGACAGTTTTAACTTCCTGGTCCAAACCAGAAGCGGAATGAGAATTGGTGTTTAGTAATTTGTCAAGAATTTTTGTTCATTTCACAGGACAGTGCTGCCAAATCCAGACTTTCACCCATCTAGGACCATACAAGGTGTTGGCTCTTATCTTTAAAGCCCTTCATGGCTTGGGGCCAGCCTACCTGCGGGATCGCCTTCTCCCATATAATCCGCCCCGCACACTAAGGTCCTCTGGGAGGAATTTACTGCAGCCAATCAGAACTAGGTTGGCTGTGGTTACC
The DNA here is from genome assembly GCA_948474755.1 of Ctenosaura bakeri. Classification (NCBI taxonomy): domain Eukaryota; kingdom Metazoa; phylum Chordata; class Lepidosauria; order Squamata; family Iguanidae; genus Ctenosaura; species Ctenosaura bakeri. The sequence continues at coordinate 26,181 of CAOLHI010002034.1, forward strand.
CAGAGGACTTTCTCTTCTATCGCTGCCAAGTTATGGAACGGCCTGCCGGAGGAGACCCAGCACATTACCAGTCTTGACGGCTTTAAAAAAGCCGTCAAGACGGTTCTCTTCCGACAGGCCTTCCCAGACTAGTGTTCCACCGCCTCTCGTCATTTGTCTCTTTGTTCTAATTTGGTTTTTAATTTGCTTTTAATAATTACTGTGTTTCAGGGGGATAGAAGGGTTGGTGGGTGGGGAGGATGGGGTACATTTTAATGTATTTATATATTTTTGTAATGCCGCCTCGATCCACCGGGAGAGGCAGGATAAAAATAAATTTTATTTATTTATTATTATTATTATTATTATTATTATTTCTGCACTACACTAGTGCTATCATTCCACTTTCAGCATCCTGTGGAATTCTGGGGTTTGTAGTCTACTGAGGCAAAGAGCTCGCTGGCTGAGAATTCTAAAGGCTCCTCCCTGAACTGAAAACCCCAGGATTCCACTGGATGTTGAAAGCGGAATAACAGCGCTGTAACAGCGTCGTGCGGAAACGGCGCGGGTCAATGGGCTCTGGGTCAACGGGCACTCTGTGCCCCCACAGGCGGCTACCTCAGGCTCCGGTTCCTCGGGGGCCTCCCCAGAGCTCAGCTTCTTGCGGGCCGGCGAAGGAGGAGCGTAAGCCTGGTCCCGGTTCCTTTTCCCAGACGCGTCGGCTGCTCGCCGTGGGGTGCGTCGTCGTCGTCGTCGCCGAGGCTCCCGCGCCCTCCTCACGGCGAGCCCGCCGCCTTCCATATGGCTGTGGCATAGCCCACACCCGGCTCAGTCAAGGCAACACAAGGCGGATCCGCGGGAGCGGTCACAACCGTTTTTCCTGAGGGAAGCCAGCAGCTCCATTCCCCCCCCCCCCCGGAACAAAAAGGAACCGCCCAGCTCTCGGTTTCAATACGAGAAAGGAATATACCAACTAGTGCAAAGGAGGGTAGCCCCGGCCACTGTCTTAACGGTTATTGAAGAGCTTCCTATGCCTCCACGTCACTTCCGCCTTACCATACGCTCTCGGTCAAGGAGAAACACACAGGCGAGATTGGCGGTGCCGGCGAGAAAGGGTTAAGTCACGTGACCCGATGGTGGTTAAGAGAGGAGGCGGGAAGAGATGAAAATCTCCTGCGATGATTGGTGCTCGGATTTTTAATAGACAGCTCGAGCCGAGCAGCAAGTAGCGTGCGTCAGTCATGAACACGTCGCCGTAAAACGGAAATGTTGTGAGGGGGGCTGATATCACGTTACCCCCTTTTTTTTCTAACGGAAGTTTGAGGGAAGGGAAATATGGCTGCTGTGGTAGGCTTGGTTCCGATAGGCAGGGGTTCGAGAAGGCTATGCTGCGTCTTCGCCGGGCTGAGGAAGAGTTTTTGTGCTTCTGGAGCAGGTGAGGGAGAACAGGCCCTGCCCGAGCCTGGGAGAGAACGGAGTTCTTTCCTTTCTCCTTAGGCCATTTCCGCACTAGACTGTTGTAGCGGTATTATTCCACTTTCAACACCCTATGGAATCCTGGGGTTTGCAGTTAGGCCCCTCCCTAAACTGGAAACCTTAGGATTTCATTCTCGGCTGCATCAATAGGAGTCTGGTGTCTAGATCGAGGGAGGTACTGGTACCACTCTACTCTGCTTTGGTTAGACGCCATCTTGAATACTGTGTCCAGTTCTGGGCACCCCAATTCGGGAAGGATATTGACAAGCTGGAGCAAGTCCAGAGGAGGGCGACCAAAATGGTGAGAGGCCTGGAAGCCATGCCCTATGAGGATAGACTTAGAGAGCTGGGTATGTTTAGTCTGCAGAAGAGAAGGTTAAGAGGGGACATGATAGCCATGTTTAAATATTTGAGGGGATGCCACGTAGAGGAAGGAGAGGGCTTGTTTTCTGCTGGTCCAGAGACCAGGACAAGGAGCAATGGATTCAAGCTGCAGGCAAGGAGATTCCACCTGAACCTCAGGAAGAACTTCCTGACAGTCAGGGCTGTCCGGCAGTGGAATCTGTTGCCTCGGAGTGTAGTGGAGTCTCCTTCCTTGGAGGTTTTTAAGCAGAGGCTTGAAGGCCATCTGTCGGGAGTGCTTTGAGGGTGTTCCTGCATGGCAGGGGGTTGGACTGGATGGCCTGTGTAGTCCCTTCCAACTCTACATTTCTATGATTCTATGATTCATTGGATGTTGAAAGTGCAATAATACCACTCGATCAGTCTAGTGCGGAAATGCCTCTAGTTTTGTGATGTGGAATAGGAGCAGGCCGAAGATAAAAGCTCAGAAGGTCCGCTCGTACCATGTATGACAATGGACCTGTGTAAAGGTTCTCCTGTTTATTTATGGTTTAGGCCATTTTTAAAAATTAAAAACATAAAATGGAAAAGGGGGTGAAGGGGTGTAACAGCAGCTTTGAAACCAGCTGATTTATTTTTAAAGGAACTTTACTGGACACTAATCCATTTCTTCAGATGCAGTGAGGAACAAATATGAATCTGAAGGAGTGGATTGATATCCACGAAAGCTCATGCTAAAACAAAGGCTTTTCTCAAAATTTATGATAAAAGCTAACCTTTTTAAAACTTCAGGCTTTCCGCACATAACTTGTTACTACTTTCCTAAGCTCTGCTTTCAAAGAATGTCATCTGAATAAGGAAATAGCTGAATCCCTTTCTCCCTGAGGTGAGAAATCACTGGGATTAATACTTAAGTGAAAACCCTTGAAACAGATGCAAGGCCAAAGAAAAGTGCCTTAAATTGGTAATGGCTACCCTTAAATTGAAAGTATAAAAACTTTTGCTGTCCTTAAAAAAAAAATTTTTTTTCTAGGTGAAGTGAGTTGTTTTGTGAATTTTGATGCAGAAGAAAATGCCAGGCAAGCATTGCCCACATTATTATTATTATTATTATTATTATTTTTTTATTATTATTATTATTATTATTATTTATTTTTTGTATCCCGCCTCTCCATATGGATCGAGGCGGCGAACAACTTACAAATAGCATGTATTTCGAAACATTTCTATACATGCCCCCAACAAGCTGGGTACTCATTTTACCAACCTGCGAAAGAATGGAAGGCTGAGTCAACCTTGGAGCCGGGAGGATCAAACTCACAACCTTGTGGCTTGCAGTACTGGCCTTTAATCTGCTAGGAGATGTATTTTCCGCACTACACTGTTATAGTGCTATTTTTCCCCCCCCCCACTTTTTAAGGCAAAGTTGCTTTCTGGCTGAAAATTCTAAATGCCCCTCCTTAAACTGCAAACCCCAGGATTCCATAGGATGTTAAAAGCAGAATAATAGCACTATAACAGTGTAATGTGGAAAGGCAGATAGTCTGACAATATCTGGAAGGCTGCATGATTCCCCTCACTGTTCAGCGTTATATAGCTGCTCAAGCAAGTTTTAAATCTGTCAACCCCCATGCCAGTCTTGGTCACAAAAATTCCATGTTAGCTATAGCTGTTGGAGAAATTGTTAAATGCAAGGTGGTGCTAATTTCGTTAGGTTAAATCCAATTATTAGACTCAGCTAAAGTCAAGCCACTGAATTATTGAAACTTACGTAAATGTTGACTTAAGAATCTCTTTATTCAATTGAACTTTGGGAGTAACAATAGATTTAGCCCATTGTTAAAGTAAAACTGTCATTCCTGCTCCCTCTCTGTCTCTTAAAGGATTGCTAGGAGTTTGTACATAGCTTTTTGAAAAAGGACCAAAAAAAAGCCTTTGAGAACTATGTTACCCATTTTTTGCTGTCGGGGTTAGCTTCCTTGCTAGGCTAATTCTTGTTTATTTTAACAAAGTTGTATATATGTGTTTCTTTTCAGTTACATCATGGAGACGAGAGTGTAGTTCACAGAGCCCACAGGTGTCCAGCAGGGCAGACATGGTAAGAGACCTTGTGTTTTGTAGTTACAATGTACATTTGCACATCTGTAAATGTTTTCTGTAGGATTACGAGGATTAAAGGAAAATACCTGTATTTTAATTTCATATTTTGCATTTCTGAAACATCTCTAAAACAAACAGTATATGGGCACCATAAAATATCTAACATTAAGAATAGGGAATCATTTCCAGTTCATTCAAGGATAAACAGCAAAGACCAAACAAATTTTAGATGCCTTGTAGGAAGGCTAGCCCCAATAAAAATGAACATGCTATGAAAACAGTTTTTATTGTCTGTAATCTTGATTTGTATGTATCTCCTGAAAACTATTAGAAGAATAGCAAGAAATATAAGTTCATATGTTCCAGAATAAGGAAAAAATGGTCACTTCAGACACTGGGTCAGAACTAGATTCAAGTGGTACAAATGGGCAAGTGGGAGTCCCTCACCTTTCCCCCCAGAGCACTTCCTCCAGTGAAGAGTTTGGAACTTTACTGGATGGGGTGTGCAGTTCAGTAGAAGAGTCAGTGCAAGGCAGAGTGTAGGATTCCTGAAAATTAGGTAAGAGCATCTTGTATATACTCATCCTGGAGCATTCAGTGGATCATCTCAGAACCTTGTTTCTTAGCATAAAGTACATTATAGATAACTTGTGAGGAGAAAATAGGAACTTTCCATGTTATTCTCTGAACGTACTGGAATAAGATTGAACTATTTCTTGTAACGAGTCTATGCATCAGTGGTGCAGTTGAAGAGTGGTGTATATTGAATTTGACACCCACTAATTGTATTTGTATTTGATTTTTAACAAACTGTGACCATATTACTTTTTCTTTTATAAATAAAATGCAAAAATAAGTATTTTTAAAAACTGGATGAAAATATTTAGACCATAACCTGGTTAAACCACAGCCTAGTTGATATAAGTATTTGCAGTACTTAATGCAGTATAACTGGAAGTGCCAGAAATTTAATAAAATAGGTGCAGTTGTATTTGGGGATACAGTTGGAAAGAGTTACTGAAGGTAATTTTTTTTGTCCATCCTTAGAACAGACAATATGAAACCATGTGGATTTTGTTAGAGATACCAGTAGCTGTGTTAGTCTGCTCAAGCAGAAAAAAGATATAAAGGAATATAGTAGCACCTTTGAGACTAACTGGAAAGAAGAAATTTGTAGCATAAGCTTTTGTGGACTCAATCCACATTTTGTTAGTGTATTCAGTTTTATTTTAAAATTCCAACAAAAGCTGACTTGCTTCTTAGTTTTAGAGGCTGAAATCAAGTTGTTTTGTGGAGTGGATAGCTCCTAATTAGACACTTGATGTCTCCTTTGTCTACTTTGTGCATGCAACAAAACTGACAAGTGCATTGAAATGTCTCCTCCTGAATAGAATGGTATCTTATTTAAGTAGTTAAGTGGTCAGCATCGAAAAGATTACTACTAAAACTGCTTTTGTTTCAGCCTGTACCAATGGAAAATCCCTATAAGGAACCTCCTAAAAAGTGCATCTTATGTGGGATAACTGTTGACTACAAGAATGTACAGGTACATTCATTTTTGCTTTGTGCTCATAAGGTGTATTACAAAAAGCTAAATTAAGGATTTTCAGGGAGAATACTGTTTGTTTGTTTATTTACTTATTATTTCACATGTCTACTCTCTACTAATTAAAAGAAGCACTGCTTTAGGGTGGCACTTATTGATAACCATTCTGTTCCTTTCATGTGCTGGAAAGAATATTAGGAGTTTCCAAAGATACAAAGCAGGAGTACTTTTAGGGAAACCATTCACAGAGCAACCTCTTATAAGACAGCAGAAAAGGCAGTTCAAATTCGGAATGCCAGAGTACATTGAATACATACCAGATTCATGGGCTTGTTAACACCTAAAATGAGGGGAAAGCAGAAGGATTGCAAGTATCAAGCATACTGTACTTTGAATATATGTGTGACCATCACACAGTACAACAGGTTCAAACTGAGTTGCGCCATGCTTTCATTTGGATCCTACCCATAGCTATATAACTTGCAAAACGTAGGTGAAATGATAATTACATGTTCAGAAGCAACATTGTATTCTGAATATAATAGCACTGTACTATTTGCTTATTGGTTTTGGAAATTTAAACATCTTGTTTCTCCAACAGCTTTTATCACAGTTCATTTCTCCATATACTGGTCAAATCTTTGGTAGACACATAACAGGTATGTAACAAAGAACAACTTTAACAGTATTTTCCTTACTTTTATGTCCAGTTCTGATGCTTTTAAGGCTATTAACATAGTCAGCTATTCATAAATTATGTGTAGCCCTTTGAATAGTTTTCTAAAACTGAATGGAGCTAAAAGGTTTTTTTTAACAAATATTATTTTAAAGAGCAACTGAAAGGTATAACTTGGGTTCATGTAGAAATTGAGCATTTTATATTGTCAAAGTGGTTTTTACAATAACTCTTTGGTTTCACAGGCTTATGTGTAAAGAAACAATCTGAACTCTCAAAAGCTATTAGAAGAGCCCGAAAGACAGGTATGTTTTTAAAATATGGAAAGATTTAAACTTTTCAGAGCCTTGTCTTTGAAAACCTAACATGTTGATTATTATGTTGCAGGATTTATGTCGGTAACATATAAAGACCCAACATTCCTCAGTGACCCCAAAATATGCAATATTAAATATCCAGAATAAACTTTTAATTGTACTTAATAAATGTATTTTTGTAACTTTGTGCTCGTTACTAATAGAACCTCAATAAACAAGCCACTACCACCTCAGCAATGAGCCTGTTATTTCCTTCTGTATAGAAAGTATAAAGACTTGTATTTGTCCTGTCATTATCACATGAGGTTTTTTGTTTTTGTTTTTTTGCAGTAGTAAACATCAGATTCCTTCAAAGTTAACAGCCTTGTTTCTTGAAATTGTATGAAGAATTAGCAAAATATAGCTGCTTCATGTATTACACAGATGGGGAAATAAAGGCATGTGGCCCCCAATCCCATTTTTTGCATCCTTTCTAAACAAACTAAAATGTTTGGGATTTATCTACCCCTAAAATCTCCAGTTAAAAAAATATATATATCTAAAAATAGCTTGAAAATAAAGTAAAACAAAACCTGAAGTAACTGGAATTTTGTTTTACCTTTATTTTAACATTGGTATGGCAAAATATTGCCCCCATCTCTGGCACAGTTGCCTATCTCTGATGTACACAATTAAAAAACATGCCTTTATGCCCACTGTTACACATTTCTGGAAGTATTTCTGACCATGCCCAAGTGGGCTTTAAGTTCAGGGTTAGTTACCAATCTTCTACATTAATAATGGACAAAAGTATGAAAAATCTGAATATTAGTGCACAATCAAAAATGATGTAGTAAATGGAATCTTAAAAGTTTGGTCTCCTTCTCTGTTTTCTGGCTTGAAAACATTGGCCTCCAGTGTAACAACATAATCTTAAACATACTTGATAGGCTATTGTGTTCTCAGTCTAGCATTTACAAAAAAATAAGCATTCCTAGGTTGTTCTGTGCTGCTGCCTTCCTACTTGCAATAATCCCTGAGAAGATAAATAATGCAAACTCTATATAAAGTCTATTTGTTCCTGAATTGTAAGGACAATGCTGGTCTGGATTTGGATGAGTGAATTCTATTATCTTAGGGATTAATGTAGAATGGTAATTATATATGCAGCAATTACAGAAGATACATGTAAAAAGAAATCTTTTATGTCTCTAGAAGAGATTAGATAGTTGGAGAACATGTGTATTCATCAGACTCTTTAGTCTGATCCTCATCTGGTTGAGTATTGCTCACATTTCTTTCTTGGTCACTACTGTCATTGTCTTCTCGAAACTGTTTTTGACGAAGTTGGAATGATCGTAGCCTTTTGAATGGCTTTGTTCCACTTGTACTCACAGTAGCTTTTCGCTTCATTACTTGCCTTGTTTCAGTTTCAGAAAAACTACTTTCTTTGAGCATTAATGTCAGTTGGTCTGTTACTCTGATTTTGTGATCAACAGTGCAGCAGTACTTAGAAATTTGTCTTCCTTTTAAAGTAACAACGCTTGTCTGTAGACCAGAATTTGGGAAAATTTTTTGCAAAGCTTGACAAAGGAAAATATTCTCTTTTGGCTCATCTGGGTGAATTCTGTTCTTCTCTGAAACAGAACAGGAAAAACTAAGTAACAAGATACAAAATTAGAAGATACATTTAAGAGAGCTACAGTAGATTAAAACATTAGTTGCATAGAACAGCAGTTGTTTGACTGATAACCAATAGACAACCCTCTCCCTTTCAAAAAGTTTCAGAGTTTATTTTCCCTCTCGGCCAGGGATACTAGATATCTGAAGAATAATTTGCTGTAGAAAATTGCTTCAGGTGGTCTGGTTTGTGTCCATGGAAAGGAATGAGCTCAAGAAAAGCCTAGGCACTCTCCTTCCTCTCTTCCAGTGTAACTGGAAGTAATAATAACCCAGAATTTAGTTTTACTTTAGCAGATTCCTGTTTTGTGCAAATCAGGAATTGTGGTATGAATAACTACTAAACAAACCAACACAGTGCATGCTCTGAGATATATTTAAAATGTTTATCAACTGATTTAGCACAATTCCTGGTCAGCCATGGATCTGCTGAACTGAAACTTTCTTTGCTTTCTTTTTCTTTTTCTTCCTTTGCCCAATCATGAAGGAAAGACTGTAGAGGGTCCATCAGATACTAAATGATGGCTTATGAATATGTGCAAAGGAGGGCTACTTCTGGCTGACTTGCCAAAAAAATAAGTATTTACAGATCTACACTATGGGTTCCTTTGTAAAATATAAATACAGTCATTTACTACTGAATTAAATGTGAATGCTCCCTAGTTGTTTGTTCTTTTGCAGGAATAGCACTACTACTGAACTTGTAACAAAACAAAGGCATACTAATGCCAAAGTGTTGATGCAACTCCCTCAGAATGAACAGGAAATGCATTTAAGATCCAAGTTTAAGTACTGGAAATCACATTAGTTTCCTCAGCATAAGTAAAATGGGTGGGGTGTGATTTAAACAAGAATGGCTACTCTCCTAGCATGCCTTCATGATCATGCTCCGGATTGTTCCCCAAATGGTTGCTTGTGGGTCAGTGGAAAAACTTAGATATGGAAGATGCTACACAGGAATTACCTTTCTTACTTTTCCTGTCTATATAAATTGTAGTCTGCCACACAGCTGCTTGGCAGGATGGCCAAAGCACATGCTGAGAGGGAAGGGACTGTCCCACATACCTGCTCCTTACCACAGTACTGTTACTTCACTCGTAAACCCTGTCCTGGGGTCTACAATTTTGATATTAAAATATGATTCAATGTGAGAGATCACCCGGATGGGCAGGTAGGCAGAACAGTCAAACAACTGAAAACCAGATCAGGCCAGTAAAATCCCCAGTCACGTAGCCCCAGGAGACCTCAAGACCATAAAAACTGGGTAAAAAGACCCCGCTAGGGTACCCTGCCTCTCGCATTGCTATTGCTTGTCCCATATTACAAAAAACACAGGGGAAGCACAGGGTTTTGTAGTGCTGGAGGTATCTCCTAAATAGTTCAGAAAAAAACTGTATGTCTTACAGTATCAACAAAATTTACAACACTATACAACCTCTCCAAAGTGCTGAAAAGCAATGCCATGTGGAGAGTTTAACAAAAGAAATAACTTATTTAAGGCCTTTTAGTGGTAGTTTCAGTTGAAAGAAATCAAGTGTCTGATTTTGGGTGTGCTTCCCATTTAATATCAATAATAAAATTTTTCCAGTGCTTTGTTGCAATAAATTCCAGAAAGTCAGTCTTTATCAGAAGACTCAAAGAATACAAGGCTGTTGATGAAGAAATCTCTTCATTATACAACTTCATATAATAACTCTGTATGTCTCTGACATGTCTCTTAACTTACGTTACTCCAATAAACTAGCAATGGAATAATAGGAAGTTTAACTGTCTGTATTACCTGCAATTTCCATCTGTTCTTTTTTTCTTTTTACTTCTTGTCTTAGATGATCTACTTCTGCTAATAGATGCTCTATTAATCTTTCACTGTCCACTACTTTACTGCATAGATTCTGGAAATAAGAAAAGAGACATGTCTATGGAATACTGAATTTTTATCAATACTTGAACTCTTATCCTTGTATTAATTTTTAGTAATTCCAGCTTAGCCATGGAACTACTATAGAATTGCCATAAATACTGTGCTCAAGTCTAGAATTCCAGTCATATTGTAGAAAAACAAATTTTCAGTTGAAGTGTATAGAAAATGTGCACTCCTATATCATGAAGTATAAATTGAACAGAGGTACCCCATGCTGTAGTATGCAACACTGAAAGTGTCTAAGGAAAATGCAGTTCTCTCTTCTGGGCATATAGCTTCATAGAAACAGGCAGCCATCTCTGTAGGTTTGATGGCATACACTTGATTCTGAAGTTGTGTTTGTTATCCATGTAGATGGATGTTGAGAGTAGAGAGGTGGTTCCCTGTTTGCCAGGACTGGATGTGCTAATTCAACACATCTTACCTTCTTAATAACAACCCTGTGGATGCATCTTTAGAAATTAGGACAAAATTTGCTTGGAGATAAACATAAGGGCAAGCTATCTCAAACTACAACCTATGTAAAATGATTACAGAGATGATGCTTTTTTTACATATTTACCCAGGCTTACACTTCCCAGATACATAATGCTAAATCTGAATGGAGCCCACATTAATGGAATTGGCTCTTTATGATACTCTACTTCAGGTAACTTTACCTAAACACTTAATTACTTGAACAGTGTTGCCAAACAATTATTTCAAGTTTTGTATTACTCATTAAAAGGTACAACTTACCTTTAGTTCCTCCTGCAAAGTAGCATACATTTCACTAATCTTATGTACCTCTTTTAGAGACCCATCTTCATTAAAAAATTCTGACCTTTTGATACAAAAAGAAACCTACAATGTACCATTTGTATCTGTCACTTGTAATAAAGAAGACTTTGAAATATCTATTTCATCACTTTTAAGTATGGATACTTTCATACAACCTAAACTGACACCAAAATTATAGAAATGTATCATACAGGTCGAGCACTAAAGTGCCGCTTATTAGATGAATGCTTGCTGAAAATTATGCTACTTAAAATATTACATGAGGAGCAAACTTAAATTAGGTCCTGAGGTTTAAAAGTGTGTAACTGTAAATTTTTTTTACTGAATGTTACATAGTCACCCTTTCCACTGCTTCCTCCAGTGGTGAACTCCATGGCTCAGAAATGGAATTTCTTGTCATAAAGAGATAAGGAAGGGTATTATTATAATAATTAGACCTATTTATATCCCAGAACTAGGACATACGTTTGTACCAGCATGCTCCAAATCCTGAGGTTTGCAGAAGTATGAAAAATGTTTAAGCACAATAGCTTTGGATAGATTAGAGAGCTGGTCCAAAGCTAACAAAATGAGTTTCAGCAGAGAGAAATGTAAGATCCTACACCTAAGCAGAAAAAACAGAATGCACAGATATAGGATGGGGGAACACATGGCTGGATAACAGAACATGTGAAAGGGATCTAGGAGTCTTGGTAGATCACAAGCTGAACATGAATCAGCAGCCAGGAAAGCGAACGCCATTCTTGGATGCATCAATAAGGGTATGGTGTCTAGATCAAGGGAGGTAATGGTAATACCCTATTCTGCTTTGGTTAGACCTCATCTGGAATACTGTGTTCAGTTTTGGGTACCACATTTCAAGAAGGATATTGACAAACTGGAGCGTGTCCAGAGGAGGGCGACCAATATGGTGAAGGGTCTGGAAGCCATGCCCTATGAGGAGCGTCTTAGGGTGTTGGATATGTTTAGTCTGCAGAAGAGAAAGTTATGAAGGGACATGATAGCCATGTTTAAATATTTGAAGGGATATCATGTCGAGGAGGGAGCAGGCTTGTTTTCCGCTGCTCCAGAGACTAGGACTAGTAGCAATGGATTCAAGCTGCAGGAAAAGAGATTCCACTTAAACCTCAGGAAGAACATCCTGACAGTCAGAGCTGTTCTGCAGTGGAATATACTGCCTTGGAGTGTGGTGGAGTCTCCTTCTTTGGAGGTTTTAAAGCTGAAGCTGGATAGACATCTACTGAGAGTGCTTTGATTGTGTTTTCCTGCATGGCAAGGGGTTGTGGTCTCTTCCAGCTCTCTGATTCTATGATTCTAAGAAAAGATGCCTTGATGTCCATGGTGTCATGAATTTGTGTATAAAAATATTACTTGATTTATTGTTGTGAGTATGAGGTAAGTAGTTGTTGGGAGGCTAGGGAGAGAATGGAATGTTGAACTGGATATGATTCGGTGGAATGTTTGAGGAGATTTGCATGGGACATTTCGTGAATGGCAGTCTGAATGGAGTCAGTTCATCCTGGGGTTTTAGTAGAATGCAATGGAAAAGGTGATAGGATAGAGGGAGAGAAAGGAGGTTTGAGTTGATTGCTTACTAAGAGTCTGATTTAGCTTGAGAGGATAGAATATGGTGTTTCATATGCTATATATAAATAATCTGCTGTTTTAACTTCTGTAAATAAAGTTGTTTTTGTACACTTTTGGCCTCTAGAATTGCTGTCATTCTGAGAGATGGGTTTCAAATAAGCTGTCTGTGGTTTTAGCACTGAAGGTGGGGACAGAAGTGGTAGAAATCCTCATATAAACCTTAGTGGTGGGATAAAGGATGGAACACCCCACATATGGCGCACGAAGTGGTGGGATATAAACTGAAATTCCCACAACTTCCTTTTGTAAGGAGAAAGAAGAGGTACAATGGAGACTGAGTATGCTGGAACAATGGAATGTAGAATGTTGACTGGAAACTACCCACACAAATTGAGAGTGCAGTAAATTGGGTTCTTTGACTCCCACACAATTTACAGTATTGCAAAGGGAGGCACCACTGGAATCTTGAACTTTTACTTGGGTTGGTGAGAGACAGGCATACTGCAACATCTTCTTCCTGCTTGCTGGGAATTACTTGATGTTCATGAAAATGCCATACAAGATATGAAATACTCTCTTCCTACCTGTGTTTTGTAACTGCTCTACAAAAGCCAGAAGAAATACAAGAACCAGATACAGTTCTGTAACCTTGCTGCTCCGCCATTCCCAGATTGGCCACAAGAAGTGGAACTTTCTGGAAAAGACTAAAATAGCAGATGTACAAGAGTAAACTGTAAATATCATGGACGTTTTTTATTAAATGCTTTCTATCAATGTACAACAAGAACATAATTCCATTATTAGTTCTTAACAGAACACAATGAACCTATGAACCCTAAAATGGGAGCAAAGTGCCCTGAAGGGAAAATGTTAAAAAAACAAAATGTCCAACAAAGTGCTGATGGGAATGGTACTTCTTGCTCTGTTGGTACAATCCAGAACGACTCTGGAAAGCTGATTGTCTAATATGAATTCTCTCTTCCCTTCTCCTGTTGGGAGAATCCACAAATCAAGAAAAAGTGAACTTTCTAAAAGATAATTTTATTTCTATGGGAATATATAGCCAAATTACAATTGCTACTTAGAGCATCTTAGTAACAAATTCTCTTCAAATACGTTTGATACTTTTAATGTAACTCTGGCTTCAAGCTAAGAAGTCATCTTTTGAGATAACTTAAACAGAACACAGATAGTAACCTAAAAATTAGCATTCTAGATGTTGAAAGTTTGGATAGGACTTCCTATCACTTCCAATATTGCAGTGTTATAGGTACAGGAAGACACTGGAATCTAACCCTAAAAAAGGACTGGAGTTGGTTACCATGCTATGTTGGCTTTTTTCTTTTCGTACTCATAGTAGTAGGCCCAACACCTGTATTTGAATATATTGTGCAATACAACAGCTGCTAAAAATGAGTTGTGGCAACATACATACTCCCATATCTTCACTGTTACACATAGGAAATAAGACATGGTCACAGTTAATCTGAGATTCTAGTTTAATCAGTTTGTCACTCAGGCAAATACAGAAGCCAGGAAGACTTCTAGCACTTCAGAACACAATGTAGTATAACATGTAAACCCAGCCCTTAAGATTTCAAATTAAAACTAGCAATCCTGAATAGCATGACACGGGTGGGGAATGTGTACAGGTCTGGATGTTGCTGAACTGTAATTCCCATTAGCCTTAGCTGGCACAGTAAATAGTGTGGGACAATGAGAGTTGCAGTTCTGCAACACTTGAAGGCCTGCATTTTCCTCAGTCATATACAGGACTGTAGCCAGGGATGCCAATAATAAGTGAAATGTCAACTGAACAAAATCATTCCACTGCTTGACTACTTTCAGGTTTCAGTGGAGTAAAGTACATATTAACACAAAGGAATAAATTGAAGAAACTGATTTATATTTCTTACATGGGTTTAATCAGTGAAATTTTACTTTCCACAGGTGGGCAATATCTGTATTAGCATCAACAGTTCCACAAAAGTGCAACAGAATCAGATTAGAAAATTAAAAAAAAAAAACACTGGGAGAGGTGGAAACCACATGGATTCTGTTGCACTTTCTGCTTCTCTCCCTAATTTTTCACCTTCCCAGGATGCCCCAAGTCCAGACAGTTGTACTACCCCAAATCAGCCATCTTCACAACCTCATAGGGCTGCATTTGGGCCACTGGCCACATGATTCCCAACCAATCTACACTTTTGAAGAGTTCTGAGATCTTGAATGCTTTCACACTTTTGTGGATGTATAGTTGATGCTAATAATCCTACTACTCACTTGTGGATTTTGTTTCATTCTTATAGATCAACACGTGCACCTTCATTTTTAGTTTTGTTTTTTTACAAAATGTACTTTAATTTCCACAGAAAATTATGATTTTGCATTCAGACCAAAATGAAAACAAAACATTTTAAACTAAATACAACTATCTCCTTAACAGACTGTGTTAGCTGCTCTACATCCCAGGAGATGGTTGAAATAGTAATGGGGATCTATCAGCCATTGCTTATGAGTTTCACCATTCTTCAGTGTGAGCATATCTCTGACAATCGGTTTCATGAGAAGCTCAATGATCACCATATGACTGTGAAGCTGCCCATGTTGCATCAGTAAACACAGGAGCTGTGCCAGGATAGGCAGAGTTTACCAAATTATGTCCTTTTTGGCCAGAATTAATATGGAAGCTAACAGAGAAATATGTCACATAGGATCTAATTTTACTTACCCATCTTGTGGTTTATGCAAGGCATACTCAAGTTTGTAAGTGGATGAACTTGAAGAAGTTGCACTTGAAGTCAGTAATAGAAAAACAAGACCCTGATTTGAAAAGTGTGACTGTAAATGTCTATGAAGGAGTTGCTCTCTGAAAGTCATTGTCTGGTCAGTATTACGCCTGAGCTTGTACCAGCCCACCACAGTCTGGGGGAAAAAGGGGAAAAAATCTTTTTAAAATGATTTGATATCCAAAATATAAGAAAGTTAAGGAAAAGCTTAAAGGCAAATATGATGACTTCCAATCATTTGACTTGCTGCAGTGAACACTAAATCAGACAGCCAGAATTATAGATGCAATGTGTGTTCTTGTATCAGGATTGGTATCTAACCCTGCCTAGCAAATAACTAGTCCTCAAAAAAATTACCGGATTTGCCTGAACATGCATAATTTATGTTTGCAATTTATGTTGTAGTTACAGGGGATTTTGTCTGAAGGGGTTTTGGGTTCACAGAACCAACACCTGCCCACTGTGTTTTCCTATTTTTTTTATAGTACTGTTTCAGTGCCTAACTTTTTGAACAATGCAAGCATGAAATATACAGTATTTTCTCCATATTAATTTATTTGATTTATAGATTGCCTTTCTACCACATATGGGACAGAAGACAGCTTATAATAAAATAGTATGAATATAAATCCAATTAACTAGTTCCAGTCTGAGTAGACCTTCTGAATCAATGCTGAATGATTAAAGAAACATTAACATAAATGCCATTAATTCAAGGGGTCTATTCTAGTGGGGGCTAGCAAGTGGATTTAGGCCAAAAAGCAAAACCCAAAACAACTAAAAATATTTTTAAAACATGAATTAAAAATATACTAGTAAAAGAAAAAAACAAACAAACAGTAGCCCTTCCATTAAAAGTCTGTTCTATAGCAAATGGGCCCAGTTACTAAGTGCCTGCTGGAAGAAAAATATCTTTGCCTGCAAGCAGAAAGACAACAGAGATGGATCCTACCTAGCTTCACTGGCTTTCTGTGGAGTATCTACTGAGAAACTTAGTCTTTACCTACCTACCTACCTACTGATAGACCCTCCCCCGCCAAAAAAAATCCACTGAACTTGTACCTCAACAAGAATGTTAGAAAGAAAATTAGGCATGGGGAGAATGGACAGCAACACAGGAGGGGAGTGATAGAATGGGGATATGTTAGGGGAAAAGTACAAAAGTTATGATGCATTATTATTACTGTTACTATTTTTACTAAATGTGCCTTGACCAGGAATGCATCTCTTTCCACTGACCTCAGTGGTACTTATCCTTAGGGTGAGGTTATATAAATCAATATGAATCGTGCTGTGGGAAATCCTAATAAAGAGAAGGGCTAATTCTAAATTCAAAATACCTTTTTGCATCCTGACAATATTTTCTTCAGCAGTGCCTCATTCAGTTCTCCAACAGAATTGTAAAAGCTAGAATATATAAAGATGAATCAGAACTGATACTGAATCAAACATTTCTATCTGGTGGTGCATTGGTTTGTCCTGCTTGCTTTACAGTGTTTACACAACTATGCAGTCACTTTTTAGTGTATTTGTTGAAACTCATATAGCAAACCAGACACCAAGAAAAATAATAAGGAATACAGAAACCAAACTGTTTGGACACGGGGAGAGATAAGGAGGAATTTAAGGTAAAGACACATAACCTGATAAAAATAAAGCCTGATTAAGTCTCAAATCTGAGAGCCAACTATATACTCCAATCTATATTCTAGAATTCCTGGACAGAGCTGAATAAAGTCAGTTTTAACAATTTAAGCAGAGTCAGGCTTCCACACTTGTGATTTTGCCATCTGAAGCTTCGGAAGTGGGGAACAGGATCCTTCTTACTCTCCCTTCCCAAAGTTGGAGGTTTTTGTGCCAATGGGCATAAAATAGCCTGCAGCTTCAGAAATGGGAAATAAGATCCTTCTTACTTCCCATTTCCAAAACTTGGAGAATTTTTCAGAAGTAAGTAATAGGATCCTTCTTACTCCCCATTACTGAAGCTTCCAAAAGGTTAGAAGGAAGGATCCTTCCTCCTCAAGCCTGTTGTCTAACACATTTGCTGTTCCCCTCTAAGAAATGCTCCCTGCACTCTAGGGGAGAGTCTTGTCTTCGGCTCTTAGGAAAAGTTTTAGAAGGCTCCTCTGAGAAGCAGCAAGGACAGACCGCTGAGCAGACTTCAAGCCTACCACCTAACCTGCCTGATGTTCCCCTCTGAGAAATGTGCCCACACTTTGAGCTTGAGACAGATTGTCATGTGACAAGCGGGCAAAAAGAGATGGAAGTGTCACTCAAAGTTGTAAGGTTTCTGGATAAATGTGTTATGTTACTGAACCAAGCGCAGCAAGTCAGCCACTAAAAATATACAAGGCTTGAGCCAAGTTGAGTCAGTGCATCATTCATTGCGAATCGAATCCAAGTCAAGTCACTGACGCAACTTAAGTCTGACCTGAGTCCGAGTCAGTTGACTCAAGTCTACATCACTGCTGTACAGTATGTTAAGTTTCTATCATGATATTTCATATTCTGTTGTCATGATACAAGGTTCTGACGGGCTCTAATATGTATGTACATAGTGAGGATTTACTATTCATTTTATTGAGAAACACATGAAATAGCTCCATTTATATGATGTGGCATGTGTGCACTACACCGGTCATTCTCAACATTTAATGTTATGACTCAGCAACCCCTTTGTCACAGAGTCAGGGTCCTATTACAATAGAAATGAAAAGCCTACTTCATAGAAGGAGAATTATACATTATATAGTAAGTAGTGGATAGGAGGAATGGAAACACTTTAGTATCCAGTGTAACTACTAGCATATCAAAAGACCACAATGAGAGACAGCATTTCACATTATCAGGAAGTGCAGAATGAGAGAAAGCAAATTCTTGAAACTGTTATGAAAACCTTGCATCCCACTGGAATATTCCCACTGATTGAGAATTATGGACCCCAAACCAATTCAAATTTAGTGTCAATTTTTAAACAACTTCCATAGCATTCTTAATCAACTATGCTATTTCATAATTTATAAAAAGGTATACAGAACAAAATTACATACTTACCTGAAGGGCTGGTAACATGGAATGTGTTTTTGTATATCTGAAATGAAATGACATTATCTTGTCTTCAGTGTTTGATATAGACATATTTCTGCATATTATTTCTTCAGAATTTTTAAAGAAGGATTTATATAATTTAAAAATGATGATTTGCCTTTATTATTACCATGTTAAGTAATGTTGTCGTCATCATCATCATCTGCAATACTTATTTTAATATTCAGTCACAACCTTGCAGGGCATTGTCTCTGTTGTTGTGTGCCTTCAAATCACTATGCCAAAGCCTAAACCAAAACTATTATGGGGTTTTCTGGGGCTGAGAGTGTGCAATGTACCCAAGGTCAGCCAGTGGGTTTCCGTGGCTGAGTGGGGAATTGAACCCTGGTCTCTAGGGTTGTAGTCTAAAGCTCAAACCACTAGACCACACTAGCTCTCTGCAAGGCATACACATTCATTTTTAATATTAATACCAAGAATAAGAAAAGGCTCAATCATTAAAGAGAAGGAATAAAAAAACATACAGAGTCCCTAGATCTACCTAGAACTTCACAAAAGCAAACATCAGAAATATAGTGATTAAGGAACCCTCCCTCTCCAAGGTCTACTTTGGAGTGCTGTCAAAATCAAAAATGGAAATTTTTCTTCCCTGGATACAATAAAACACAGAGCAAAACCCTGTATCTCACCTACCTGCAGAAAGGAGAAGTACAAGTAGGGCAGGAAGTAAATTAAGGCCACACTTGCACCTTCCCATGACATGATAGCCATGTTTAAATATTTGAAGGGATGTCATGTTGAGGAGGGAGCAGGCTTGTTCTCTACCGCTCCAGAGACTAGGACAAGGAGCAATGGATTCAAGCTGCAGGAAAGAAGATTCCACTTGAACCTCAGGAAGAACTTCCTGATGGTCAGAGCTGTCCAGCAGTGGAATATGCTGCCTCGGAGCGTGGTTGAGTCTCCTTCTTTGGAGGGTTTTAAGCAGAGGCTGGATGGCCATCTGTCGGGAATGCTTTGATGGGTGTTCCTGCATAGCAGAGGGTTGGACTGGATGGCCTGTGGGGTCTCTTCTAACTCTATGATTCCCTTTCTGCTGATTTGAAGATACAGGACAGTAGTGAGGGACCATCATGATGCACTTTGGAAGTGGAAAGGAGGAAAGAACTGAACAGATGCAAGACAAGTTTGGCACTGATGCTATTCTTTCAGGAGAACAGACAGGTACAAGTAGAGAGGTGTGGAATACAACCTCTGGGTACCATGAAACAGATTCCACATCTTGACTGTACAGCAGTAGTGGAACAATGCAGCATTATCATTATGTGTAATGATACACCTAAGGCTGTAGCTTATGTACAGTGACGGGAAACTCCCTGAGAACTGCTGTAAAACAGCACACAGCCTTTTCATCTCAATGCCAGTGCAGTACACAGATATCAAGTGGTACTGGTCAAAGATATGAAGATCCATTCAAAAACAATGTACCTTACGAGAAAGGCCATTCACTTGACTTACCAATCGTATAAACAACTTCAACATCATCCATCTGAGAGTCAGTAATACTATTTTTAGCTTCACCCTTCACATCCCCAAGGAGGAAACCTTCCTTTGTAAGCAAAGAAGAAACAACTATCAATACAGTTGCTGCAAAATCTCACGATTGCTAATTCAGTTCAAACATAAACCTACACTCTGGAAAAGGATGTGAAGACAAACAGTTTATAATTAATCCAATGGTTGGAATCCTGGTAATGTCTTGGCTGTTGTGTGCTTTCAAGTCATTCCTGACTTATGGTGACTCTAAGGTGAACCTATCATGGGGTTTTCTAGGGGGTTGAGTGTGTATGTGATGCACCCAGTGAGTTTCCATGACTGAGCAGGGAATCAATCCCTGGTCTCTAGCACCATAGTCCAGTGCTCAAATCGCTACACTGTGCTAGCTCTCTTGTGTTTTCTCAGAGGTTGCATAAATATGATCCAATTATTTTGTCAGCACATGTTTAAGTCTGTTTTTCTCTTTGAACTTTGTAGGCAAGGCTAATCAATTATTGCACAAAAAGTAAATCCAAGACCATGGTGTCTGTTGTGCCACTGGCTGCATAACTGAGATCCAGTGTAACAATGTTAGTGTATATGATATGACACTAGAAGTGCACAGGATATTGGCCAGCAACATTACAATTTAACTTAAGTGCTAGCTTGCACAAAAGTGGCATATGGATTTTCTAAAAATAAAATAAAATGAAAATAGACATGTATTCATTCCATGATCTCCACAAGTTCCCCTCATGTATGTACAGTTGGATGCAAGGGCTCAACAGAAATGTTATAAAGAAATGTTAAAATGTTAGAAAGAGTAAATACTCTGAGTGATATAAATGTAAGTGGAAGTGACTTCATTATTAGTACGGACTTGTTAGTTTTTGTAATTCTTAAATACCAACAAACTTAATTTTCTTTACTGATGAAGAAGTGTAGTAACTGCTTAATTTAGAAAAAAATTCAAATGAATTTGAATTGGGATCCTTCTCAATGGCTGCTCCCAGATTGTGGAACTCTCTCTGTTAGGATCAATCAAAACATCACAAAATGAGCAAGCTGTTGATTTCTGCAGAACTTCTAATCAAGATAGAGCGGAAAAGGGAAAAAAGGCTGACTTGGTACTGAAGCCAGTGTCTTGTGTGGTTTGGAGATTTGATTTTGTTGTTGAGAAGTCTTAACAACGTAGGTATGAGGTTTGTCAGAAAAGACTGCATGTGATAATCTACCACAATGCTGCTCAGGAGATGTCTAAATCAGTCAGGGGGAGAAAAAAAAGACAAGCCCTGCCTCTTTAGCTACATAACTTTACTGGCAGAAACTATATCCAGTTAACATCTGAAAGGAGGGAATTTTGAAATGGACATCAAATAGGCAGGGAAGAAATGCAACAAGAATCTTTCCTGAAATAAACAAAAGTTTTGCTCACCAAGGGAAACACAACTTTAAGCAGCGCTTTTAATATGAAGTTGGAATGAGATATACAGTACTCTCTCTTTTATTTAAATACATACAGGTCTGCCCCTACTTAGGCCACTTCCGCACTACACTGTTATAGTGCTATTATTCCACTTTCAACATCCTACAGAATCCTGGGCTTTGCAGTTTAGGGAGGGGTATTCAGAATTCTCAGGCAGAGAGCTCTTTGGCCTCAGTAAACTACAAACTCCAGAATTCCACAGGAAGTTGAAACTGAAATAATGGCACTATAACAGTCTAGTGCAGAAATGGCCTTAGATAATCTTACAGAAGTTCTCGGTTGCCCAAGAGCTTTCATGCAGCTGTTCCTACCAAGTTGTGTGTGTCTGAAGTTGTGTGTAGCCGCTTCATGTCTAAGCAACTGGACACCCACATTTGAACTGAGACACCCCCGCGCAAAGAAGAAACACAACAGACATTAGAGTACACAATGGAACCCACAAATGCGGAAAGCGCAGGTCTCTCTCCTTTGAGGGAAAGTCACTCTGCACATGCTCAGGGGCCGTCCCTTAATGACAGGACACTGAAAACACCTCCTAGGGCTAAACTGGGGATGAAATTACTCCCTGGAAGGGCAGACAGATAGATAGGAAAGCAGGCAAGCGGGACACGTCCTCAGATCTACACTGAGATTATGATTTTACTTAACGAGAGGGAATACGGTTCCCTTCACATAAGGTGGACGGTTTTTCTCAACAACAGCAACGGCCGGGGAGGGGTGAGTCTTACGCACCGTATCCGAGTGGGTGCTCAGGTGGTGAAAAGCCAGGGCGCCAAAGACGAAGCCCGGCAGGAGGGCCGTGGTGCTCTCGCCCTCCATCCCCAACGTGGCGCCCAACCGTCTCCCGCCGTTCCGCGGACGAACGAGGCCAAGGGAGAGCGCGGCCGCTGGGCTCCTCCCGGCCGAGAACGAAGCGGCCGAGGCGAGCGGGAAGATACAACAATGGCGGCCCGCGGCCTCAGAGGGAAAGGCAGCGACATCTAGCGCTCGCAGGAGGCACCGCAGCCCAGAACGAGAAAAAAAGCGGCAAAATCGTCCTGCGCGAGAAAGACAATTTCAGTATAAACTGGTCAAGCCATTTCCGCACTACAGTGTTATAGTGCTATTATTCTACTTTCAACATCCTGTGGAATCCTGGGGTTTGCAGTTTAGGGAGGGGCCTTTCAGGATTCCATAGGATGTTGAAAGTGGAATAATAGCACTATAACACTCTAGTGCAGAAATGGCCTGAAGTGCAGCCCAGAATCCTGAGGTACCTTGAAGACATAACACTGTAAACTGTCTCTCTTCTGTACAACCTTTAAAGCTACAGGAGCTATGTACACTTTTCACTTTGGCAATCCTAATATTTACACAATTACAAACAAGGTTGGTAGGTCAAGGCTAGTTCAGGCCATGCAAATTCAGGGCCAAAATCTAAGGGTCAGTAAGCATGATACTTTAAGCATCAACCATAGTTGCACAGAGCATGGCATTTAATAAGTACAAATCACACACACACACTTTTCAAAGCACTATTTTTACCCTGAGATTCCTTCCCTCACTCTGAGGACTAGAAAAGAGGACACAAGCCCTGAGATCCAGGGACCCTAACACTAATATATTACAATATCAGCTATAAATTCACAAAATGTGCAGACTCTTGTGTTCCTAGAGTTCTCGAAGAGTTCTGAAGAACTCAAAAGCTTGTTCATTTTGTGAATTTTTAGCTGATCTTAGTAACAAGGTCAACAGTGTTGCCTATTTTTGAATTATGTTTATGTCTATGGATTAATACAACCTCTTTCTTTTGGGGATGTGCGATAAATAACATTTCTAAGTCTTTAAGGTACAGCAAGATTGTGGTTTGTTGAGAAATTGACTAAGCAGTGTATCCCTGGAGGTTGTAATAGTTAAGACTAATTACTGTAATAGGAAATAGATGACAAATAAAATTCATTTGGGCATGGAAACAAGAACATGGAAATTGTTTACAGAAGGTAAAGTCCAGATCCAACATGGCAGAAAAGTTGTCCTTGCTTGAAATAGGATGTAAATGGTTTCTAAACCAAGAATTTATAATTCCTTCCTCATCTCTGCCTTCTCCTCATGAGCCCAACAGGGCTTTGGACATCTCTGAAGCTCCAAAATTGGTAGATGATGGTTTGCATAACTCTACCCCCTGCCCCTTTTAATAAGATGCAGGAACACACACAGGGTACTAATGTTGTATTTTTCATTATACAATGCATATCCAACTGTCAATACAGTCCTTTGCACACTTATCTGGAAGCAACCCGTATTAAACACAATGGGACTTCCTTCTGAGTAAAGGATATGTAAGATTTGCACTGTGTATTATGTTCTTTATCTGGAACATTCTATCCTTTTTTCAGAGATTTAGAGTAACTTGTAATAAAGCACCAATTGCAATATGAGAGGCGGAAATTCAACAGATGCCACACATACTTTTTGCATCTTTGTTGTATGACGCTTATTGTAGAACCTATTGATTTCTTTGCGATGCAGTACGTCGTCTTTGTCAGGGAAAAAGGAAGACATGTTCACCTAAAAAAAAGTCCTTTTGAAATTTGAACCTGTTGGACTGCAAACAAAATTAGTCCACAATACAGGTGTTTCATACCTCCTGGCAGTAGTCACCATTTTGATAATAGAGTGTCCTTGATTGCGTAAGAGTTGCCCAATCTTAATTCCATATAGCATTTAATTTATGCATTATTTGTATGGAAATGAAGTATCTGGGTGGACAAAAACAGAGGTTGAGGAAAGACGTATAGGCGTGAATGCATATTACTGTGAACTCACAGATTTTCTGAGGATGCACAGTTATAAGGGATCTTTGGGCCTTAGCAGTAGCGTGTCTAAGCAGAGTGATTCTAGTAAAGCGTAGTCCCCTGGATTCTTCAGGAATTCTTGTGATTAGCAGGTAAGATCTAAGAATTTCAGATGAATAGAGGGTTGGATAAAGATTATACCAAAATTATATGTGTGAATATCCTTGAATTTTCGAAATATGCTTGTTCTTGTGTGCTTTCAAGTCGTTTCTAACTTATGTCGACCCTAAACTGAACCTATTGTGGAGGTTTCTCCGCACAATTTGTTCAGATGGGATTTTCTGTTGCCTTCCTTTGAGGCTGAGAAAATGTAACTTTTCCAAGGTCACCCAGTGTTTTTCCATGGCTTCCCAGAGTCTCAGTCCAACTTAAGTCACTCCACTTAAGTGGCTCTGAAATATACAAGATTTGAGGAAAGAGAGGCAAGATCATGCCAATTGTTAATTCTTTTCAAGCAACAATTAGTAGAATTGTTTACTTCTGTGGTTCAAAATTCAGGTAATCCTGAGAGGAAACATTCTGAAGTATTTTTTTTTTTAGCGGAAACATCTAGATAGGTTTTATTGTGGAATGGGAAGAATGTTAGTAACAAGATGTTAATAATCAGGTGCTGTGTGTGATGATAGTGTGCGCTCTCACACTGCTGTCATACACAGCACCTAATCAACAAAGCATAAGAACTGTGCTTTATAAGTTGGTGTCTCATATTTTTAAGATGGTGTTGATATAGTCCCTCACCCTTGGGCTGTATAAGCAGCTGATTTACAAGGGAGTAAAAGCAAGAAGATCTGTCTTTCAAAGCTTAAATGGAGCCACTTTGTTCATGAAGACAAACATACTCTGCAGAAACAAGCATCATGGAATTCTACTCAGTAATAGGAAATTTCTGGACAATTTATCTCTGTTTGTTGCTTACTTTAGGCATATTATCATTTATATTTGCAAATGGTTATTTGAAAATCTTAAGAAAAATAATGAAGGTAAGAAACAGAGTGTTTTCCTCTATTTTTCTACAATCTGCCTCATATAAGACTGTAATCCTTACATTTAAGGCCATGTACTCTATTTCAACGTTATTTCCTTTTGATTGTAAACCTCTTTTTGTTCTTTCTTTCTCCCATATCTATTACATATAGCATTAATATTAGTATCTGTTTTTAAGTAGATGGCTTTCCAATCCTTTAAATTATTCCAAAGTTTTTCTCCAGGAAAACCAACAAAGAATCCCATGGCACTGTAAAGATTAAGAAAGCATGATATTTTGTGGACTACAGTCTACTTCCCTAAATGCATAGTGCAGATTGCAGCTATGGGGTGGAAAACTTTCTGATGCTACATTTTTCAGATCTGGAGTCACATAGTGGTTTGAATGTTGGACTATGACTCTGGAGACCAAGGTTCGAATCCCCACTTGGCCATGGAAACCTATTAGATTACCTTGGACAGGTCACACACTCTCAGCCTCAGAGGAAGACAATGACAAACCTCCTCTGAACTAATCTTGTCAAGAAAAGCCTGTGATAGGTTGACATTAGGGTTTCTATAAGTCAGAAACAACTTGAAGGTATACTGTATGCCTCTGTGTGTGTATGTGTGTGTGTGTGTGTTAGAGAGAGAGAGAAAGAGGAACCCTGAATATATATATACATGTACACATTTATCCATAGTTGTCTGTGTTATATTGCAATCAAATAATGTCAGATGTGACAAATATAGGATATGAACTTGTAGTTACTCTTCTAAGGAGTATTGAGTGGAATAGACTAATAAATGAATCCACTACTAAGCTTGTTTGTATTTCACGAAATGTCCTGCTTCTTGATTAGTCACATCTGTACAAGTAGTCAAGACAAAATGAGATAAGTTGCCACAGACTCATATCCATTGTTTAGTTAAATAAAATGTTCACCTAGTTGTACTGAATCGTTTTTTATCAGTTTGGAATTGAACTGGCAATTAAATATTTCAATAAAATAATTTTGATATAAAGATTTGAATGTGTTTGAATATAATCTTTAAACCAAATGTGCTAAATCAGATAATATTATTTAAAGTACTACAAAATTTTCTAGACACTTTTCTGGAAAGTTTTCTATTTGTATTTTTTCCAGAAAATCTATGTAAATATTTCACATATACCTGGTGATGGTGGGACTAGATAGTGAGATCTGAGTAAATTAAATAGAGAAAGTACTGACTGACAGTGACATTTCATTTTCCTCTGCATTTGATTCCCCTTTGGCCCCTCTATTCTATTCCCATTGTGTGTACACATATTGTGGTTATTGTTATGTGCCTTCAAGTCATTTCCAGCTTATGGCAATCCTGAGGTAAAGCTATCATGAGGTTTTCTTGGCAAGATTTGCTCATAGGGAATTTGCTCATGTCTTTCTCCAAGGCTGAGAGACTGTGATTTCCGCAAGGTCACTGGGTGGGTTGATTGAATGAGGATTCAAACCCTCATCTCCCTTGTCATAGTCAAACACTCAAACCACTACAACATGCGGGCTCTGTGTATGCATACACCTCAATGAAATAGATGTGCTCCATATTACAGATATTTTTGTGTGCCTTCAAGTTGTTTCTGACTTATAGTAATCTTAAGGTGACCATATCATGGAGTTTTCTTGGCAAGATTTGTTCAGTGGCGAGTTTCCTTTGCCTTCCTCTGAGGCTGAGAGAGTGTGACTTCCCAAGGACACCTTGGGGGTTTCCGTGGCCAATTGGGGATTTGAACCCTGGTCTCCAGAGTTGTAGTCTGGTGCTTAAACCAGTACACCACACTGGGTCTACACTGCAGGAATACCTAAGTTAATGAAGTGGGTGTGTTCCTTGGCATTACTTCTGTAACAGAAAATTTGGCACCAAATGCAGAAATAATATGGCAAGAACAGGGAGAGGTTCCTACAGCACACACACACACACAAACAAAGCACTTCAACCTTATCTTGTTATCCCAAAACATGGGTGACTCAGGGGTCCAGCCCAAAATAGGAGGCCTGTGATGGGGGGGGGGTAACCTAATGAGATCTTTGACAGCAATATTTATGGGGTCTCCTGCAGGGAAGAACCAGCCAGAGATTCAAAAGATTCCAAAGTAAACTAAAATATGTTTTATTGAGGGAAATTCAGTCTCTCCCACACAAAAGATCCAAACAGTCACACACTCTCACAAAGCTAACGGAAGGAAAGGGGAGGAAAGTTTGATAGAGAGGCTTTAGGGAATGGGTGATATTTTCCAACCCAGAAGAGCAGCAAAGAAGCAATCTGGCTTAGACTTGCATCTAAGAATGGTACAATTAGGAATCAGAGTGACGTTCATCAACCAATATACTGCAAGCTAGCTGCAAAAAAACATGAGAGAGGGGAATATATAATTTCTGCCTGGAGAACATAAATGCAAATAGTTCTCTGGCGGAGTAAACAATGGAGTTTGCAGAGAGTTTGCAGAGTGGACAATGAGGTCTGGAATGAGCTGATGGTTTTTGTATTAGGTGACAAGGGGCTAATGGTTGTTTGGTAGCTCAGTGTTTGTGGATGGATCTGAGGATAATGGGATAGATTGCAGGGTGAAGGGAAGAGGGCTTGAGACAATGAGTGGTCTGGTGGGAATCTCTTAGTTGCCATCCTTTAAAAAAGCAGAGTTGGTAAGGCTCTGTCTCTCCTAACCTATCAGATTTGAGTCTGTATTTGGTATTTGGCAACAGGAAGCTAACATGAACAGATTCAGGAAAGAATTATTAAAAGTTTGGATTCTCCTGATTGCACACTGTCAAGAATATTTTGTTAGAAACAGATAATGTTACCAGTGCTTATGAAAACTTAAGCAAAACCCCTGAGGACTGCTGTCCGTTTGATTTAAGATAAAGATTTAAGAGTTATGGTAAGAGAAGTATTTTGGCAAGAACTTGAAAAGGTTAATCACACTACTTATTTATTCGATTTATATCCTACCCTTCTTCCATTACTGGGATGTAAAGCAGCTGCAAACATAATTAAAAACATCTACCAGAGAAAACGCAATAAATTATACATGTTAACATGCAAATTAGATTGGCTACACTATTAAAATAAATTAAAAGGTTAATAACAATTCCTAACGAATAAGATTAAAGTATCACAAAGTCCAGTACATCCATTAAAAGCCTCTTTCCATTATTCTGTTAATAGTTAAAGGCCTGTTGGAATAGAAAAATCTTTGCTTACTGGCAAAGGAAGAACAGGGAGGAGACCAGTCTCCTTTGGAAGGAAATTTCATAATCTGAGGCAGTCACTGAGGAGGAGTCTCCATTTAAGGAGACTGAAGTTAAAGGTAGAAGAAAAATCCTCTTCCCTTCCAAAGTATATAATAATTTACAGTATACAGTATAATAAGTATACAGTATACTTGAGAAATGAAACAAAGACATAATGAACAGTGATAGAATTAAGAGCCAGAGCCAGTAAGAAATAGTCTTAGAAATGTGAATGCTTGGTTGCACAGGAAAGATATTTTTCCCCCTGGAGACATTAGTGTGAGAAAGGGATTAGAAGAAATATTTCACTGCAATATGTGGTTTCTGGACTGATTTGTCCTCACAAGTTCATCAAAATTTGGTACATAAATCCCTCTGAATGGCCAGATGTTACATTTAATCAGATCAAGAGGATTATGGCAGGGCAGTCAGCAAATAAAGCAACAAGAGAACATATGATTCTTTGAGATTGCTTCCACACTGTATGGCAGATTTCTCTTTAAGAAATTACAAGAACGGGCAAAAAAAGGGAAGTTAGTATCTGAAGCAGAAGGTTTTCAAAGAGAGAAGTCTACAATTCATTTCTGTTCTGTATTTTTTTTTTGAAATGTAAATATGCTCATAAAATGAAAAAAAATGTATGTTGCTTCCCCTGGTCTAAAGGCAGACATTGGAAAAGACAAATATGGGCAGGCATTTGCTCTTTCTCATCAAAACACTATGCACCAACCCATCACTACAGCTTTAAACTGACTTGGCTGGCCATCCTACCATCAAAACAGAAACGTTTGTCAGAGTTAAACAAGGATGTATGTGGGTACTATTTTGATGTAATTTTTCATTAATGACATGGTTAAAGATCTAGATGGTTTGTCCTTTGGCACCATTGCTAATCTTGATCAAAAGCTGTCTCTCCCTATGGATGTAAGCTAATTGTCTAGTAGTTATATAATGAATTTAGAATTGCAACAGCTTCTAAGGTAAGGTAAAATACACAGTGGGAGCCAGTGTGGTGTAATGGTTTGAGCACTGAAGTATGACCCTACAGACTAGGGCTTGATTCCCCACTCAGCCATGGAAACCCACTGGGTGACCTTGGACATGTCACACACTCTCAGCCCCCAGAAAACCCTGTGATAGGTTCACCTTATGGTTTCCATAAGTAAAGAAATGACTTGCAGGCACACAATAACAGCAGCAGCAGCAGCAACAACAACAGTAACCTACACTGTCCATAAAGTCTACTAAAATACAAACTGCAGTAGATACTAAGAAAAATACTATTATGTGAACTTGTAATTTTTAAGGATAAAAATTCAAAAGATTCCAAAGTAAACTATGTCAAAATTAATTATTAATATAATACATAAGAAAGAGCCAGTAATTACTATATTATTAATATATTATATTTATTAATATTAAGTATTAAATATTAACATATGACTATTAAGGATCCTAATATGGAGTTGGAGTAGTATTAGTAGTACGTGCACCACTATAGTCTGGATTCAAACAAGTCCATGAACATGTAGACTGCTTTATAGACCTAACAGCTGTACATTTTGAAAATATCCCTTATCAGAGCTCCATTTGAACATCATGGATGCTGCCGAAAGAGTTAGGAGACAGTGACACTGCAGCATTTGAGTACTTTTCTGTTGATGATTGGCCTGAACCTGAAGGGCTTCCCATTATATTTTTTACACTGTCTTAACCTAAGGGTGGTTTTAGTACCCTTAACTGAAAATTTCTCCTATCAGAATCCATTAGGTGTGATTTTTTTCTTTGGCTGCAATCAAGATTTGAGAGAACTAGTATAGTGTAATAGTTTGAGTGCTGGATTAGGAGCCTAGGAGACCAGGGTTCAAATCACTGCTCAGACATGGAAACTCACTTGATGACCTTGGGCAAGTCACATTCTGTCAGCCTCAGAGGAAGGTAAATCTCTTCTGAACAAATGATGCCAAGAAAACCCCATGAGAGGTTCACCATAGGCTTGCCAGAAGTCAGAAATGATGTGAATGCGCACAACAATTAACAAAACAAGATATGAATTACTTAGTGGGCACCAATGAGGAAATAGAGGGCATTCTTATCAAATCTTCAGATGACACCAAATTAGGAGGGGTAGCCAACACTTTAGAGGACAGGATCAGAATTCAAAATGACCTTAACAAACTAGAGAGCTGAGCCAAAACTAACAAAATGAATTTAAACAGGGAGAAATGTAAGGTACTACTATTGGACAGAAAAAACAAAATGCACAGATATGAGTGACACCTGGCCTGATCACAGTACATGTGAAATAAATCTAGGAGTCTTAGTAGACCATGAATTGAACATGAGTCAGCAGTGTGATGTGGCAGCTAAAAAAGCCAATGCAATTCTAGGCTACATCAATAGGATGTAGTGTCTACATTAAGGGAAGCAATGCTTTGTTCTGCTTTGGTCTAGTGCCACCTGGAATACTGTGTCCATTTCTGGGCACCATAGTTCAGAAAGGATATTGACAAGATGGAATGTGTTCAGAGGAGGGTAGAAGGCCTGGAAACCATGCCCTATGAGAAGCGGCTTATGGGGCTGTTTAGTCTGGAGGAGAGAAGGATAAGAGGTGACATGATAGCTGTGTTTAAATATTTGAAGAGATGTCATATGGAGGATGGAGCAAGCTTGTTTTCTGCTGCTCCAGAAACTAGGACATGGACCAATGATTTCAAATTTCAGGAAAAGAGATTCCGTGTGGAATATGCTTCCTTGGAGTGTGGTGGAATTTCCTTCTTTGGAGGTTTTTAAACAGAAGTTGTATGGCCATCTGTTCGGAATGCTTTGATGGTATATTCCTGTTTGGCTGGGGGTTGGACTCAATGATCCTTGTGGTCTCTTCCAGCTCTATGATTCTAACCCCTACTTACACCTAAAAGATTACTCAGACAACAGCTTGTCCTCCTTCCCACTCCTATGGTGCATTCACAGTACATAATTAAAGCACTGTTATTTTACTTTACGGAATCCTGGCATTGACAGTTGAGGGAATTCTTAACCAGAGAGATTTAGTTTCTCACCAAAATACAGACTGCAGGATTCCATACAGTGGAGCCATGGCAGTTAAAGTAGAATAATAGAGCTATCGTTGTATAGTGTGAGTGGGTCCCTGCTTATCAGTGATTTGCTTCTACAAGGCATCTGGAAAGTACCAGGTTGAGAAAGGCAACTTAAAAATTACAAAAATACTACTATACTTTAGAAAAAGTATGTCACTAGGGGGCACCAGTGACAAGTCAGTATTATTTCTTAAAAACAGTTAAATTCATGAATCAGTGACCAACACAACTAATTAAATTCTGTCACTCCCAACGTTAACCAATTAATTAATATTTCAGTCTCTAATTTGTTGTTAACTGCTGTCAAGTTGACTTTGTCTTATGACAGTCCTATGAGACCTCTAACTTTGTCATCAACAGCTCTGCACATGTCTTGCAGATTCAGGGATGTGTCTTCCTTGATTGAGTCTATCCATCTGTAATGCAGTCTTCCTCTTTCCTACTGCCTTCTACCTTATCAAGCATTGTCTTTTCAAGTGAGTCATGTCCTCTCATGATATGTGCAAATTACAACAATTTCAAATTAGTCATCTTGATTTAATCTTCAGACAGTAATGGTGAACATGAATAACATTAATTTTCAAATCTAAGGTTCCAAGACCTATTAGGGAGAATTTTAGTACATCCCTAAGAGCAAAGAACTAAAATAGGTAACTAACTGAGTCCTCTGTATATGCAGTGAGGTTCCATTCCAGGAACCCATATGAATAGTAGAATTTACAAATACTTGTGTCCTGTTATATTCAATCGTACTGACATATACGCTGATGCTTCAGCACATCTCCATGCAATTCACCGCCATTTTAGGTATAGGATTGTGATGTTTCACTTGAGCTGGAAATCACACATGAGGAGATTGCAGATAAGGAAGACCCATTATATATTCCACTGGTACTGATATACAAAATGACCAATAATCAGAGTCCGCATTATTAGAAATGCCATAAGACTCAGAACTTTTTATGTACGTGGTAGATTTGCCCTTTTTGCAAAAAACAAACCAAACCAAATAGAACTGACATTGGGATAAAACAGAAATCCTCATGGAGACAATCTTTGAATATGCTGTACATTTCAACTCACTAGTCTCATTTGTGTATATAAAGGATGAAACAGAGACTATTCAGAGCTGGCAAATTTTACAATAAATACTTCCTGATTATCGTATGCTATATGCTGATGCATTACATGTATATTTTCCAAGAGCTAATTCCTACTGTGTTCAACAAGCATACTCATAAGTAAAAATGTACTTCATCTGTATATCTGCTACAAGCTGGTTGCTATGGCAGAATCTGAAATACTAAGAAAATTTCTTCTTTCTTTTTTAAAGCATAGTACAAGGTTCAGGAATAGTAGCTTAAGTCAGCATTCTGTTGTTCTTGCTACTTTAATAGCCAGTTATTCTTTGAAGAACAGGGAAGCAGCTCATGAGCAATGAACTTTAGCATCCTATATAGCAGAACTTTGACAGCTGTGTCATTTAACAGCCATGATACATTTTTCAGTCAACCTGATTGATAATTACAAATTGTTAGAACAGATTCTTTTTCTTGTACTCATTTCATGTCCAAGCCACTTTAACATAACAATTATATTTATGTTTACCTAGTAAAAGTGTTTTTCCCCATCACCACTGTAGCAGCAGGGACCAGTGAAAAATGGGTAGCAGGGCCTTGGGGTATGACTAAAATGTCTAAGAGGAACATGTGTGCTTCACTGATTGTGCATTTCCTACCTATATTTCCATAGAGAGGCCTCTGAAGTTGGTAATAAGACCTTGGACTGAAATGGCAGCTTATATATGGACATGGATGTGGGAGGATCTCTAATGACGTCTATAGTGCAAGCAAAGCTATATAGGCATGCATGACAGGGCTCTTCTCCATGCCAGGGCTCTTCTCCATGCCCGTACTTCTTGTAAGAACTTAAGAACCAGCACCCTTGGGTGATTCCAGATGCAATGTTTCTAGTGCTGCCAGTCAAAATGCACTGTCCTGCTATTCCATTGCCTACCCCTCAGTGTTTTATGGTAAGGCAAGAAAAAAGTCAAAAGAAGTAGTGAGAAAACATGGGAAAGTTACAAATGGAAGATGACTTTGTTTCTTCTCTGCCCCAAGTAAAATTCCATGAATGAGGCAGAATGACTATACAAGAAAAACCTTGTCTAGAAGTTCCCCTTGCTTGGAAATATCAAAACAGAATCCTTTCTGTACATGCTATCTAGGCTGTAATTCTATGAACTTTTACTTAGGAGTAAGTCCCACGGTACCTAATGGGACTTACTTCTAAGTTAGTATGCCTATGATTGTATTTGTGTGGAATAAGTTTACTTCCGCTGATTTAAGAGCCCACAAAATATTTTGTTGGTTAAAGAAAAAGTAAGTTTAAGAAACAGAATTGTCTACAAGATATTATGTGCAGTCTGGAATAAACATGAGCAACAGTGGTGTGTGAAATGGAAGCGTTGTGCACGGCATAGTGTGCCAGTGGTTATGCATATGCCTTCACCTTACAGAAGTCAGATGCTCTGTGCTTCAATCCCCTTCAATGGATTGATGGAAAACTGTGCTTAGCTCTTTTGCCTTTACAAACAGCAGCTGTTCAAATAAGTGAAATCTGATCTATAGTGAATAAATATCTGCTATACAAGGTAGATTCTGTCCTTTTCAACCAGTCCCTTGCAATAGGTATATGCACCCCCAATCATACCAAGTGCAGCAGGTTGGCCACTATGGGAGGAGAATGCTGGACAAGATAGACCTTTTGGTCTGATACAGCAGAGCTGATTATGGATGGATATTGATTTATCTCTCAGAAACAGAGTCAGTTGGGGTAAAGTTGCTTTTTTCCTCCCCACTCTTACCTCAACAGTGAGAAGTTTTACAGAAGTTTAGTTTCGTTTAGTCTTTCAGAGATTTATGTGTGTCTATACTACAAATACTTCACGGTGTCATAACTTGTTTAAATATCATGTCCAAAACTATAGTCCAATGATGTCTTGGAGTTCGTGGTTAAACTGACTGGATGTGTGTAGCGGTTCTTCTTAAACCATTTGATATGGCAGACTGAAAAATTCCCTCCCTGCCATGTGCCAGGAAGCTGTACAATATTTGTTCCATATTATTATTTATATAGTTTACTAGCAACTTGCCATGGACCAGCAGACAATGTTTCACATACCAGCATTGGCTTGCAGAGCACCACTTTGAGTTGCCTTATAGAGCCAGTATGGTCTTATGGTTTGAGCCTTGGACTATAGTCCTGTAGACCATGATTCCATTCCCAACTTGGCCATGGAAACCCACTGGAGGACAGTGAGTGTGTCACACACTCTCAGCCCCAGAAAATCTTATGATAGATTTGCCTTAGGGTCACCATAAGTCAGAAATGACTTGAAGGCGTACAATAACAAACAACAACAGAATAAAAAAAGTCTCAAAATCCAAACTATCCAAGTCTCAGAGTCCAACTAGTCCTCAGCACGAGAAAGCCCCAAATTCTTCTCATGTGAGTCTTTTGTCCTGAATATAGAAAGTGGCCGTGAGAATGCTCAGATAGATCCAGAGCTTGCCCGCTCTTCCACTATAGTCCCACAAATGGCCCAGTAAAAAGTAGAGGTTTGTTGCAGTAGTAAAACCTAGTTTTCTTGGAGGAACACGGGCCTAGTTTTCTTGGAGGAAACAAACCTTCATCGGGATTCTTCCACTTTAGACTGCCGGTCTGTTCTCACATCATGGCCTACACTCAATAGTGTGTATGTGCATACGCCTTACTTATAGTTACTGCATGAATTTCCTAAGGTTTTCTTAGGCAAGGAATACTCCACCATATCATTTAAAAAACAATTCCCACATACAGAACTAGATGTGATGATGAAGAATTCTGATCTACCCTGGCTTGTTAAATTTCTATGTGCAAGAACTTGTGGGTGTATGCAGGCAGTAATTTGCCAGGATTGGGCAAAGTATTGCTTCTGACTCTGTTTCTTGCAGCCTTCAACCCTTCCAGACTCCCTGGACTGCCTTCTTTTTTTTAATGCGGTTAAAAAAATGGTTAAACTGCATTTCCTACAAGACTCTAGAATTAGGCTGCCACTCCTCCCATGTTTAGCATTTTTTAAAATGTCAGTTTTTCAAAACCAGACTAGGGAAATTTCTGAAAAACAGCTACTTGGGTAGCTGAAATGTGCACAAGAGAAACAGTCAGATCTCGTGGTGTGAGTCAAAACATAGATCTTAGAAACACCCCACTAGGATTGCTGTGCCACTAGGGCTGCCAGCTTTTCAGTTGTTCTTCTGTAGATGTACCTTTCACGCAGCAATGGGCAGTGTATGATCTTCCTGATGATGCTGAACTCCAGCTCTTGGTATTTCTGGCCTTCCTAGCTAGCCTGGATGGAAGTTGCAGCCCAGCAACATCTGTAAGACCATACTTTGCCCACCACTGCTTTTACAGATCTTCTGCCTTCAGTAAATTATGACATTTGTGAGAATGGCCAACTTTGTCACTGTTCATTTTCTTCTTTTTCTTCATAATACCTCATTGTCCCTTAGAAGCTTATTAGGAGTTTCTGAATAAGATCAGTAACAGTGAAGAAACTGCACAAAACCAATATGCAATGTGCTTGAGTATTTAGCATCCTTTGTAAATATAGAGAGGATCTCAGACTGATACACAACGAGAAAAACTGTATATTGGAAAAGAACCCACACAAATGGTTCCCAAACAATAATGTTCAAATCTTCTGCCTTCAAGGAACCTTTTATCCATAGATGTCTCTGCTGAGATATAGGAAGCTGCTTCAAATTAACTCATAGCATTGACCATTGTAGGGCAGTATTATCTTTCCGCGGCCGACATGGTCAGTCCTCACTGAGTTGGTTTTAATACACCCTCCAATCTTTTTGTAGATCTATAAACTTTGAGGCCTGCAAAATGTCAACATTTCCTTGTTTCTCATTGGGTCTATTTGGTCATCAAACCTGGTAGGACTCATTACCTCTGTTAGCAGAGGCATTGTGTAGGAAAAATGTAATCAAAATTCAAGGCCGATATGGATATTTAAGCAGCCTAGTTTGTAATCATCTTCTTGATTATTGTTAATAGCCTTCTGTGCAATACTTATCTAAAGTTATATAACACATAGATGTTCTCTTGAGCTATGAAACACTGTAGAGGTTGCCGGAGTATTTATTTCAGCTAAAACCTGCAGTAAGTTGATACCATGTTTAAAAGATGACTAGTATCTTCTGAATCTTCTACAAGTGAGATACCCAACCATTTTGTTTATTATAACTTTTATTTTGTAAACTGTTTTGAACCTTAGTGTCTGTCTTTATTTTTTCCATTTTGGCTGTGTTCCTTAACATTAACCATTTTTTAATCATTGGAACAGAACTCCTGTTTCATACTTTTTTGCAACAACTGATATATGTTGAATAAAATTATCATCATCATCATGCATCATATTATTTGGAATGTCTTCCTGCTATAAAATTTCAGATGTGTCTGGTAAGGAGTGCCCTATTAAGACTTAAATCATCTGACACCAAAATTGTAACAATTTGGAACATCCTTCCATATAAAAACATATGCCCTGTTTACTGTTGACTTTCCAAACCTGTCATAGCTGCAATCATATCCTCCACTAAGAATAAACCTGATTATACAAAATGGGCATTTCTTTTGAACAGTGTGGTGAAGAATTGCACAGTTATCGTTGTTCTTCAGATTTCCATCTCATCATGACATCTTTTGGCACATGGATACAGAAAATCTTTTGCACTTTGCTGAAGTATTTCTAGAAATGTCCCTGATCATTTTAGCTAGAAATGTCCAAGCCTGAACCACTTCTTGCATACAAAAATCTGTAACTCTCTAAACTACCCTTCTGAGGCAGTCTAATCCATCATTCCTATTGCAAATGTGATATGTTGCTATGTGGCTGTGCAGGCGAGTTCTGAGAACTGTCGTTAAAAAGGTAATCACCCACGCATAGCATTAGATATTGTCTGAGATACCCTTACTGACAAATAATGCAGCTGCTTCTCTGATCCTTGCTATTCTGTGAAGAGCGAAAAGAAACCAGGAATGGAAAAAGAGAGAGAGAGAAAGAAAGGTCAGAAGGACTTGAAGGTACATACACACACATTTATGAAACTCTTTCCCTCACAACTTTATAGTCTTTTTAGGCTTGCTTCCTCTGTATTGTTTTTTTAGGCTTCCTTGCCCAGGCCTTCACAATATTTTGTTTCTGAATGTATTAATATTTCTGTTACTGTGGTTTCATTAGTTTTATTATGCTGCAATCTTCTTCCTTATGTTTCCAGGAGTAGGTGCCATGGATCGTAGAGGGACTTATTTCTGACTAAATGGGCTTAGGGTTGCACTATTAGGTTGTGTAGTTGGATGTTTCTTTTTTGCTGTGCTTGACAACAGCTGGAATTGAACAGAACTGTGTTGCTCTGCTGTGTGTATACTGCTGCCTCTTGCTCTTTTTATTGATATTAGTTTATTCTGATTTGCTGTTTGAATTGTTTCTTAAGCAGCTATGAATACTGCTTTATAGTAAGAAGGTGGCATAGTAAGTATGTGAACTTTAATTTTAATTCTTGCAAGCTATGGATTTGATGGCTACACCCAAAGTAGAACTCATATCTAACCAAATGTATTGTTTTGGCACCAGAGGAGCAATTAGCAGGAATAGGGAGCAAAGGCTGAGTTCTGTGAGTCTGTGTTGGAGAGAGGATTTGAACTCAGGGCTAAGTCCAGCTGGGTGAGCTTGTGCCTTTATGTGCCAGGGAAACTTTATGTGCTATTTAGTAGTTTAGTTATTGCCACTACTACTACACTATTACTGATTTATTTCAAATATTTCAGGGCAAAGTCCACCCAAGGCACCTCACATGTACATAATAAAACTAAAACAAGACATTATAGTAAATGTAAAAAGTTTAGATTAAATATTGCATATTCCAACACAGTGCTTAAATACAAGCAATTTAAAGGATGCAATTTAAAGATTCACAACATTAAATCATTAAACTCAGCCTAACATCTAATTTAAAGATCATTTCAAAATTATTATTTCAAGGACTCTTTAAAATCTGCCAAAGTGTCAACAACTATAAATGCGCTGGGAGGGAATTCTGCAAATATGGGAGTCCTGATGGGAGAAGCCTGCTTCACTTAATTATGTGCATTTGGCCTATTTTTAAAGGAAAGACATTGGGGCAAGATAAACTAGAATTTCAAATCGATGTCTTGATCTATGAGTGGAGTCAGTAATTAAGAGCAAATACAATCATTTGTGCCCATGGTAACTAACAAATTAAAATCACCACTATACCCGTAAAGTGTACCAAAGAGGATGTGGTGGAAATGAGACAACAGACCACCCATTTAGCTGCTTCACAGAAGTAAAGATAAAGTGAGGGAGGAGGATAACTATGTATGCAACCCAGATATGACTGAATAAAGATGAGGCACAAATGTGGATAAAAAGCAGTATAGTGTAGTGGTTTGAAGCACTGGATTACAACTCTGGATGCCAGGGTTCGATTCCCCTGCTTGGCTATGGAAACCTACTGGGTGATCTTGGGCACATCACAGGCCATTTCTGCACTAGAGTGTTATAGCGCGATGATTCCACTTTCTTTTTCCCCCTTTTTTTGTCTTCAGAGTTATTTTATTGACAAACATTACTGTATACTAGGCAATTAGAAACCTCATCAGCGAGTGCCAAGTATAGCTGTCCATCTAGACAAACACAAACTTCATAGAGTTGTTGATCTGTGCCAGATTCTCCGCTTGTTCCTTGAGGCAATTTGGGAAGCCGCAAAGTCTCTGCATCAAGCATAAGCATGCCATTGCTGCTATGGAGCTTGATATCCAAATGAGAAAGACCCTCAATTGTTCCAGCTTGTGCTTTTATTTGAATCCCTCGTGGAGCATTCATGCATAGTGCCCAAGTTGGTGACTCAAGTCTAAGCTCTTTAACACTGCTCAGACCTTTAACACCTTTGATAAGTGGTGTTATCCTATGGAATCCTGGGGTTTGCAGTTTCGGGAGGGGCCGGCTAAGATGTTGAAAGTGGAATCATCGCGCTATAACACTCTAGTGCGGAAATGGCCACAGACTCTCAACCCCAGAAAACACTGTGATAGATTCACTTTGGGTCACCATAAATCAGAAATGGCTTGGAGGCACACAACAATAACATAAAACTAAATAATATTAGGGAAGGCAAAGAGAGATTCTTCTCCCACTAATCAATTTGAGGAAGACTTTTACGTAGTAAAAATTGCAAATATGCTCTGCCTAAACAAGGCTTTAAAATACTATAGATTTAGTTAAGGAATCATATACTCACATACACCTAATTCTAATTCACCTTCCAGTGGTTTAATACAGAAAAATAGCTATGGGAATCTTTATTTTAATCTATCGTTAGTAAATGATAGTTTAGTTAATTCCAAGGATAATTTTTTTTGAAAAAGTCATAACTGAAGCTTGGAGTGAGGTGGTATTCCTCTTGTTTTCTACACCAGACCCCACAAAGAAGTTCCTCAACTGTTCCAGGAAACTGAACTATTAAGTTCTTAACCCTGGGACTTTTGCTTGGACCTATATAGGGATCAGTAAGCTGAGGGGAGAAGAAATCATAGAATCATAGAGTTGGAAGATACCCTAGGGGCCATCCAGTCCAACCCCCTGCCATGCAGGAACACCCATCAAAGCATTCCCAACAGATGGCCATCCAGCCTCTGCTTAAAAACCTCCAAAGAAGGCAGCATATTCCACTACCGGACAACTCTGACCATCAGGAAGTTCTTCCTGAGGTTCAGATGGAATTTCTTTTCCTGCAGCTTGAGTCCATTGCTCCTTGTCCTAGTCTCTGGAGCAGCTGAAAACAAGCCTGCTTCCTCCTCAACATGACATCCCTTCAAATATTTAAACATGGCTATCATATCCCCTCTTAACTTTCTTTTCTGCAGACTAAACATACCCAGCTCCCTAAGCCGTTCCTCCTAGGGCATGGCTTCCAGACCCTTCACCATTTTGGTAGTCATTCTCAGGACATGTTCCAGCTTGTTGATATCCTTCTTGAATTGAGGTGCCCAGAATTCCAAATGAGGCCTAACCAATGCAGAATAGAGTGGGGGAGGATGAAAAGAAAAGCAAGCATAGTGTTTTGGGTGGGATGCATGAGGAATGGTATTTTCAAAATTCAAG
This sequence comes from Ctenosaura bakeri, assembly GCA_948474755.1. NCBI lineage: Eukaryota > Metazoa > Chordata > Lepidosauria > Squamata > Iguanidae > Ctenosaura > Ctenosaura bakeri. The sequence goes on from CAOLHI010002034.1 coordinate 66,828, forward strand.
CAGATATTTCTTTCTCTCCAGGTGCAAAAATTTGAATGAGGGGGGATGTAAAATCATAGATGGCTTTCTCATCTTCACTATGGTAAGGCTTCAGTACAGCAATTTAACTCAAATTCACATGCCGATTTCATAAAATAGATTTTCCCCTTCAAACATAAATGCAAGCAAATTGAATTTAGCTTATTCATAGATAAATAAGTACATTAAGAATTTTCTACTAACTTTTTTATTTCTACTCCAGAGGAAGGATGCCTTGATGGGGGCAAATGAGGGCATTGCCCTCCCCAATAAGAATTCTGCCCCTCTCAATGAAATTTGCTTTCAGTCTCCAAATTTCTAGCATTGCAGTTGAGTATTTAGAGTTGAGGCATCAAGAGAAAAGGATATGGTAGAATCTGCAAACATGGCCTAAATACCCTAATGGGCACCAGATTTTTTCAGATTGTGGCTGCTAAGTAGAATCAGCTCTGCTTAGTACTTAGATGAGAGACTGCCAACAAAAAGCTGGTGCTGAAGGCTCTATATCAGAGGAAGGAACTGAGAAAACCACCTCTGAGTATTCGTTGCCTAAGAAAACCTTATGAAATTATTGGGCTCACTGACTTGAAGCCACACACACACACAGTATCTGCAAAACACAAACACTTCACAAATTTACTGAACATGTACAAGGAAGCCCATCCATGCACGTATATTTTTTACGTTGCAAGACTCACTCTTGGTATATCCACAGCTGTGTGTGAGAATTCATTTTGAACTTTGACACACATGCTGACATCATATAGACATTCAGTCTTTCATCAGAGATAAACAAATTCAGTAATCTTGCTTTTAAAAGTCAGGTATTTGAAGCAATGTCAAGCGGACAGTTTCTCTGCTCTTTGCAGAGTTCACAGCTTAATAAACTTTAATAATAATTCATAAGATAACTTGCACAATATGCATTTTCTTCCTATTAACTATTCATTGTAATTTATTGTGCACCACTATATTACATGGGGAAAACACTATGTTTTAAATTGATTTTTTTTTTTTTGGAAGCTTTAACACTCTGTAATTCAAACGCATAAATGAAGGGTTATTTTTGTCATTTGCTATGGAAACCTTTCCCCATAGAAACCTTTTTTTATAGGCCATTTCTGCACTACACTGTTATAGTGCTATTATTCCACTTTCGACATCCTGTGGAATCCCGGGGTTTGTAGTTTAGACAGGGGCATATAGAATTCTCAGCCAGAGAGCTCTTTGGCCTGAGTAAACTACAAACCCCAGAATTCTACAGCATGTTGAAAGCAGAATAATAGCACTATAACAGTGTAGTGTGGAAATGGCTATAGTAACCCAGAACCAAACTTTCTGGTTCCCCCTTTTGCGTCGGTTTCCCTAGTCTCACTGCACTCCTGCTCCACAGTAAACACAACTGTGCCTAGGATCTAACAATTAAAATGCTGTTGAAGGCAGAGGGCTGGCCTCATGCCTTCCACAATCTTAGCAGCCTCATAGAAAATGAGGTCCCCTAACCTGTTGTGTGCTAACAAAAATATGCATAATCTTTAGGATGATCCCACCCTTAGACCAAATGAGACCTCTGCCTCAGGCGGAAGGTGCTGAGGGGAAGGCAACAGTGAGATATTGGAAGGCCAGAACAGTTGGGTGCTGTGGACTTCAGCATGTGGGATGAGTTGCCTCAGGCGGCAAAATGACTTGTGCTGAGAGATCTGCTAGTGTCCAGTTACTTCATCTGAATCATGCTGTCCTTGGCCATTTCCGCACTAGACTGTTATAGTGCTATTGTTGCACTTTCAACATCCTATGGAATCCTGAGATTTGCAGTTTAGGGAGGCCCCAAGGGCAACATCCTATGGAATCCTGGGGTTTGCAGTTTAGGGAGGGGCCCCAAGGGCAACATCCTACGGAATCCTGGGATTTGCAGTTTAGGGAGGGGCCCCAAGGGCAACATCCTACGGAATCCTGGGGTTTGCAGTTTAGGGAGGGGCCCCAAGGGCAACATCCTACGGAATCCTGGGGTTTGCAGTTTAGGGAGGGGCCCCAAGGGCAACATCCTATGGAATCCTGGGATTTGCAGTTTAGGGAGGGGCCCCAAGGGCCCCTCCCTAAACTGCAAATCCCAGGATTCCATAGGATGTTGAAAGTGCAACAATAGCACTATAACAGTATGATATGGAGAAATGGCCCCCTTTCCCTCCCTTCCTACGAACGGTTCTACCGCACCCAGGTCATCTTGAGATCACAAAGCAGCCCTGAGCGAAGAATGGCAAGGAAGAGGGTGTGTGTGTGTGTGTGTGTGCGCGCGTTCCACGGCAAAGAAGATCGCTGAGCAGGCTGGCTTGCTGGGGAGGGGCGTGGATGGCTCACCCAAAGGATCCCCTATAAAGACGCGCGGCCAAGGAAGCTGGTGGGGAAACCTTGGCTCTTCCGAGGTCCAGGAGCTCCCCTCTCCATTCCTTCTGCCTTAGGCTCGAGTTACCACCGCGATCGTCCGAACCGCCTCCCTGGGCTGGAGGCGGGGAAAGCAGCAGCCGGCTTCGGATTTGCTTCGGAGTCCAGGGGCAAGGAGGAGTTAAGGGGGTGGAGCGAGAGCCAGCCAGGGCGAGGAAGAAAGAGCGAGCGAGCCGGACTCAGGAGGTGGTGCTTCTTATTTGTGTGGCGCGGTCCCCTTCCGACGCGCCTGGGGCGGAGGCGGGCTCCCCTTGCCAAACGCGCGCGGGGAGGGAGGAAAAAGGAGAGACGGTGCTCGGTCCCCAGAGGCATCTGGAGGGGGGGGGGCTTCACACTGCCCCCCGATCCCAGTCCCCCCGGGATGGAGAAGGTCTTCGCCGTCGCCCTCGAGCTCCTGAGCGCCTGGTTCGCCCTGGCCTTCCTCCTGATCGTCCTGCCTTCCATCTTCGGCGTCTCCTTGGGCATCTCGGAGCTGTACCTCAAAGCCCTGGTCAAAACCTTGGAGGTGAGGCCCGGGGGAGGGAGGCGGCGGGGCCCGGCAGAAGGGGGAGCGGCTCTGGGGTGGGGGTGCGCATTTACTTTGCTCCCCAAGGTCTGCCTTCCCCCCTCCCCTTGTGCGCCCTTTTGGCGCTGCGCCTCCCCGACCGCTGACCTTCCCAGAATGATTCAGCGGTCCGTTGTGCGGACGAGGGCGCAAAGCCTCCCTCTCTCTTTTTGCAATGGGTCTGGGAAAGGGTTGGAAACGAACAATGGGCGCCCTCTAGGGATCTCCCCCCCCCCCGGCCTGGTCTTTGGAAATCCTGGATGCAGGTCTGCTGCGGAGCTCAAAGGCCTTTCCTTGGCTCTGCTGCCGTTCAGCTCCGAAAAACTAACCCTGTCGTAGGTTCCGCTGCTGGCCTTCACCAAATAGACAGTGGCCATTTCCGCACTAGACTGTTATAGAGCGATTATTCCACTTTCACAGCCTAGGGACTCCTTGGGTTTGCAGTTTAGGGAGGGGCCCCAAAAGGCCCTCCCTCAAAGGCCCCTCCCTAAACTGCAAACTACAGGATTCCATAGGATGTTGAAAGTGGAGTGATAGCACTATAACAATCTAATGCGGGAAATGGCCAATGTTGGGCCATTTCCGCACTAGCCTGTTGTAGCGCGATGATTCCACTTTCAACCTCCTGGAATCCTGGGGTTTGCAGTTTCGCCTCCCGAAACTGCAAACCCCAGGATTCCAGAGGAGGTTGAAAGTGGAATCATCGCGCTACAACAGGCTAGTGCGGAAATGGCCTTGGTTTGGGAGAGTAGGCATGACACAGGATGCCTGTGTCCTTTATTTTCCTAGCATCCCCTTCCTTCCTAAGTCCTCTTAATCTGCTGCATTAATTCACCTCTCTTAGTTTTTAGGATTAAAAGAAAAGAAAACTCTGTTGGTTGGATGCCTTTGGGGTCAATTTTTTTCAGGATAGAGGATCTAAACTGCCTACACCTAATATAAATGTGAAAAGCATTCGTTGTCACTTGGCCATCCACTGTTAAGTTTGATTGAAAAATACTGGAGGCAGAGCCTAATTGATTGTACCCCCCCCATACTTGTGACATACTTGTGAAAGATTGTGTATTTTGAGACCATCCATGCTGTATTTTTAAGGCCCATTTTAAAATTTGATTGGCTTTTTTAGCTAAGTTATCAGGCAAGATATAGAGCCAACTATGTCTTTAAGCCAATCCTGAGTTATGTTTTAATTGTTCATCTTTTTATTGTTTTGAAATTGTCTTCTATGGATTGATTTTTTTTTTTAGCATGTTTTACGTTCATAGTTGTAGTGATCTCATTACAACTACGGAAATGTTTTGTGCTTCTGAGTATTTCTGTGCAAGCTGCCTTGGAAGGGCTTTGCCCTCTGTGGTATCATGAAAATACTGGAAAGAGGTGATTAACTGATCTTGTAGTGCTGAGCACCTGGAAAGCAACATTCTGCTTAATGTCTCTGTGTCAGTTCTGTGCAAATTCTGTCTTGGTTGCTTTTCCAGGGATTGCATCATGGTTCATCTTGCTCTTCTCCTATACTGTTCCTTTTACTCTACTAAGCACAGAATGTTGTTTAAAGGTGAAAGTTGTTGCAAAGAATGGAGATGGCAGACTGGGACTTCTTTCAAGTAACAACAACAAAATGTCCCAACTAGGGGTTTAAAACAAAAGGAATGGATTTTTTTTTTTAAAAAAAGAATTAACCCAAGATGCAAGAGGAGCCAGCGGAGGTGTAGTAGTTTGAGCTTTGGACCACTCCTTTGGGAACCAGGGCTTAATTCCTCACTTGGCCATGGAAACCCACTGGTGACCTTGAGCACATCACGCACTCTCAGCCCTAGAAAACCTCATAATAGGTTTGCTTTAGGGTCAACATAAGTCAAAATGACTTGAAGGCACACAACAGCCCAACAACAAACAGATGCAAGATAATATTTTCTGAACTGGTGTAAATACAGCCTTATGTGTGACTACTACTCTGGTCACCGGTGTTTGCCTGTGGGTGAGTTAGTGCATAGAATTCCATGCAGGTGAATGAGCATGATATGAGAGCAGAGAAAGGGATATTCTTTCCTTCCTTTGCACTCAACAGAGACACAAAGCAAGCTGCCAGAAGAACTAGCTGTCGTGTTCAAATATATATAATATATGCATCTCTTGTTTCTCGTCCTGCTAACCCTGAGAGGCTAGTTATTTTTATGTGGTGTTTTAGAGGGCTGTGTACCTGAGAACTGGTGCAGGGTAGCAGATTAGTCTGTGAAGGGATCAAAGTTCAGTTCTGTGCATGCCCAGGGTCCCAGGAGTAATATCTGGTGACTTCATTTAAAAAAGAGCCAGGTATTAGATCATATGAAAGATTCCTTCCTTGAGACCCTAGAGAACTGTAGCCGATTAGAATAGACAGTGCTGGAGTAGTCTGAGCAGCTATGAGCAAGCTTCTTGTTTTCTTCTTCTGGGTTCTGAAGTCTCTAGTGCAGATTTTTCACCTCTGCCATTCATGTATCAAGTAGCCTTACATGTCTAGAGCTGGAAAAGTTACTGTTCTTATACTACAGTTCCATTGTAAAGAAAACAAAAATGAACCAAACCTTTCTGAGCCTGTAAATGTGCCTTTCAGCATTCTTGAATGGATTGCAAAAATAATATATATTAAATGGTTTGGATGCCTTAAGGTAAGGTTGGAATATGTGTGACTGCACCTCCCATTGACCTTCGCTGTGCTGACAATGACTCTTGGGGTTGCAGTCTGGGAGGAAACTGTTTTCCATCGCTGTCCTAAAAGTTATGATTTATACTAATGATAAATGACAGAACCAAGCTGTAGGAGAGGAGAGTCACAAAAATATATGGTTGAAAATTTTCCAGAACAGAAAATTTTCAGGTGCTCTGCTCTTCCATGGAAAATTTTTGCAGGATATATGTACACACACATTTGCCTATAGTTGTCTAGAGTGTTGTACTGCAATCAGTCATGTGAGATGGGATAAATATAGAGTATGAACTTAATTATTCTTCTGAGGAGACAAGCAAAAGCTAGTGCTTAGAGGAAAAGACTAAGTGAACATACTTCTAAGCTCGTTTATGTTTGACAAAATCTCTTGCTTCTCAGTGAGTCACAAGTAGAAGTATTCAAGAGAAAAAGTGGTGAGCTGCTACAGAGTCACATCTATACTTTAGTGAAATGAAGTTGTTCAGTTAGTTATACTGAATTAGTTTTTTCTTAGCTTGAAATAGAACTGATAAGTGGTATACAGAGTGATGAGTGAAACTGAAGGTACTACAGTTAGGCTTCAACAAAAGAAAATAAACTGCTGATGTATCTGAAGCATACCTCTCTTTAGGTGACTGTAACCCCTCGCATTAGTGATCTTTCAGGTACATTCATTTTTGTTAAATATAAAGTAGGTATATAATCAGAATGGAGACTGCTGTTAAGAAATCAGAAGAAGACTAGGACTAGGAAGGGCACTTTTGAAGGAATGAGACAAGATCCTCAAGTGTAAAGGTATATCATTGAATACCAAAATTAGGGTTGTCCATGCCATTGTATTTCCAATTTCTATGTATGGTTGTGCAAGCTGGATGATGAAGAAAACTGATAGGAAGAAAATTAGCTCATTTGAAATGTGCTGGAGAAGACCTCTACAGACCCTGGACTGCTAAAAAAGACAAATGAATGGGTCTTAGAGGAAATTAAGCCCGGGCTCTCTCTAGAAGCCAAGATGATTAAACTGAGGCTGGCCTACTTTAGCCATATCATGTGAAGATGTGACTCACTAGAAAAGACAATAATGCTTGGTAAGGTCGAAGGCAGCAGAGAAAGAAGGAGATCGCATTACAGAGGGATAGACTCAATCAAGGAAGACATGTCCCTGAATCTGCCAGACATGAGCAGGGCAGTTGATGGTAGACTCTTCATAAATTGAAGCTGGCTTGATGTCAGTTAACAACAATATTTTCTTTAAGTTATGACAAATGTATTCTGGTAAATTTTCCAATTTTACTTTTCCCAGAAAACCCATATCATTGGAGAATCCCCACCAACACATTTTGCTTCTTCCATTAAAATTGCTTTCTTTTGCCTTGTGAAAATGCATTTTCTTACAAGGAGGTGTTGGGATAGTCAATTCTGCTTCTGGCATTACCTTTGAACCTGCATAGCCTGTTAGCTTGTTATCAGCTGATCTCAACCCAGCTGCTATCTGCCACATGTGAGGTATCTGTAGTAGCTAGAGAAGTTGAAATCTGATAGTCTAATCAACAATGCAAGGTTAAATCAATGTCATTTTAGGTTGTCCCACTTATGTTTCATCACTGAAAGAGGAGTTGTGGAATCTATTTTAGGCTTCCATTGGGCTGTTAATGAATCTTCTTGGACAGCCAAAATCAGGGCACACAGATACTTAAACTGTGGCGTGTTACTGAAGGCTTCAAGGTTGGAATTGGTTATAAGAAGTTAGTGACTGTCTAGAATTGCAGTATGCTGCAGCTTTTTTTTTTTTTCATTTGAAGTAGGCTTTAATTATATGGTTCAGGAAGAGAAACTGGGCTACAGAATGTTTTCCCTAGGGAAAACCAAGATCTGAGTCGTGTTCACTCTCATAAAGGAGAATCCTCATTTACTATATAACTAATTGCCTGTTGGTGGTAGTGATGTACACTTTTAGAGCCACAAATGTGATCTGCTGAGCAAGGCTAACACTGCAAATTGCGGTACCTCTACTGTTATATTATTTTTCTTAATGAGAAGTCTGGAAGGGGCCCAGAGACATTTTAAAAAGAACCTGTGGCTGCATATGACCTATACAATGTATTTTGTCCACTCTTGCAGTAAACCTAGCATGGACTAGGATACTCCAGTTACTTAGATGTGTTTACACTAATACTGGAAGACTCCATGCCAAAATGAGTGAGTTATTAAGATAACATGGTGTGACAGGGGCTTTACTTCTTTCTCTCTCAGATTGGTATAGCAGTTCTGATAAGGAACCCTGTCTTTTCCATACAGCTCTGCCTTCCCCCCTTATAACACAGCTTTTGTGTAAAAGGGTGAGGCCTTTCAGTGGCTATTTAGAACTCCTTTACAGTGGGTGTTTTCTGTGTGTCTTTAAATACTGTATACAACTCAGCCAAGTCAGTATTTGCAAAAAAAAGTGTTTATTAAGATAACATACAGAACAAAGTACTGGAGTTCATATGCAGGCCAAAATTAATACAGTTCTTCAGAGTTGTCATGCCCTGCTTCCAGAATATAGACTCTGACTCAGAGTCTGAAACAGGTGGCATGCCAGGACCTGCTGTACAGGAGGAGGTTACAGTGCCACAAACAGAATAGGGGGCGGTGCGAGCTCCAGCAGCAGTATCCTGCCCCTTCAGACACAGAAGAGCACTTACCTGTACCCACCTTTGCAGAGCTCAGACAGCAAAGAGAAAGCCAGCATTGTTCTCTCAGAGTTTATAACTGGCAACAATTAATCAAGCCACAGCTGTGCTAGGCTTCAGACCTATATAGCTGACACCCTTCCCCTCCAGGAGTTGTCAGAGTAGAGTACCCTGCTGGATACTCTGACTGACCTTGGTTTCTCTCTTGCCTTGGAACCCTGTTGGACTTTATTTATGACCCTGTGCTTACTGTCTGAAAGTAAGAAACAAGCTGGGAGCTGTTCAGTTTGTTTTGTTTGAATTATCAGCTGTGCCGGGACTGAGATAGGACGAGAGTACTGTTAAACAGTTTCTGGATATCTTTGAACTTTCACATAAGCACAAGTATCATAAACAGCCCTTTGACTACACTCTCACCAAAAGTATAACTCCCAGTCTAGGTCACACCTTTTGACCAGCTTCTGTGATGGTTTAATTACTGTTCTGCTTCTCACTAGGCTTCCCCTGAGAATTAAACCCTTCCTGCACTGTCACCTCCCTGGCTGACTGCGGGACTTTACTTTGTAGCTCTCCCTGGCTAAAAATCACACCGGAGGACTTCCAGATAATAATCAGTGCTTGCCTTTATTTATCTTTTCCTTTCAGACACCAGTCTCTCCCACACACTACTGGGCTGGGTTTTTCTCCTGAGGAGCTATTCTGGCTGCCTGCCAACCTGTTTCTAGGCTGCTCTGACACTTTGGATAGCCATACTTGCAGAACTCTGTCACACATGGATATAATGGGCAGAACAGAGAGCCAGTGGAATGGAAAGAACCACTGGGATAATATGTGAATATAAACTATATACAAATAACAGTGAAGGGCATACTGGAAGTGGTGTTGCTCTGTGTATTAGGGATGGCACAGTGCAAAAGAAGTTAGAAACCTTTAAAGAGGTTGGCTGTGCGACAGTATAACTGTGGGTGGCAGCATCAGGTGCCAAAGGAAACTTAATACTCAGAATGTGCATCATCCCCCTCAGAGGTCTTGAGATGGAGAATGAAAGTAGAAAGATAGCTAAAGGAGATACTTTGGTAATAATAAGTAATTTCGGTTATCTTTACTAGATAGATACATTCTCCAGATGAAGCAAGGGTATAGTTTTTACATATCCTTAATAATGGTGCCCTGGAACTCACCAGAAATTGCTCCACAGTTCTGTTTGACTTCAAAAGAGATAATTTCTCTAAAATGGGGGAAGTGGTTAAAAGAATTTGAAAGGAAAGGGGTCAAATCCCCCTATCAAGTTTAGGGCCCACTCAGAACGATGTTAATGGAGGCTCAGTTAGAATGCATGCCACAGCTTGAAAGGGGGAGTACAAAGTTCAGAAAGTCGCCAGTATGTTTAAATGAGCGTAAAATCGTAAAGCTAGAAGAGACACCATGGGCCACCTAGTCCAATTCCCTGCCAGTGCATGGAACTAGTGATAAAGTGCTCCTGACAGGTAGACATCCAAACTCTGTTTATAAACCTCCAATGAATAAAAATGCATCACTTTCTAAGCTAGCCTGTTCTACTATCAACCAGCGCTTGTCAGATTCTTCTTAATGTTTAATCAGAACCTTCTTTCTTGTAATCTGAATCCATTGGTTTGGGTCCCACCCTTCTGGAGCAGCAAAAAAACTGGACAAGAGTAATCTGATAGGCTTTTTCTACTTGGACTTTCAAAAGCTTTTGATAGACCTTCACACCAAAGACTCTCAGCAGATTTGGTTGCCATGGCATAAGAGGAAAAGTCCACTTATGGATGGAAAACTGTATAGAGATCAGGAAGTAGAGTGAAGGCATCAGTTAGTTCTCACAATGGAGTCTGCCAGTGGTGGAATCCTGCAGGGATCTGTATTGGAATTAGTGGTTTTTAACTTGTTTATAAACAGTCTGGAGTTAGGACTCAGTAGTAAAATGTTCAAGTTTACTGATGACACTAAATTGTTTAGGGTAATGAGAACAAAAATGGATTGGAAAGAGCTCCAGAAGGTTCTCACCAAAATAAGAGGATGGGCAGTTGAATGGCAAATGAGATTCAGCAGCTGTATAGTGGTGCGTGTTGAGGCGAAAAGATAAAACTGATTAATAGATAAAAGGAAGTACTTCATAACAATGCAGACTTAATCTGTGGAACTTGTAATCACAAGATGTAGGGATAACTGCCACTTGTTTGGCTTTAAAAGGGGGTTAGACAAATATATGGAGGAGGAGGCCATCAATGGGTGCTACTCAGAATGGCTATATATTTTGCCTCCAGAATAAGAGGGAATATGCCTCTGGGTTCCAGCTGCTGGAGTATGTAAACTGGATGATGCAGTTGCACTTATGTCCTGCTGGCAGACTTCTCCAGAGCAGTTGATTTGACTACTGTGTGAACTTAATATTGGACTAACTGGGCCTTTGATCTGATCTGCCATGGCCCTTCTAAGACCAGCCTTCAAATGATAGTCTTGCTTTGAAGAACCACACAATGGTAATTAGCTTTATGATGATTTCATACTGGGAGGCCTTGTCATGAAATAGGGATCGTGACCTGTAGTCATCCACTTCTGCCACCTAGAACACCCAGTCTTTTCGATACTGATAAGATCAGTAATACCTGAACGCTGTGAACATGGAGCTGCCCACTGAAACTTGTTTACTAGGAAGTAAGTTTCATTAAGTTTGGTGAGGCATACTTCTGAGTGTTTAAGATAGTGTTATGACTAGGAGTGGAAGATTCTGTTCATGATAGGGACAGATGTGAACAGGAAATTTGGGGGCAACTTGCTGTCCCTCAGTCTAATTTTCCTTTTAAGTTCTCATTGACTAGGGGCAGGGAATCTCTAGTCCTTCCAGTGTCATGGACTGCAACTACCAAAATCCTTTACCATTGTCTGTGCTGGGTTGGGATGGTTTGGAGGGCTCTCGTGTTAAGATAGTCTGCAATAACCCTATATAAACTCTACTGAACCTAATGTTGGAAGAAAGCATCAGGTCCTGCTTGCAGCCTAGCCCTGAATACTCCTGAAGCAACCAATTTGGTAATAGGGATGAGACTGGATATTTATTTATAGAGAGGACATCCATTATCTTGCTTCTTATAGTGGTAAACCAGGCATGCCTGGGAACTCTACAAGGAGAACATGAAGGAGGAAGAGAATAGAACAGATACATGAGTGGAGTCTCTTCCAAGGCTAACACAGGAGAGTTATGCAGGATCTAAAGGTGTTCTAGATCCAAGAATTAGGGTCAAAGCTGCCCATCGCCACTTAAGCACAGGCAAGGAGGCGGGCATGATTAGGAATGGAACTGAAACCAAGGATGGAGTTGTGGCATCTCAATAGTGTAACTCTGTTGCCTGGCAGAGTTATACATTCCAGCAGTTCTCAATTTTTCTTTGTGGGATAGTTTTATCACAATCAGACTTGGCACTGCTGTATCTCTGATAGCATGTTCAGCCATTTGAAGTAATGTTCTTTGTGCTTCCTGAAAAATTCTACTTACACATTCAATGAACTGCAGATTCCTTTGTTGCAAGAATGAATTTAAGATATAAAAGCTTACCCCATCTAGTGATGTCAGGGTGGCTCTGGCACATTAGTTGTTCATGTATGGGAAAAAATCCCATAAGTACCTCTTTGTGCCTTTTATTGTCTATAAATGACAATAAAAGTATCATTAACCATTTGCTGCCTTTCCCTTGCACTTTAATTCTCCTGCCTGGGGCAGTTATCTCTCACCTTACATAATGGTAGGTTTGTCCTTTGATAGTTGATTCCCTCCATTATTACTGTTATTTTCAGTGTTTTCACTTACCTGCTTGGAGGCTATACCTCATTTGTCCTCTTATTTGACTTGGAGATGCATGGACTGGTATATTATTAGGTGGAAAATACAGAAAGTAATACAGAACAAATGTATAGGTTTGCTTGCCAGGCTGTTGTGTACAGACAGCTCATTGTTTGAAACAGCCTTTATGAGTGCCGATTTCCTCACCTTTGGCTTTTGCTATCACCTGCCTTCCCTGTAGAGCAGAGAAGCCAAATTCTCTTTTCTTGAATGTCGTGTATGGTTACAGATACCTGAAACAAAATGGCTTCCTAATACTATCATCTGTAAGAAACCTCTGCATCACCTGGCAAGAGGTATGATGCATGTGTCCTTCGTTGCCATATGTTAATTTGGAGATGTTGAGGAATGCGGGTATGCTTCCTAAAAGATCTTGTCATGGCAGTATATTTCATCCTTTGTATATGCATGAGTTAGCTGCATAATGGATTGCAGCTCTGGAAGCTTTTCCCTGCTTATGCATTAATAGCTATGCATGATACTGAGTTCTGGTTTGCAGCTCAGTTAAACTGTCATACAGGTGAGTTCTGGGTAGCTGACTTGGAAACTTTTGCACTAGAGCAGTGCTTCTCAAGCTGATGTGGGGGACTGGAAGTATTTTTCCCCTAGTCTGCCAAAGACTGCCGCTGAATTTGTGCTCATTGGGTACAGTTGCTTCTTTCTTTTCTGGAACTTGCCAGGGTCTGGCCGCCAATGGCTCAAGGACTACCACTTTGAGTAATACTGCTCTAGAATTTACTCATGAGAAGATATGAATAGAGTTGAACTATGATTTTTCTAGATGGTGGGCAAACATTTTAATTGGTAAGAATTACATCTTTACTTTGACCTTTTCCTATAACTGCCCCCTATAAAACCTTCCCAAAATTAACCATCTCAGATCCTGGGCAGTTTTAATTTGGCTCCTGGGTGAAAACAGTTCTCACACTTCCATTATATAAGGAGACACGTATGATATCCACGTGGTTGAGTTTCCTTACCAGTGAAATCAGAGGAAGCCTTTTGTCATTCTGTGGTATAAATTGGATTAAGGCTCTAGGGATCAGATGCTGTTGGTTTGGGAGTGGTGGATCTGGCCCGTGAGCTGTGAGTCTAGCTGGCTGTTTTCTAATGAGTCACCTCTTTGTGCTTAGCTGCCAGCTTAGCAGGGAACAGGAACACACTGTTCAAAAGCAATAGCATCAAAAAATTTAGTAGATGTACCCAGAAGGATCCAGTGGTAATGCTCTTCCTGGACTGGGCTGCTTCATGGTAGTGTGGGAATGGTTCCACGTTCTCCTTCTGGCCTCCCAGTCTAAACAAGCATGTTGAATGCAGGAATTATTTTGCCCTTCTCAGAATTCCTCAGCTGGTAGCCCTGCTGGTGGCGATTCTGGGAGCTGTAGTCCAAAAATAGCACTTACCAGCTCTGTATTTAAACTGATCTCTTCTCTTGGTGGAACCTCTTTATATTCGTTTATCCAACACATATGTGCAAACTGCTGCAGAGTTCATTGGTAACAGGAAGTGCTCCCTTCATAACAGACTATATCTTTACATTAGAATTTATTGTTAATTTTGAATGTAGGTATTGTTGTTGTTGTTGTTAAATTGAGATATTGCCCTTCATGCAAGTCAAGACCAACTATGAGTTTGCAGTGCCATAGAAAATTTGGCAGGGATGGTAATTGCTAGTTATGATATATAGTCAGGTTGCCTGTTAATCTTTATACAAATTCCTTTTAGTAGAATACTTTTAAAACGTGAATTTGCCCTGTCTATTTTTTTGCCAGGGAACATTCCCAACAGGTATTTGTCTTCAAGACCAATTTATTCCTTTCTTTTTGTTCTCTTCTTTGCTGCCTGTTCTCTGTGAAACTTGTTGCTGTTGTGTGCTTTCAAGTTGTTTCTGACCTATGGCGACCCTACCACAGGGTTTTCTTAGCAAGATTTATTTGGAGTGGGTTTACCTTTGCCTTCTTCTGAGGTTGAAGATCACACAGTGAGTTTCCGTGGCTGAGTGGGGATTTGAACCCTCGTCTTGAGAGTCATAGTCCACTGCTCAAACCAGTATAACACACCGGCTCCTTCTCTGTGAAACACAGATGCTTTTATGGTTTCCAGTTTGTTTTTGTTGTGTGCCTTCAAGTTGTTTCTGACTTATGGAGACCCTAAGGTGAACCTGTCATGGCTTTTTCTTGGCAACATTTGTTCAGAAGGGGTTTGTCTTTGCCTTCTTCTGAAGCTGAGAGTTTGACTTGCCCAAGGTCATCCAGTGGGTTTCCATGGCTGAGCATGGATTCAATGCATTTTATTTTTTGGACTGCTCTGTGTAAAGTGGGAAATCACTGAGGAGATATAAGGAGCTTTCTGTAAGTTCCTTCCCTCCTTATTCAGTGAAATCCTTTTCAGAATGAATGTTTTAACCATTTATCTTCGACTAGTGAATTATACTTTCCAACTAGTTAAGGAAGGGATGCTATAGCACCCTTTAAAGTTATTCAGTAGATAAAAGCTGAGATCCTATATCATGTTTGTGTAGTGTAAATGTACACTCATGTAGTTCAATGGTAGTTGCACCCATACTGTCCTTCTGCTGCTTCTACTAGCACTGTGCAGCTGGTTGTGTATCTGCAAATATGTTTGCTATTTCTGTAGTCCCAATGAATCAAATGGTTCATTTAAGTTGTTGATGGCTAATTATACACCATCCAAGAATGTGAAACTGCTTGCACAATGGTTATACTTGTGGAACTCTTCTTATTTACCTATAAATTAAATATAGATGTTACAACATGACTGAAAAAGTACAATTGTATATTTATAAGGGAACTTACATACATAGAAACACCAACAGATGCCAACCAAAGATTGATACATGCAGGCATACCTCAGTTAACAAGGCCTCTGACAAAGAAGCTCCTTTTTACAAAGTCTTTATGCCTGCCCGGCTCCCACTTTTTGCCTTCCTTTTCTGTCTAGCTCAGCGGTTCTCAACCTGTGGGTCGCGACCCCTTTGGGGGTCAAATGACCCTTTCACAGGGGTCACCTAAGTCCATTGGAAAATACGTATTTCCAATGGTCTTAGGCTCCATTCCCTCCCCGGTGGTGGTGCGCAAGCGCGACAGACATGCTCGCGTCCTCCTGCCCCCTGTTCAGAAGGGACTGAAATTGCTTCCCTTCTCCGCTTCCGAGAGAACCGCCCATCTGATGGGCCAGCTTGGGGGGCGGTGGCAGCATGGAGGCAGGCCCCCTCCTCACCACGGCCCCTCCCCCACTCGCCACGGAGGGGGGCACTGCAGAAGGGCCGAGGGGGCCGCAAGGTGGCGCTTTTCCGGGGGGAGCTGCACCCAGCACAAAAGACAAAGGCGCTGGGATTCCTCCCCCCCCCCGGCCAGGGTCGACACTGGAAACTTTTCCCACACTGCCCCCCCCCCAGTGGAAACAAGAGCGAAGCAGAAGCAGAGCCTGAGGGAGGTTCTCGGAGTTTTTTCCCGGGGGAGACGCGTGGCTCCTCTTTCCCTCCCTGCCCGCCCCCCTGTTCCTGGCCAGTGAGGCGGCCTTTGCTGGGGGGGCATTGTAAATAATAAATAATTTTATGGTTGGGGGTCACCACAACATGAGGAACTGTATTAAAGGGTCACAGCATTAGGAAGGTTGAGAACCACTGGTCTATCTGGAAGCATGTTTTTTGTTTGTTGTTTGTTTTGCTAAGGCTGGTATTGAAGAATGATGAAGGAGGGCTGCAGAAACAGATTTTTAGTGTCAGGTTGTACTATATGTCTACAGTAGACAATGCATAGCTTCAGCTGGGAAAACACGGTTCAGCTGTGGCTGATTCTCCTATAGCTTTGTGTGCCTCACTACAACAGGCAAGGCAAACAGCAGTTGTCCCCAGAATCCCTTATATGGGAACAGTAAAAGAAAGAGGGAGAAAAGGGAAAAGCATGAAATCTCACAGACTCATGTAGGAAGGCAGTGACTTATACATGCTATCTTTTTATGTAGAATCATTCCAGATTTTCTGGTGGTTTTGATGCCAGGCTTGTAATGTTTTGATGTCCCCCTTTCATTAAAAAAAATGCAGGCATGAAAGTGTTCAGTCCCGCACAAATGGAAAAACATTACTTTGAAAATTTTTCTGCATGCGTAAATGGAAAAATCAGTAGCTATAACAGAGAGCTCATGAAATGGTTCCTTTGAATATTCCAGATCAGGGTAGGCAGCTTTAGTGGGTTTAAGAGCCAATATTCCTCCCCTAGAACCTTCCACACATACTTCATCAGGTTAGAAAAATGTTGACTTAGGAGGACTTAAAATCAAACCCAGAAATCTGTTTCTGGATTTATTTTTAGGTTGGATGGGGGACTTTGGGGAGGTTTCTTGCAAAACTGCCACTCTTGCAGGCTTTCTAGTGTGAGGAATGACGTTTTTCTCTCTTATATTTATTTTTTGCATGAGGCTCTGTTTGGAGGGTCTGGGAGGATTCAAGGGGAACAAAATGGTTATGGGGGCTCGCAGGTTACCCTTTGCCCACCAGTGTTCTAGGGCATGGCATTTGGGATGGAAGTACAGTATTAGTCAAAGCATGTATCACACATTTCTAGTTCTAATATGACCCTGAAGGTCAGAGTTCATAAAAATCACATACATCAATTAAAAACTCCCACAGCCATTAGAACGTTAAAAACAGTAGGACAGTTACCAAAGCACAATAACAGCAGAAAGCCAGAGAGGCAACAAGCAATTTTAGATCTGATCCTAATCAACAATGATGACCTGGTTAATGGGGTGGAAGTGGCAGGATCCTTAGGTGAGAGTGATTGTGTTATCCTGGAGTTTGTTATACAGCGGAAAGGGGAAGCCAAGCACAGTCAGACATATACTCTTGGCCTTAAGAAAGCTGATTTCAGGAAACTTGGAGAAAAACTGAATGTGATCTCGTGGCCAGGAATATTGAAAGAGAATGCAGTTCATGATGGACAGGAGTTTCTTAAAAGTGAGATATTGAAGGCATAATTTCAAACAGTTCCAGTGAGGAAATAAAATGGGAGGTGTCTAAAGAATCTGGGATGGTTGTCTGCAGAACTTTCAACTGGGCTAAGATTTAAAAGGGACAGGTACAAGCAATGGAAAAAGCAGGAAATCACCAAAGAGGAATTCAGATGAATAACTTGCATGTATAGGGAGAAATTCAGAAAAGCTAAAGCGCAGAACAAACTCAGGCTTGCTAGAGGTTAAAAACAATAAAAGGACTTTTTCGGTTAAGTCCATACCAAAAGGAAGAACAAGGAAATGGTAGGGCCACTACTTGGAGAAGATGGTGAAATGCTAACAGGGAACAGAGAAAAGGCAAACCTATTCAGCATTTTCTTTGCCTCAGTCTTCTCCCAAAAGGAAGAAACTGTTGTGCTCCACCTGGGGAATATGGAGGAGATGATGCTGTAGCACATAAACAGCATAGAATAGGTAAAAAGGAAGTACAGAAATACCTGACTACTCTAAATTAATTCACGTCTTTAGGGCCATATGAACTACATCCAAGGGGTAAAAGAACTGGCAGAAGTAATTTCAGAACCATTGGGAATAATCTTTGAGAATTCCTGGAGAACAAGTGAAGTCCCAGAAGACTGGAGGAGGGCAAATGTTGTCCCCATTTTCAAAAAGGGGAAAAAAAGAAGACATAAACAATTATTGCCCAATCAGCTTGGCATCAGTACCAGGAAAGATTCTAGAGCAGATCATTAAACAGACAATCAGTAAATACTTAGAAAGGAATGCCATGGTCACTAAAAGTCAACACAGGTTACTGAAAAACAAGTCGTGCCTGACTAACCTTATCTCTTTTTTTATACAGTTACAAGCTTTGTAGATGAAGGGAATGCTGTAGATGTAGCGTATTTTGATTTTAGTGAAGCCTTTGACAAGATCCTTCATGATATTCTTGCAAACAAGCTAATAAAACGTGGACTAGACAATGTGACTGTTAGGTGGATTTGAAATTGACTGACTGCCTGAACCCAAAGTCTGCTTACCAGTGGCTCCATTGTGGAGAGAAGTGACTTGTGGGATGCCACACGGTTGTGTCCTAGGCCCAGTGTTGTTCAACATCCTTATAAATGATTTGGATGGTGGAAGAGAGGGCATGCTTATCAAATTTGTAGATGATACCAAATTAGGATCGGTAGCTAATACTCCAGAGGACATGATCAGAATTCGAAAGGACCTTAACTGGTTAGAGACCTGGGCTAAAACTAACAAAATTAATTCCAGCAGAGAGAAATGTAAAGTACTACACTTGGCAGAAAAAAAAATGGAATACACACCTGACTTGACAACATTATGTGTGAAAAGGATTTTAGGAGTCACTTAGTAGACCACAAACTGAACATGAGTCAACAGTGTGATGTGGCAGCACTAAAAGCCAGTTTGATTCTAGATTGCATCAGTAGAAGTATAGTGTCTAGGTTGAAGGAAGTAATAGTACTACTGTACTTTGCTTTCTTCAGACCTTACCTGAAACACTGTGTCCAATTCTGGGCACCACAATTCAAGAAGGATATTGATTAATAAGCTGGAACATGTGCAGAGAAGTGTGACCAAAATGGTAGAAGGGCTGGAAACCATGCCCTATGAGGAGCGGCTTGAGGAACTGGGTATTGCTTAGCCTGGAGGCTTAGTATGGTAGGTTAATAGTTGACATGAGACCCACATTTAACTATTTGAAAAGAAGTTATATGGAAGATGGAGCAAGTTTGTTTTCTGCTGCTCCATAGATTAGGACATGGAGCAATGGACTCAAACTATAGGACAAGAGATTCCTCCTAAACATTAGGAAGAACTTGATGGGTAGAGCTGTTTGAGGGTGGAATACACTGCCTTGGATTCTGGTGGCGTATCCTTTGGAGGTTTTTAAATAGAGACTAGATAGTGCTTTGTTGGGAGTGCTTTGATTGTATATTCCTGTATGGCAGAATGGGGTTGGACTCAATGGCCCTTGTGGTCTCTTCCACCTCTATGGTTCTATTAAAGACAAATGAAAAGTCAAGCTGCATCAGAATTCATATCTTATATATAGCCGCTTCAGAATATGACCTTCTCTGCCTTTTCCTTCTTTCCAAACAGTGGGCGACACTTCGGATTGAGAGGGGCATCAAAGAGCAGCACAAGGAGGCACTGAAACACACTGCATCAAATGGTAAGGCTTTTTTAAAAATTATAACTCCATGTGAGACTTTTGCATGAAAAAAAAAGGCAATTTGAAGAAATTGAACATTGGCTTGAAATATTCTGTTGCAGTTCAGTAGAGGTTTTGGGCCAATAAACCTAGAATCCCTGTTGTTCTCTTTTAGTCTTACAAATCTACAAAAAATTAATAGCACTTCTGGCCACAGTTGCACATGTTAGTAGTTTGAGAAACCTGTGGATTTGAGCAGAAACTGCATTGGTAATGCTTTCATCCCTGATCACTGAGAATGCTTTTGTTCTTGGCACGGTGGGCAGCATGTGAGTGGTAGAGATTATTTTGTTCTCTATCACCTGTATGTGAAGAGATAACTTTTGGTGGACAGAAGTAGTTGCTTTCTTGTTGAAATTGTGAAAATGGGTGATGGATTATATGCTGAACCTATGCTTCTGTTAGTAAATAATTCATGGATATCATGCAGGTAAATTGTGGATATTGTTCCCAGTAGCTTTAATTGGCGATGAACTAACTACTCAGTATTATCTCTCAGGGTCAACTAATTGATAAAATGAGAGTTCAGCTTGGGTTTGTTCAAATGTAATGCTGAGCCATGGTTTGGGTGCTATAGGAACTAGTTTTCAGGAGCCTTCTTTTGTGAAATTTGGAGAATGGGAGCTGTAATCCAAAACATTTGAAAGATACCAGTTTGAGGAAATCTGTTACAGTAGACAGAGTTTTTGACTGAGACAAAGAAAACCTGCATTCAAATTCCCAAACAACTATGGAGCTTAGCTATTGGCCTTGGGCCAATTATTTTTTCAACATGACTGAATAAAAGAAGAAATAAAAAATACACACACTGCAAATGCACTGCTCTAATCTTCTTTGGGAAAGAATGGTCTAAAATGCAATATTAAATAAATTGGATAACAGGCAGATTGCTCTTGTTTTTACTGACACTGTCATTTTTGTTTCCACACTTGCTCTTCTCTCTGCTTCCTTGGCACTTTACCCTCATGACCCATGAGGATAAATAGTTGCTTAACATGACTTCCTTTTACCCAGATTTTGAAACTGTGGTTTCACCTTGCAAGCACTGAGCTGTAGGCTATGGTTGACTTAGGGCAGAGCTTTCCAAACTGTGTATCATGACACATTAGTGTGTCAGTTGTAGTGTGTAGGTGTGCCACACAAACATAACGAGAAACCTCTGAATCTATGTGAAATAATACCAATTTGCACGCATTTTTACACAGCAAAGGTGCTGATTAGTATGGTGCGCTAGTATATTCCCCTTCCGTCATATCCATGTATACACAATTGGGTTGCAAGAGCAGAAGTGAATGTGAAAAGTTACGCAGGGCCGCTCAACAAAAAGCCACCTAGTCTGCACTGTCTGTAGGTGCGTCCCCGTACTTTTCATTATTACAGCTTATGTATGTGTCGGTATCTCTTATAAGGGGTTAGTTTAATCTCCAGTTTGCTAGTAAAACTGAATTACAGTGCCACAAAATGATTTATGTCTAAAAAGTGTGTCACCAGCATGAAAAGTTTGGAAAGCTGTGGCTTAGGGAAAATAATTGCAGTGCTCTTGTTAGCTTGCAGAATGTTTTGAAGGCATATTTGCTCTTGACTCCCTCCCAGAGGTCTTAAAGAAAGGCAGTTAGATTCCTTTACCCTGTGTGGCTTCAGCATTTGGCTTTCCTGGTATCCTTCTGCGGGCTGCCCCAGTTCTGTCTATCAGTGTGACCCCTAGTTAGCTACTCCATGGCAGTCTCCTCCTTAAGCACGCTGTCATGTAAAATGCTAGTCTCTAGTTGCATAATTTATGGCTGTCAGGGCCAGCCCCGAGAAACATGATCCGTGGAGAGATCATCCCCTGCACCAGCTGTTGAGCTGAAGGATGGTATTGTTTCAAGAGGCCATAGAATTGCCCTCTTCTAAGTGTTGCTGGTGTTACACTGGGATATCTTGGTCTTCTGTGGGGTTTTCTTTGGACTGAACCTATAACCCTAATGCAGGTAGAAGTCGATAGTTTTTCTTTGTACAAAGAGGTTGGAGTCTGAAGTCTTGAGCGATGTATATGTTTATTAGTGAGCTTCGTCTGTTGAATTTCTCGTGGACAGATAGAAAAAAAGATGGGTGGTGGTTCTGTTGTTGAGGCAGCCACGTTCAGCAGCTAACCAGTAATTTAGAAATATTCTACTAAGCCATATAATTTAATAGAATCTTAGCCTTGTGGAGTTGGGAGGGGAAGCAAGGGCCATCTAGTCCAATCCCCTACCATGCAGGAATACAGAGTTAGAACTCTCCTGAAAGGTGCCCATTCTTCCAAAGAAGACTCCAGAGGTGGGCAAGTGTGGAAGGCTAGAAGGCCTCATTAGCCCACCAGGAGATCTGAGAGGGCTGCTCACCCCACTATACCTGCTCTCTCCAAAAAATACAATAGCTCTCAAATGGCCTCAAGACACCATCTAGGGGACATGGGAGGTGTTCTAACAACGTTTTTGGGCCTTCCTGGGCTATTTTAGTTTCAAGAGAGGGTTTTTTAACAACAGGAAATCAGTTCTCATTTGCCTTTTTGTTTTAAAGTGCTTTCCTTGTTCTAGGTTAGCTCAGGGGGTCCCAAACATGGTGGAAATTCCTCCCAGACCCCCTAGATTTGGTAGGTTAGTCACATTTGGCTGACTCAGTTTGTGTGTTACATGCCATCATCCCAAAGACTTATGTCATGCTGCTGCCATTGTTATTGTCATCATCATCATCCTGCCTTTTTACCAGCTTTTGGAACTCAAGGTGGCTTACAACAGTTGAAAAACACATTTAAAAATTCACAGTATACAAAAGTTAAAAAGCAATTAAACTATCAGAAAATTAACCCCAGTTAAAGCAAACATAAACCATTTAAACAATAACACCATGACTAAAAGTCCAGCAGATTGTACAAGGCCTGTTTCCCCTTAAATCTGCTATAGAAAAGTCAAAGTTTGTATGTTTGTTTGTTTGTGTCCGGCAAAGACTTCATATGATTGGCTACCTGAGAAGATTCTGTAGAATCCCGGGGTTTGCAGTTTAGAGAGGGGCCTTTAGAATTCTCAGCCAGAGAGCTCTTGAACCTGGCAGGTTGCTATGGAATGAGGCCTAGCAGCAAGGAAGAGGGCAGTGTATTCCCTCAGGAACCCAACCTCTGTATGTTAATAAATCTGAATACAGATTGGATTGGCGAATATGAGACAAAATAGAGGTACTGGATAAGATAGTTTGGAGAATTAGAGGCACAGGATCTCAAATCTTTCTAACAAGTATTACCCGTGAGAAAATAAAATCCCAGGCAGCACTGGCTGTATACACTAGTTAATTAAATGAATTTCAAAGGCCTGCTGGAATAAAAAGGTCTCTACTTGCCTGAGGAAAGACAGCAAGGAAGGTGCCAGTCTAACCTCTTTGAAAAGGGAGTGCTTTCTTCTCTACTGCTCCTCCCCAGTCAGTCTTTACAGTACGTTATTTGAAAGCTCCTATAATCAGATGTGTTTCAGAAGGCTCCTTATATGAAAAAAAAAATAGTTCTGATTGGGTTCAAACCAATCTACGTGTTGAGGGGAAAGCTGGCCTCCCACCAGGGAGCCTCAAGCTAATGTGGCCTTGAAAGGCAGTATTATTTTCTGAAGATACATTTTCCTTAGACTAGTTGTAGTTCCTTACTTTGGGTCTCCAGATGTTGTTGGAGTACAGCTTCCTGAATCCCTGAGCATTGCTCAAGGTGGTGTGAGCTTTTGAGAGTTGAAGATCTGAGGTTAGGAAACAGTGCTAGACAAAATATTGATAACCGAAGTACAAATCCTTCTTTTCCTCAAAAGTGTTGGGCTAGAAACCCAAACCTTTTACCCTTGTGACAAACACGGATGATGGAAGCCATGGTTCATCTTATTTGAAAGTGGAAGGCTATTGTGAATTGTCCATGAACGTGGTGCCAAGTATTCCTTGCAACTTGCTTTAAAATTGACTTATTTACTACTGCCCAGCTTAATTTTCTCACCAATCTGTAATGTGTTTCTTTCCCTTTCTTACTCGAAAGTTATCATACAGAGAGATCAGACTACAATGGAGAAGGCAATTGCTGGCCTGCGTCGTGGCGACTTCGAGCTCTCCGATGTTTTTTATTTCTGCAAAAAAGGGTTTGAAGCCATTGTGGAAGATGAAGTCACCCAAAGGTTCTCCTCAGAGGAGCTGGTCTCCTGGAATCTCCTCACCAGAACCAATGTCAATTTCCACTACATCAGTTTACGGCTGACTGTGGTGTGGGTTGTTGGAGTCTTCGTGCGGTACTGTCTCTTGCTACCTCTTCGGTAAGTTTGTGGGCAAAAGTGGGAGAGAGAGAGAGTTGGTGTGATATGTCCTAGCAGAATTGCTGGGATATTGAAGATGGTGGGGAACTGAGGGCACTTTGTAGAAATGAATTGGTGGTAGGAATACAGAAATGGATGGGACCACATATTGCTGATCACTGACTAAAGTACAATCTGTGGAATTTGAGTCTTTCTTCTTGGAGATTTAGCTGGCTCCAACATTGTTCTAAGTGTCAAGTTGAAGTGTTGTTTTTTATTAAAGTCTTAAGAGCCTAATCTTGCTGCTAAAAACCATGTGCATGGTTTTAACTTTTTAGAGTTTTCTTCTATTATAACCCAGTGATTTACGTAATATGCTTTTATCCTTTTTAAATTATCTAGTGTTATTTAAAACTATTTATATTGTCTTACTTGTATGCTGTCCTGACATCTCACAATGGGAGAGGCAAAATAGAAATGTTTTCAGAAAGACAGACCCATGGTGCATTACCTTGGCTTCCTTATTCGTGAAATGGGTCTGGACAATGTCTGAATGGGAGATGGACATATTCGTTATGGGGCCCCAAATATGTCACTTTGAGTTCCATTGTGTAATAAAGTAAAGGTGGGGGATATTATGTCTGTATTAACTATTGTTATTGTTGTTGTTGTGTGCCTTCAAGTAGTTTCGAACTTAAGTGAACCTGTCACAAGATATTCTTGGCAATATTTGTTCAGAGGAGGTTTGCATTTGCCTCCCTCTGATGCTGTGAGAGTGTTACTTGCCCGAGATCATTTAGTGTATTTCCATGGCTGAGGAGGGATATGAATCCTGGTCTCCGGAATTGTAATCCAATGCTCAAACCACCACACCATGCTGGCTGTCTATATAGTCATCAAACTACATAGTGATCAAAAGGCCAAAAGCTGATGCTAGACGTCTGTCTCTTCTTGTAAACTCCTTGGTGCTTCAGGTAGGATTTGCTGTTCTGAAATGGAGAATACCTTTTGGACTATTCCCTTTCTTTTATTTTTCCAGTGTTACCTTGGCGACCATTGGAATAGGTTCCATGATTGTGGGCACCACGCTGGTAGGACAGCTGCCAAATGGGGAGTAAGTGGATTTTCTTTGCATTTGTAACTCCTTCAAGAGAAGAAGAGATTACAAAACAGGACAACAAAAATTTGACTTGACCTTTGGCAGACTTCTTGCATTGGTGGTGGTATTGTTGCAAGCGTTGGAAATACATCCTGTCCTAGAATTGGTTAGAATGCAATATTGACAATGCTGGCGACCTACCAAAGGATAAGAAGATTTTGTAAGAAAGTTTAATGTGAAGTGAAATGCAGAAAATTGAGTCAAGATGAACAAAGTGTTGTGGCCACTGAGAAAGAGGTTAGGAAGAAATATTGGTGATTTATGTATCAGTTGTAATTACGTATCAGCTGGACAATGCAGAATGTGGGATTGTCTAGGATCAACATAATATGCTAAAACTGATGTCAGAATGTGCAACTTCATACAATGGGGAGGAATAAGAAATCCCTTTGACTAGAAAAATTAAATGTCAAGGACAAGCATTCCAATGTTATTGCTGACTAACATTTGTTCTCTGGATGGCACTACCCTCCTCCCATGCAAATGTCATAGGTCATGCAGTTCCCCTCTGCAGTCTGAGGAAGCAACAGAGTTGACAGATTGTTCCACTGTGTAATTAAGTCTTTGTCTCAGTTTTCTTTTGCCTAGACCTTTGCCCCTGCCCCCATATGTTTTGAACTTCACCTAAGAGATGCTGCCAGCCAACATGGCCACTGTTCAGGCCACTGTGGGTTGAAGTCCAAAATCTTTGGAGGGCTAAAGATTGCGAACCATTGATTTAGCCATTGAAGGATAAATTAGCAACAGCACGCTGTGCATAAAAGATGGAAACAGAATGACATGCACAAAAAGTTGAGAGAGAATTCCTTCTTTCTGGGGAATTGCAGAAACGGCAGTGTTCATTGAGAGCTAGAGAGATGCTCGGAATGATGTGGTTGATGTATAGCCTTGAAAATGTCTTCTCACCTATTATCAGTGTGGGCTCTCATCCCAAACAGAGTGCCTAAACCCATGTCTTGGCATCTGTTGTCATGTATTGTATCACAGATCTACAATGTTTTTATCGGATGCGTGAAATTATAATAGTAATAGTATCCTAACATAACTTTTAGAACTATGAGAAACAAATAGACTTTTGTTTATGATCAGATGATTGTTTATGATTGTTTGCTCATTGTAGGAAAAAACAGTTCCAACACAGTTTCTCTTGTAAAAGAGGTATCCAAATTCCATTAAGTTTATTTTATGTATATTTGAGCCTTAATGAAATTAACAGTCCATTTTGAAATTTTTTTTTGGCATTTAATTTCCTTTTATCCTTGAAGTTTAATTTTTTTTTCACTCTGCCACTGTGCCAGTTTAGAGTAATACTATACACAGCGGATGAAGTAAATGAAACCTTATGCCATAATAAATATGTTGATCTGTAAAGTGCCAGAAGACTCTGGTTTTTAAATTGCAGTGTGTGGTTGCTGACCTTAGTATTTGAACATTTCAGTTTATAATTCATGGAAAAGTGTGTAGCAGGTTACATGTGAATTATTGTGCAGGGTGAGAATTAGGTTATTGTGCCAAAGATTGTATGGAAAATCTGGATTTAATGTAGGCATCTGAAAGAAGTGGGTGGTAATATCATGTGGATGTTTTGAGAAGTGAATTTGAGTATTTGGAGTAAGGAGGAGGAAGGGGCAAAGTCTTTTGAGCCTTTCAGCTGGTGGAGGATGGTTTGGCTGATAGAATCAGGGCCTTCAATGAACAAAGAACTTGTACTGCATCCAATACTGAACACGAAACCAATATAAGTGTGTAAGTATGTGATCAGAATGTTGTGAAAGAAAATGATTTTGCCAGTAGGGTGCTAGACAAATGTGAGAAGGCCAAAATAAGTTGAGAGAAGACTTGAAAAGATATGCAGCAGTCTGGGAGTGTTTCATACTGCACAGTTATAGTACTATGATTATCTGCCTTGACTGCATCCCATGAAGCGCTGGGATTTTTAGTTCAGTCAGAGGCACTATGGCACTTTGGCTGAGGACACTATGGTAAGTATCCCTCCTTAAACTGCATGTCCTATAGTTCCATAGGATGAAACCACAGCAATTAAATTGGAATCTTAGCACTGTAATTGAGTAGTGTGAAAGGACTCTAGGTATGTGAAATACGGGGAACAAAGGGAAGAGAGGAGTTGAGGCTAGTTGAACAAGGAGTCATGCTTGTTACTAGATTTCTGTGGGGACAGTTTGAGCAACCCCCTTTCAGCTCCTGCTGGGTAGACGGAGCTACAGAATTGTCATTGAGCTGACTTGCTACTGTGTTCCTCTGCCTTTTTCCTGCATATGATTGTTGTTGTTTTATTGCATGCTGACTTCTTCTGGGAGATGGATGTGATATAGTTGATTGCATTATTAGAATTGGTGCTGTAACTCTAGGTTAATGAGGAATGGCTGTGTGTGTGTGTTTGCATATGTGAATTGGTTTTCCTAACTGGGTGCTCTTTCTCTTGTAGAACAAAAGACTGGTTGAGTGACCTTGTTCATCTGACAAGCTCCCGGATCCTTGTCAGAGCACTCTCTGGGAACATTTATTACCACAACAAGTGAGTGAAAGTGGGCATCCTTCCTGGTACTGTAGATGATGTGCTTCTTATGGCACAATGTTGTGCAGGCAGCAACAAAAGCTTACTTGAGCATGGTTTACATATTATGCAGAATGAACTGACTTCACAGGCTGATTTACATAATATGCAAAATGTGAAATGTACTGTGAAAGGTGGGAATTCATATCTTTAACTTGCTTTGTAGAAACAAAGAAAGAGTAGGAAACATGCCACACCAAAGAGAGGGCTGAGCATGAAGTGGGTTTTTTTGCTTTGTTTTGTATTTTTAATTGGAAGTGAATATATATGTATATTTGTGCTTTAATGCAGGGAGGATTCAAAAATGGAAGACTTCACCTGCAGTCTGAAGTAGAACAGATTAGTCCAGGGACAGGGAGGCTGCAGGCAGGACATGATACTGACAGTTCATATTAGTTCTCACTATGAGCCCTGCTGTCAGGACTTATAAGAGAGCAGCAGCTCTCTTCCAGCAGCTTCCCCTTTCACTGTCCAGCCACGGGAGGCAGTTATGTCAAGGGCAGGAGCCACTTTTCAATGTTGACGAAATGGTCCAGGGCTGCCTGCTTGGTCTCTGATTTGTTTTACTTCTTACTTAAAGAATTGGTTAAAATATAGTAAACATGCACTACATAGAAAAGTACTGCCTCCCGCCATTGACAGATGATAAAGGGGGTGGAGGGAGGCTGCTGCCACTGCCACTAGCCACATTAGGCAGAGTGGCAGCTGCTGCTTTGCCCACCTACCCTAGAAAATGAAGAACCATTATAGTTTTATTGTAAGGAACCATCTGTATCTTGACTGCTTGGCTTTCTGGGTCTTCAGGGCCCTATGGTATGGGAGGGGCAGGGCTAACCAGGGAAATTGTCCTTGTCACATCATGACAATTTCCCTTGTCATTCTTCCTTTTCCTCTCAGTCTTATTTCTGAAGATCCAAAAGTAGGCTGGCCCTGGTAGGGTAGCAGGGATTGTGTTTTTTCCTCATTTTCTGAAGCATATAGGATGGTGAGAATGAGCTCTGCTGTGCCTTCTTGGGTTTCTCCTGATGGAAGTGTTTTTTTCCCCCTTGTTCTTCTCATCTTTCAATAAGAAAGAGTTAAGGAGCGGGTTGTAAAGTATGTTTAAGAGGGCAAGGGGAGTTGTTTTTAGTATACAACACTATTCCACATGATGTTTTGATGAATTTCCAGGTGATTTTTTTTTTTGTTTTGCCTAAAAATATTTTTAAAAAGTTTTGAAATGTCCAGGGATTTAGGAGATATCCCAGGGGTTTGCGTAGAAGTGCAGAAAAAGGATTGTGGGCTGCTACCACCTCAGGGTTCTACTACCTCATTCTGTGTTTTGTGGTTACCAGGCCTTAAGGGCTCTGCTCAGTGCCAAAAGAGAGGGACTTTTGCCCAGTTTAGCAAATAGAGTGCCACAGGATATGTTCATGAGCACAGTTTGTTCTTGTACTTGGTTTCACACAAATGTACTTGATGTTGAGACTGTTCTCCTGAAAATCTTCCTTAGTTCCTATTGCCCTTGGAGGAGAAGGAAATGATGACTGGAAGAAAGGGCTGTTTAGTGGTAGTCTCCTATATTTGGAACCCTCTTCCAGGGGAAACATACCTTGTGCTCATTCTGGTACCTTTTCAGTTCAGTACATATTGTATTATATATATTTCATCCACTCCTCTGTCTGAATTTAATGGATGTGTTATCCTTAATTTGACTCTGGCTTTATCTTTTAATCTCGGATTTGTTCTTTTCCTTTATTGAGATGGTTTTCATTATTACTTTTAATGTTAGCTGCTCTAGAAACCCAACAGAGATGGAAAACAGACAGAATAATGCTCTGAAAAAAAATAAAATAGAAGAGTTCCAGTGACAGCTAAATGTTGACAACTGAAAACAGGAATGCTCCTTTAGTTACCAGAACAGATTTCTTCCAATTGCATTATTTGCAACTGGATTCTTTTCTGCTCCAGTTTCATACAGTACTTTGCTATACTTTTGTCTATGCAGTGGGAAAAGCAAGTATGCCCTTGCCCATCCATCACAGAGATGACTCATTAAACTCATTAAAAAAACACTTCACTGTGAATGCTGAATGTCACAAGTCTGCTCTACCAGTTGAATGTGAGGAGATGACATAAACAGGATGTTGCTACAGTTGGGGAGTGTCCATATATGAGGCTGTCTATATTGTGGATGACAAGAAGTTTTCCCCACTCCTCAGCAATGTGAAAAAGAGTACCAGAAAATGTTAGATTTGAATCAGAACTAGTGTATGTGGTTGTAGAATGGACTTTATGGCTGTTTATAACAAAGATACTTGTAAGGTCCTGGAAAGATTTGCTTCTTTCAAACCATAAGCACAATCAAGTTATCTAAAAGAGCACATCTTCCTATATGATCCTGCCTGTACTTTTAAAATAAAAGGGTATCAGAGGCCCTGCTTTTGTGCTTAGAGGTAAGAACAATTACATTGTGAGCACAGTATGCAGGGTCTTCTTGCAGGTGGTACTGCAGGTCTGGGAATGTCTTCTGATTGACCTGTACTTCACTCTTGTCATGCAGGTGTCCAAGCAAGCCTTGAAGATCTGTGGCTTAACAGCTGCTTTTAACTAACAGTACAAATGTCTTAGCCAGAGCAGCTATCTTTAATAGTATATGTCTTTCTGTTGTACTTGTTCTACGTGTTGAACCTATTACATCTTGAATGTACATTGTTTTGTAAATGTGAAGTTGTCCAAGCAGCATACACATTTTCAAAATAAATGTCATGTGGAAAAGCTTCCTTGAGTGAGCCTTGTAGTTCTGAGATTCTAGATATAACTTACCTTGGGGAATGCACTTCTGGTGGAGACATGCCTGGCTCTTATTTTTACTTGTTTTCAATAGGTAAATTGAAATATAGTTATTCATAAGTGATCATTACACCTGAAGCTAACTCAAGATTAAATTAGCATATCTGTTCTTTTGCGGGGGGGGGATTATGTGATGGTGTTGATATACTGGTGTTTCTTTTTTCCTTTTAACAGTGATTACTTTAAGATGGATGTGGGCAACCCGTGACTTTTGATATGATCTTGGACTACAACTCTCATTGCTTCCCACCAGTGGCTATGCTGGTTAGGGTTGATTGGGAGCAGCAGTGTAATGATATCTGGAAAGGAACTGGTTGTCTACCCAGGCTTCAGTTTTTTAAAGTTTGTATAATGTCTTAATTTTGCAGTACAGGTTGAGTATCTCTTATCCAAAATGCTTGGGACCAGAAGTACTTTGGATTTTTTCAGATTTTGGAATATTTGCATATACATAAGGAAATTATGTACCGTTTTTTCAATGCAAGGTCCACTTTTTTGTCAGTTCTTCTCTTGCCTTCTTCCTGTAGAGAACATGAGGGAATTATGGAGGCTTGCTTGCAACTGTAGGCATGCTACTTGCAAAGCCTCTCAGTTGGCTTAGTACCTTTTCCTCCCTCTCAGTTCACTTGAGACTATGTGCATATTGTGTGCAAAGCAAGTTGAGAGGGGGGAAAAAGGTACCAAGCTGACTGAGGGATTTTGCAAGCAGCAGGTGTGCATGTGGTCCCAAGCAATCCTCAGTAATTCCCCCGTGTTCGCAGTAGGAAGAAGGCTGAGTTCCACTTTTCAAAAGTTTTGAATTTTGGAGTATTTCAGATTTTGTATTTTCGGATAAAGAATACTCAACCTGCTTCCTATGAGAAGCCCATCAGCAGGCCTCGAGTGCAGCCACACCCTTTATCTTGTGCTCTCCAGCAACTCTATACACAGAAGCACCATCCCTTCTATGCTAGCTGTGAGATATAGCCATCTTGATTAGTAGCCACTGATGGCCTTGTCTTCCATGAATGTGTCCAGTATCCCTTTAAATCTATTCAAATTGGTACCTATCATTTCCTCCTGTGGTGGCGAGTTTCACAGTTTAGCTCTGCACTGTGTGAAGAATTAGTATTATCTGAATTACTTCCTCTTATCTGTCTAGTATTATGAGAGAGAAAATCACTTTCTCCATCTACTCCATCCACTTCATCTACTTATGATAATTTTATACAGCCTTACTTGCTCCTTTCGTCATTTAAACAGTGCTAAGTGTTGTAACCTTTACTCATGTGATCTGTGCTCCAGTCCCTTGATCATTTGGTTGCTGTTGTGTGCCTTTTCCAGTTGTGGTATATTTTTTAGATGTAGTTACCAGAACTATATACAGTATTCTAGATGTGGTTGCACAATGGTTTGTATAAGAGGAGTGTGATATTAGCAGTATTATTTTCAATTCCCTTCCTAAATTGGAATGTGGAATTCACTTTTATTTATTTTTTTACAACAGCTGAGTACTGGTTTCACACTTTCATTGAGCTGTCTATCACAACCCCAAATTCTCTTTCTTGGTAAGTCACTGTCAACTCAGATCCTATAAATATGTGAATGAAGCTGGGATTTTTGGCTCCAATATGCATCACTTTACACTTGCTTACATTGCACCTATAATAGCATATTGCAGTTATTGAAATCATAGGACAGCTGATGTTTCACAAAGTTTTAAGTAATGTGTGTCGTGTAATTTCAGGGAGAACAAACCCCGGAAAGGAGGAATTTGTGTCGCCAACCACACGTCTCCAATAGATGTTATTATCTTGACCAATGATGGCTGTTACGCAATGGTACGTCAAAGTAATTGAAAGTTTGTAACAGTGAGAACCAGGGATTGCGCAGTCTTTAAAAAATGCACCCAAAACTGAATCTGAACCTTACTCATCTTGAATTTCTGGTAATTGTGAATAAGTCAATGTGCTGAGTGCAGTTTTCTTAGTTAACTACTACAGAAAGAAAAATGGATACTTAAGCAAGTTACAGTGAGGCTGTGGATCTATTGCAATAGTATAAATAATAAATGTTGGTGCAAATGTTTTCACTTACAGCAGTGGTTCTCAAGCTTGGGCCTTCCAAAGTTTGCACCACAACTCTTATAATTCCTCAGTACTGCCCTTGCTGGCTAGGGCTTCTGGGAGTTGAAGTCATTTGGAGGGCCAAAGTTTGAGAGCCATTGGCTTACAGGTCCAGAATTCACTGTAAAAAGTTCTTGAAAAGATTGATTTTATTTAGTAGCCATGTGACAGTGCTTTAGTGAATACAGAAGGATAGATATTGCTCCTGCAGTCTACAGTTTGACTAGGGATTTGTGGTGGGAAGAAATGGGAGTGAAGAAAGATGCTGGGTTTAATGATCTCTGAAAGTGTTGCATGTAGATGGGTAAGAGATGTTCAAGTCTTTACCTTACTGTTATGTCAAGCTCCTCTTGCACAACAGGCAAACAAAAAATAATATCGTATTGACGGGCAAATTCATTCCAAGAGATCTTCGTCATCAAACATATCGCATCAAACAAAATTTCTTTTTGGCAAGGCTTAAATCTTCTGAAGGCACTCTGTTCTTACAACCCAGCTAAATGTTACCACAACATACATATATATTACCAACACCTAGTTTTTCTATTTTTAAAAAAATAATTTATATTAATTTATTTCAATGGAAATAATAACACAAAATGATAATGATAGATATGACACCGTATGGCAAAATTATTATATTAAGAAAAAAAATCTTCAAGATATATTCAGTTTTCAAGCACAGTTTAAATATATTTTTCCTTCCTCTTTTGGTAGTGGACAATTATCACCTTTGTTTTTCTTAAGGTAACAGGCAGCATGTCGTTGTGGATGTTCTGCCGACAGAAGGAATGCTACTCACCCCCCCCCCCAGCTACTGCCATTTTTCCCATCACAGAATCTTAGAGTGAGAAGAGACTGCAAAGACCATCTACTCTGCCCACTGGCATGTAGACGTTATACACAACTGAAGCACCCCTGAAAAAGGCCCATCCAGTCCCCATTTAAAGACCTTCCAAAAAAAGAAAGTCCATCACATTCCAAAGCAGTCTATTCTACTGTCAGACAATTCTTGCAGTAAAGAAGTTCTTCCTGATGTTTAGATGGAAACTTTTTTTCTTGTAATTTGAATCCATTGGTTGATGTTCTAGTTTCTGGAGCAGTGGAAAACAAGCTTGCTCCATCTTCTAAATGGCATCTCTTCATATATTTAAAGACGGCCATCATGTCACCTCTTAGTATTCTTTTTGCCAAACAAATAAACTTATCCAACTTCCTACCTAGTTCCTTATAAGGATTGGTTTACAGACCTGTGATCATTCTGATCAAACTTCTCGAATTCAGTTTGTCAACACCCTTCCTGAAATGTGGTGCCCAGAAATGGCGCACTTTGGGAGCTTTTGCCAAATAGGCCCTTTACAATGGTGAGGCTCTTTAAAATATCTGCAGGGCAGCACCTATAGAGCAGGGAATTCGGGAAAAGGCCAGTGACTCTCTTCTGCCCATCAGTTCTCCTCTGAAAATGTTCCTGGCCCCAACTTGCATGTGGGCCCTATATTGTTAGGCAGAGTGAGATGGCTGCCTCAGAAAACAGATTTTGCTGTCATGAAATGATAGCTAATTAGTAGTTGGTTGTATTTTTATTTCCAGAAATGAGGAGAGGTGTTTGTGTTAATTTTCTATCTCACTTGCCAAAATAACTTGGCTGGCTTTGGTGACTGTCCATTTTGACTTACGTAAGTGCTGCAGCAAAATGTCCTGGGCTAGCCTTGCTCTGTGTGTGTGCGTGTGTGTGTGTGTGTGCCTTCAAGTCACATATTGACTTATGGCCAGAAATAAAAGATTAGGAGCCTTTTAAGTTTCCTTGCAAAATTCAGTTTGTCTGTTTGAAAACAGAATTATTTAGTGCAAGGGAGATGGATCATTCCATTCAGGAGGCTTTTTACTACAGTTTTGAAGGAACTATCTTGAAGGAACCGATGTTTACTTAATTGTATTATATTTTTGTGGGGGTAATTTATAGGTTGGCCAGTCTCACGGAGGCCTCATGGGTGTTATTCAGAGAGCCACTGTCAAGGCTTGCCCTCATGTCTGGTTCGAACGCTCCGAAATGAAAGATCGCCATCTAGTGACAAAAAGGTAGAGAGTTCATTTTCCACAGGGAAATTTATTTCTTCAGCATTATAGACAATTACTGTTGCATTTCCAAGTGCTAAAACATTTGTACAGTTGTTTTTTGATGTACTGAAATTACCACTTCCAATAATTCCTCCTGAAAAGATCATGAAGCTCATAGAGTGATTTGGCCACTGATGCTCAGTGAGTGTTGTGGTTACCTCTTCTAATATGCTGGAGACCACTCATGCATATTAGCATATTTGAAATGGTTTTATGTATTTTAGCTGTATTTAACAAACAGGCTCTCTGTGGTGCTGTATTGTTCTTAATCTTGCATTAAAGTAAGGTTTTAAATGGTTTTAATTCTGTTGCTATTTAATACTGTTTTAATTTTGAATGTATTTAACTGTATATATTTTATTCTATTTTCTGTCTTTCTGTAAGTCGCCTTGAGTCCCAGATGGAAAAAAAAGCAGAATATATGTAAATGGATGAGGAAGCGTGGGATCTTGCATTTTGAGAATCCTATCATATTAGCTGACATGATAGTAATCTAAAATGATCTCATCCTTAGGGAGTCTGCACAGTACTGAAGGAATAGCTGATGCACTTTTCCTTCTCTTTCAGACTGAGAGAACATGTTAGCCAACAAGGACAAACTCCCCATCTTAATTTTTCCAGAAGGTACAAACCCAAAAATACCTCCATTGATTTCTGCTTGTCTCGTTCTTAATTGCAGTTCAGCTCATATTTCTCAGGTTATTCACAAAATGGTATTGGAATTTCATCATAGTAGTGAGGAAACTGTGGAAAAGAGTAGGATAAGAGGAAGGAAGGTTTTATTTACCCATCTGCTCTTTTCCCAGCCCCTCCATGTGCAGCAAATGTGTGGAGGGCAAAGCTTTTTTTCCATGCCAGTATCTGCATGCTTCCTTGACTGGCATCCCTCCTACCCCATACTCCTGTCTTCATCACAGAAGAGACCTTGATATGTTTGAGAACCCAACCATGTGGAATTCCTTCCTTTGCGGAAAGCATATGTCCTTACAAGAGTACTAAGGTTGGAGAACCTTTATTGCTCCTGATGTTCATCAACCACAATTACCATCAGACCTCACCACTGGTTGTGCTGGCTAGGGCTGTTGGGAAATGGAATTCAACAGCATGTAGAAGGCCACAGTTTCCCCAGCCCTGAGCTATACATACGTGGACCTCCTGTTTCAGGTATTTTCTGAAAGCAGGAATGTTAAAGGGATATAAGATCACTAACCTGTAAATGTGCTTAGTGGGACTGATAAATGTCATTCCAGTTTCCCCTCAGTGTGTTTGCTGCTTAGATGTACACAGTGTGAGAGCAGTTCAGAAATGCGTGGACAGGTGTAGCTATTCAAATGGTGGATGTGTGGGTGGGGTTATTGCTATGATTATGCTGAATACAGTCACTCTCTTCCCCCATTTGCCCTTTCAAAATTGCTGAAAGAGAAAAAATTTGGAGAACTTTTCACACTTTTCAGTGTGTTTACTCACAAGGTTAATCTGGCAAAGATTTTTTTCACTCCCACCTCCAAAAGATTTGTTTTTCCCTTCAACTAGATGACAGTCCTGCTGGAGAAATGGTGTATTACTCTTGTAGTATTTGGTTGACTTCATCCTTTCTCTCAGTTCTGCAATGTCTTGCAGCAACTGGATTGGATGTTTGGTGTTTTAATGTCATGTGTTTCAGATGTGTGTTGCTGAGATCTCTTTCTTTCTCTTTTTCACCTTCCCAGGTACTTGTATAAACAACACCTCAGTAATGATGTTTAAAAAGGGCAGTTTTGAAATAGGTGGCACCATCTATCCAGTTGCTATCAAGGTAAGCAAACAGGAATATTTTTGGTTGTATTGAAGAAGAACTCATGTCTAAAAGATTCCCCACCCATCTTCCTTCTCTGCAAATATTTCCTAGTGGGGAGTGAATAGAGGAAGAAGTGGACATGACTGGCCTTCCTGGGAAGTAGCTTAACTCTGTTCTGAAAGAAGTGGTGTTGTAGGTTACTTGCTCCTGGATCTGAGTGTGGTGTAGTTGTTTCCCAGGATTCTGGGACACTAGGGTTTGAATCTCTGCTTGGCCATGGAAACCCACTGAGGGACCTTGGGCAAGCCACACACTATCAGCCTCAGAAAAAGGGAAAGGCAGACACCCTGTGAACAAATCTTGCCAAGAAAACTCCATAATAGATTCACCTTAAGTTGCCATAGGTTGGAAATGTCTTGAAGGCAGACAAAAACACAAAGTTTTGAGCTGCAAAACTTTATTGGACAATTGTTAAGTTAAATTATTTTAAAAAGATGCCCCAACCTGTTTGGGTAGCAGGTTCATAAATGGCTGGTTACTTTAATAAAACATTTAAGAGAGCGCCTGAATTGGCAGGTGCCATCTTTTATGAAGGCATTACTCCTCCTCCTCCTCCTCCCACATAAAAGAACAAGTGCCTCTCCTAAGGTGACGTGTGTTACCTTTTCTATGCTGACTGCATTCAGGCATCATCTAAAAAAGCAAAGAATGCTACTCCTAACTCTCTTTATATACAAATTTGTCCAAGTTCAGTCAAATCAATTAACATCTGATTGATTGAAATTCCAGGGTATGATAGCCCTGACGTAGAGGGTGGCTGCTCATTTGCAATCAGAGTATTCCTTTAATTTCTGAATATTAAGGAATGGATGTTGTTAGTGCTATTCTTCTGTGGAGCACTTAGCCATAGAAATCCTGAAAACTCTGTCTGTTTTGAGCACAAAGCCTCTTGTTTAATATCCACCAAACCTCTAGGAGCTGGCATAAACTTTTTGTTGTATTCAAAGCTGGAGCCACTCTTCACCTTTACACCTTGAAAGGTTCAATTCTAACACATAGGAGAGTGCAAGTTACCTACTCTCAGAAAAGCCTTTTTGATGAGGTGGATGTAGGCCCAAGCACGATAGCCAGACTTGTGCCAATTTCCCTGATATATGTTGCATACACAAAATCTCAGCAAAGGAAAAGCCAGAGCCACAAGTTAAATCATTCCCATCCTTTCTTCGCACTTCCCATAGAAAACTGGTTGGCTACAAACCATATCCTGGACTAGGTATTTCTTTGATCTGAGCTAGCACAGTTTGCCTGCTGCAAGATTTATTACTATCTCAAGTGTGCATGATATTTTGGGCTTCTGATCAGGTTGTAGTATCCTAGTACACATATTCTGAAACTGTCTCTTGCATGGGATAAAAATGACTCACAATCTATTATTTTCTTTTGGCAGTATGACCCCCAATTTGGTGATGCTTTCTGGAACAGCAGCAAGTATGGTATAGTCAGCTATCTCCTACGAATAATGACCAGCTGGGCCATTGTCTGCCACGTGTGGTATTTGCCACCAGTAACAAGAGAGGTATCTTCTGTTTGCACCACTGTAGTTTTAAGTGCAAGTAATATCTTTCTTACTAGATCTTCTGTCTCTTTTTGAGGGTCATAATTAGAAGCTCTTTTGGGTTTTCTTCCCATCTTCCTATTTTCTTCTAAAAGTTTACCCTTGACTGGACTTTAGTATATCAAGCTGAACATGAGTCAGCAGTAGTGATGTGGCAGCCAAGAAAGGCAATGTGATTCTTGGTTGCATCAATAGGAGTATGGTGTCTAGATCAAGGGAGGTATAATAGTACCACTCTGTTCAGCTTTGGTTAGACCAAATCTGGAATACCGTGTCCAATTCTGAGCATCTCATTTCAAGAAGGATATTGACAAACTGGAATGTGTCCAGGAGAGGGTGACCAAAATGGTGAATGGTCTGGAAGCCATGCTCTATGAGGAGTGGCTGAGAAAGCTGGATGTATTTAGTCTGCAGAAGAGAAGGTTATGAGGGGACATGATAGCCATATTTAAATTTTTGAAGAGATGTCATGAGGAGGGAGTGGGCTTGTTTTCTGCTGCTCTAGAGACTAGGACAAGGAGCAATGGATTCAAACTGCAGGAAAGAAGATTCCACCCGAACCTCAGGAAGAACTTCCTGACGGAGCTGTCCAGC
Source organism: Ctenosaura bakeri (assembly GCA_948474755.1). Lineage (NCBI taxonomy): Eukaryota > Metazoa > Chordata > Lepidosauria > Squamata > Iguanidae > Ctenosaura > Ctenosaura bakeri. The sequence goes on from CAOLHI010002034.1 coordinate 105,317, forward strand.
AGTGGAATATGCTGCCTTGGAGTGTGGTGGAGTCTCCTTCTTTGTAGGTGTTTAAGCAGAGGCTAGATGGCTATCTGTTGGGAGTGCTTTGACGTGGGTTCCTGCATGGCAGGGGGTTGGACTCGATAGCCCCTGGGGTCTCTTCCAACTCTATGATTCTGTGATTTGTTTTCATACTGTGTTGATGTGGGATGCAGATAATTGGCTCTTAAGTACTTGTTGGTTGGTTTTTCAGGAAGGAGAAGATGCTGTACAGTTTGCTAACAGAGTAAAATCTGCCATTGCTCGTCAAGGAGGACTTACAGAACTGCCTTGGTGAGGAAAAAAAAGAAGACTGTGTTGTTGAGGGGAAAGGAGAGTGCTAGTGAGCTCTTAGAGTAATAGTTGGTGGACCTAGAGATGTAAATCTGATCCAAAGGCTGCTGTAAAGCCTTTTCCAACTATCTGTGCCATCCCTGTTATTTTGCTGCTTGTTTCAGCAGTGAAGACATACACATGTAAGATGTATCAGCACATTGATAAGTCCGTTAAATAGCTTATCTCCATGAAATCTTTTACTTTTTTGAGAATGTTTTTGAGTGAGAATTTGGTGCAGAAAGATCATTTGGCATATAAAATGATCTTTTTGCACAAAAGAAATTTGCATACAAGATTTTTATATATAAACATTCTTTTGCAAAGAACTTTCAGAATGTGCAAAAAAAAAGTCCTGTTGTCTTGCTCAGTTGGAGAAGAAACATTCCAACCCCCCCCCTTTTGTCTTCTTCATCAGGAATGAAGGAGACCAAGATGAGCAAAGAGGAAGGGAAAAAAGAAAAAAAGAAAAGAAAAGCAATAGCATCAGGGTTAAAGCAGAAAAAGGAGAGTGACCCCTCATGAACGATCCTGAGTGTGCCTTGTCATTTCCATTCATAAGCTGCATGTACTGCATTGAGTGATGGCTTATTTTTACCAACTGTCATCTGTCACTCCAACTTTCAGTTTCTTGCTGATGGCGGTGCCTGCTGCAGCAGTGACCTCTCTTCTCGTTTGGTCTCACTCTTCCCCGCTATCCTTTTTAAGAGTGGCTGCCATGCTGTGTTGAGGATCCCACTGTTCTGCAGGCAGAAAGTGGGCTGAGCAGCTGAGTGACACTGGAGCTGACAGCCAGCCAGGCAGCATTTTCCCTTCTCTTTCTCTGTCTGTCTCTTGTCTCTCTGTCTTTCTCTTTCTCTTGTCTTGGCCTCCATCCCTCCTGATGAAGAAGGCAAAAGTAAAAATGAGGAGGGTGTTGGAGTGTTTCTGATAGATTGGATGGCTGGAAAAGAGGGGAGGGGAGGGAGGAAGAGAGAAGGAAGGGCAAATTCTGACTGGCTGTCAGTTCTGTTGTCAACTCAGCTGCTCAGCTTGTCTCCTCCTCGCAGTGGAGTGGCTGCTTGAAAGGCAACACCTTAACTGCCATCCTGCTTGCCTGCTTCATTTTGTGTTGGTTCCGTTCATATGGCCACTCTGCTGTAAGGGAGAAAATGGACTGAAGACCCTTTAAGCCTTTGCAGACCCCATAACAGACCCTGGGGGTCTGCAGACCACAGGTTAGGAACTTCTGGCTGAAGTAATGTACCAGAAGGCATCTGAGCCAGCTGCATTTTGCACAACCTACAGTATCTGAACACTCCTCAAGGGCAGCCCCAAATAGAGTAATTGAAGTAGCTTAATATGGAGGTGTTTATCTGAGATGTTTGTTGTTGGGGACAGATCTGTCTTGTCCAGGAGAGGTTGCACTGGTTGCATTTGATGAAACTGGGTTGCTGAACTTTCTGATGATTTCTTTATAGTGTATGACTGTTGTCGCTAGGATTTCCATGTATATAAATAACTTATATATCTCCCTTTTTTGCCTCTTGTTTTAAGGGATGGAGGTTTGAAAAGAGCCAAAGTGAAGGAAACTTTTAAGGAGGAAGAGCAGAAAAACTACAGCAAAATGATAATAGGAAATGGAACATCATCAAGTAAACCTGCAGACTCAGATTGATCTCTTCCAGCTGATATTTTTCATGCCTCATTGCTATAGAAAGTGTGGATTATTTCCCCTCTTTAGTAAAAATAAAGCACCAGGCCCAGGCAGTGGGGGATGCTGCTTTCCTTTCTCATCGGTGTTCTTCTGTTCACTGGTGATTTCTGCTGTTGATATCTGGAAAAGAGAAATGAATTGAAGCAGAACAGAAAATCCCAGTTGTTAGAATGGGCTACAGCTTTTGAGTCTTTGCCCAAAAGGAATGTACATAATAATAAAATCAAGTTATTTAATTGTGCAAATGACAGTTGGCATCATTCATGTGGTTATGGAATGTTTGAACAGTTTTTCCTCACTGGTTACTCTGGATGGGCTGCTATGGGTGATTGTTTGAATAGATGGTCTTACATTTCCAAGATTGTTTTACTGGGTGTGCATTTTGTTGTCTTTGTTGTTGGTGAAATGTTTTGGATAGAGAGTTTAAATATCTGAGCATTAGGCTAAATAGCTGGAAAATGTTAAGTGTCTAGTTGATGATTCCTGAAAGTTAAAATGAAGGACTAGAACAGCCTGCAGACAGACTTTGCAGGGGGGGAGAGAGAGTTTGCTTCTTGTAGAAACCCACCTCTTCTTTTCAAAACATGCTTTCTAAAAAGTCTAGAAATTGTTTAATATGGCATCTTCCTCCACAAACTCCATGCACAAGAGTAAAGGGCAGGTGATTTTGAAAGTTCTAGCCTTGCAGATCGGACTGCCCTTAAAAAAAAAAAGACTACAAGTTGGTAGAAAAAAACTGGAGGTAAACAAATGTTTAATGAAATGCACTTCTCTCATGGACTGTGTTGGCAACAGCCTATATGTATATTTGTCACTTAATGTCTGAGAAATACGTCATGTTGCCTTATTGTAAATTGAAATAAAAATCTATATTTCTAACTGGTGGTAGTTTTGTTTCATTTTCCAGAGCAGTGTATATATGCTCTAGTTAAAAATAATCTCCAGAATCCCTAAATTGGTTACTTGGTTAAGGGAAATAACTAATTAATATATCCTGTCCCACACATCCATCATATTCACTTTGAAAATCAGATGTCAAAGTGCAAGGAGAGAATCTTTCCACTCTCTTCCACCAGTCAGCAAGATTGCAACAAGGACTTGTGTCAGGGGTCCTGCTGATTGTTGTAAGCTTGCTTGCTGAAAGGAGGCGGAAATATCATCTTCCTTGCGTTTCAATTGGACGCTGAACAGCCCTTTTTCACCTGCTTTGGTGGCTGGCCCTTAAGGTGAAGTGGGATGGTATTTACGTACATGTCTAGTATGATTACATAGTATTAATGCACTTGGATCAATTACCGATCTTTAGGTTACAAATTTGTAACTGCAGTACTGAATACCTCCCAATAATCAAGGCCATGGTCATACAGATCCTATGGTTTGTGCAAGTGGCGCACATAAAATACCTTCTAATTTCTGCTTTACTCTTTATAGTTATGTAGGGAGATGACAAGACTAGTCACAGTCGGCAACCTAGTGACAGTCTTTTGATGCCCTCTGGCTTTTCAGTTGCTGTCATATGCTGCTGCTCACCTCCAAGTTTCTCCTCCATAGACATAAATGCTAGAAAACTTGGTGTTGTGGAGACTGAGGTCTGAATACATTCTTTCTCAATTTTGGTGCTTCCCATCAAGTAGCTGCATTCCATTCTTGTGTTAATTTTTTATATTAGAGGCAAGATTACTATGCCTAGCCTATCTGCTCACCAGGAGCAAAACTTCTTCTGTCTTTAGGCTGCGTTTGGACCAAACAGCCCTTCAAATAGAAGATGCCTGCCAGCAAAAGGCTTCTGTAAAATAGAACAAAGCAGCCAAGATGAGAATGAATTAACAATTGTCTGGAACAAAATGTAGTGCTGTACTTTCAAAAGCAGATAGCTGGGGAACTACAAAGCCCTCTGCCATTGAAGCATGGTATGGAAGTGACCCTGGGCTCCTGAAGGTTATATCCCTAGAGCACAAATTCTTCCAGGTCCTATTAAGGTGGCAGTATTAATGCAGTTCTGGTGACAAAGACTATTGGAAGACAAGCCTAGTTAAGTATGGGGATGCTCATCACTAGGAGGTTGATCACCAGGTGTTAAACTGGACACTACAACTTTTGGCACAATGATTTATTTACAGTACAGTCAGCCCTCCACATTTCGAGTTTCCCTTTTTGGGATCTGATTATTCACAGATTATTTGTTGTCACCTCTGCTGCTTCCCTATGCCATCTTTAATAGGAACTGCAGGCCTCATGAGACTGAAAAACTGCGAATGAGGCTTGTAAGTCTCTTAAAAATGGTGGGCAGCAGTGGAGGTGGCAGTAAGCCCCATCAACCACCCACTTCTGCCTTGTAAAGACACCCTGATTCCTCAAAGGAATCCATGGTGGGTTGAATATGGTAACCATACTTTTTTTTATGTGTTAAATATGGTTTGAGAGGACTTACAGTTATTCATGGTTTTTCCACTTTCACGAGGGGTCCTGTGCCCCTAACCCTAGTGAATATGGAGGGATGACTGTACTTCCTTGTTGCCATATTTTAAGCTCTGTGGGCAGCTTCAAACAAAATCAGTTGGACAATTTAAATGGATGAAGTCGTTAGGCCTCAAAAGCTTTTATAAAAAGCCAGTTGTTAATTTGATGCCAGAAGGAGACCAATGCCTGTGCCAGTTGAGTTTCTAAAGGGAGAGCATTCTATAACTGGAATGCTATAGTAGAGATTATTATTATCCTTTATTTATATAGTGCCATCCATGTATATGGCGCTTTACAAATTAAAATACAACAGTTATCCTAAATAAATGCATAATAAAATGAAGATATACAACGAAAAGGATACAGGGTATATGGAATTACAACCAGTACAACATAACATTACTATAGAATCATAGAATCATAGAAATGTAGAGTTGGAAGAGACCACAGGGGCCATCCAGTCCAACCCCCTGCCATGCAGGAACACCCTCAAAGCACTCCCGACAGATGGCCATCAAGCCTCTGCTTAAAAATGCCAATAAATATTACTATAATGCCAATAAAATACAATATCTAAATAAAACTAGTCAAATGTTCCAAAGATTTCAGAAAACAATAAAGTTGTCAGTTTAGATTTAAAAACAGTAAGAGAAGGGGCACTTTGCAAGGTCACTGGACGGTGATTCCACACATAAGGGGCTGCGAGGAAAAAGGGTGTAACCAAACGAAAGAGGAGGAGACTCTAGGCTGGGTGAGAAGGCAATTATTCGCAGAGCATGGGTTTCCCGCTGGCTGGTAAGGAGAGAGAAGAGCAGCAAGATAAGGAGGAGCTAAATTATGGAAGACCTTAAAAGTCAAAACGAGAAGCTTCTAAAGGATCCTACAAGGGATAGGTAACCAATGAAGGGAAATCAGGAGAAGGGTAATGTGATTGAAATGGTGGGCTAAGAAAATGATTTTAGCAGCAGAATGAAAAACAGAGACCAGAGGGGAAAGATGAGATCGAGGAAGACCAGTGAGTAAAAGATTACAGTAATCGAGATGAGAAATAACGTGAGCATGGATTAAAGTCTTGGTAGAAGATGGAGAAAGGAAGGGTTGGATTTTAGAAATGTTATAAAGAAGCGACATGATCTAGCAACAGTCTTAATATAGGAAGCGAAAGACAAAGAGGAGTCAAAAATGAATCCAAGACTGTGAGCTTCCTTCACCGAAAGGATACGTGTGTTGCTAACAGTGATGGAAAAAGTGGAAGGTAAAGAAGGTTTAGGGGGAAAAACGAGTAATTCTGTTTTCGCTATTTTAAGTTAGAGACGGTGAGGAAGCATCCATGAAGAAATACCAGAAAGACAATCTGTAATGTGATCTTCAGTATCTGTAGAAAATTCAGGAAAAGAAAAGTATAGTTGAATATCATCAGCATAAAGGTGATATTGAAACCCAAAGAAACTAATAAGATTACCTAGGGAGAGAGTATAAATAGAAAATAAAAGAGGGCCCAGAACAGAGCCTTGCGGGACTCCCACAGAAAGAGGAAAGGAAGCGGATTTATGACTGCCAACTTTCACATTAAATGAGTGGCCAGAAAGATAGGATGAAAACCAACTAAGGACAGACCCAGTGAACCCTAAGGCATGAAGCAAATCTAACAAGAGAGCATGATCAACCATATCAAAGGCAGCTGAAAGATCGAGAAGAATAAGAATAGAATATAGGCCCTGGGACTTAGCTATGAGAAGATCATTGGTTATTTTGGTTAGAGCTGTCTCCATGGAGTGTAAAGGATGATATGCAGATTGGAAAGGATCAAGTATAGCAGCCTGAGACAAAAAGGAAAGGCAACGTGTATGGACCACATGTTCTAACACTTTAGAGAGGAAAAGCAGGAGAGAAATAGGGCAGTAGTTGGCAAGAGAAGAAGAATCAAGTGTAGACTTCTTAAGAATTGGGGAAACAGTGGCATGTTTGAAGGCAGAGGGAAATGAACCAGAAGAAAGAGACAAATTAACAACATGACGCAGAAGGCTCTGTGGAGAAGGCCCTGTCCCACTGGTGAGACACAGAAGAGGACCTCTCCAACAGATGTCAGTTCTCAGACATGTATATAAGGGGAGACACATTCCTTCAAATACAAGTGTTCAAAATATTTTTGGCTTTACATATAATTACTTGCATTTTAAATCCAGAGGAAATATATTGACAGCCTGTGCAATTTCTTTTGAGCTGATGTTCTATGATCCTGATAAGCCTTTTCTGTCAAGCAGTCTAGTTGCTACATTTCATGGTATCTACAAATTCTGAATTGTCTTCAAGGGCTGTCCCATGTAGAATGCATTGCGGTAGTCTAACTGGGAGGTTAGCTGTGTCTGACCTACTAGTGAATCAATGCTGATGTGAAATAGCTGCGATCTACACCATCAGGAAATTACCTGAACTCCAGCAGTCATGGATGTTAAAGGTAACTGGGGGGTCCTCCAGCCTCCCTTAAACTCATGATGAACTTGCTCCAGTACTGGTGCTTGCACAGAGAAAACATTGGACTATTACAGATTTTTGGATTGTCTAGACTATCTAGCTTAGTATTACCTGTACCAGAGTAAATATGGTAAGTACATAGGCCTCCAGATGTCATACAGTAATTACCATCAGCCCTAGCCAGAATAACCAGTGGGCACACATCTGGAAGGCCACATTTTGTTCATCTCTGCAATCGAAGGATTCCCATACCCCTAAGCCCTACCTCTACAGTTGGTGTAAAAGGTATGTTTTATGTCAATGAATCTCCACCACCAGCTTGTTGTTGTGTGCCTTCAAGTTGTTTCTGATTTATGCCATCCCTAAGGTAATGGGGCTGAGGCCCTTTTCGCATGGCGTTTTTAAAGCGAGAGGGCCCCTTGAGCATCGCATAAATGTAAGGAACAGTCTGCATGATGCACTCACATTTATACGACGCTCAAGGGCCTGATGCGGACCGCGCACGGATTTTTTCATTTTCAGGTCAAAGCCAAAAATGGTGCCGAGTCGCGCATCGCTCCTAAGCCCCACGCGCACTTACCTGGCGTGCGGTGCCTCGGGAGCCGGGCAGGTCGCATGTCCTCTCCTCAGTGCAGCCTGCGAGGTCCCGGGCTGTACTGCAAACGGAAGAGGCAAGGCGCTCGCGCAAGGAGGAAGGAGCTGTGGAGCCGAAGCAGCAGAGAAGCAGCAGTGTTCCTTCCAAGGCTTCTCGTGCGAGGACCCCAACCCAGCAGCGCAAAAAGGTAAGGTGTGAAAAGGGCCTGAGAGTGAGTGAGTAAGGTCAAGCCTTGGGTTTTCATGGTGGAAAGAACAACAGGACCTGGAAAAAGATCACAGCAGAGTGTAAAAATGGCTTCATATGGGGAAAAGTAGTTAAGGTAAGTTAGCTATTGATATCAGAAGATAACACTGGGTCAGGAACAAACCATATCATTTCAAGCTGATAATGATTTTCAGTGGATATGGCGAAAAGAAAGAAGTGGAGAGAAAAAGTGTGGTAGCACTTTTAATTTCTTTATTTTCACACAAGCTTTTGTGGATATAAAGGCACTTCTTTGGATGCAGTACATCCATGGATGGATTAAGTTGCCTTTGTTTCTCCCAAGGCACCTATTATTCTCTGTAATAATTGGCCTCAACATCCAGGCGTAAATCACAAAGGTGTATATTTTTAAGGTTAGTATGTATGATTCTTGCAAAGAAGCTAGTAAAATGCGGGCTGGACAGGGTCATTGTTAGGTGGATTTGTAATTGGTTGACCGACCGGACCGAAAGGGTGATCACCAATGGCTGCTTTTCATCCTGGAAAAGATGTGACTAGTGGAGTGCCTCAGGGTTCTGTCCTGGGCCCAGTGCTATTCAACATCTTCATCAATGATTTGGATGAAGGAGTGGAGAGCATGCTGATCAAATTTGCAGATGATACCAAACTAGGAGGAATTGCTAACACACCAGAGGATAGAATCAAATTTCAATATGAGCTTGACAGATTGGAGAGCTGGGCCAAAGCTAACAAAATGAATTTCAACAGAGAGAAATGTAGGGTCCTGCACTTGGGCAGAAAAAATGAGTCAGAAATATAGGACGGGGGACGTGTGGCTGGATAGCAGTACATGTGAAAAGGATCTAGGAGTCTTGGTAGATCACAAGCTGAACATGAGTCAGCAGTGTGATGTGGCAACCAAGAAAGCCAACGCGATTCTTGGTTGCATCAATAGGAGTATGGTGTCTAGATCGAGGGAAGTAATGGTACTACTCTACTCTGCATTCGTTAGGCCTCATTTGGAATACTGTGTCCAGTTCTGGGCACCTCAATTCAAGAAGGATGTCGACAAGCTGGAACGTGTCCAGAGGAGGGTGACCAAAATGGTGAAGAGTCTGGAAGCCATGCCCTATAAAGAATGCCTCAGGGAGCTGGGTACGTTTAGTCTGCATAAGAGAAGGATAAGAGGGGACATGATACCCATGTTTAAATATTTGAAGGGATGTCATGTTGAGGAGGGAGCAGGCTTGTTCTTTACTGCTCCAGAGACTAGGACAAGGAGCAATGGATTCAAGCTGCAGGAAAGGAGACTCCACTTGAACCTCAGGAAGAACTTCCTGATGGTCAGAGCTGTCTGGCAGTGGAATATGCTGCCTCGGAGTATAGTGGAGTCTCCTTCCTTGGAGGTTTTTAAGCAGAGGCTGGATGGCCATTTGTTGGGAATGCTTTGATGGGTGTTCCTGCATAGCAGGGTGTTGGACCTCATGGCCTCTGGGGTCTCTTCCAACTCTATGATTCTATGATACTACAGGTTGTATAAACTGAGGCCCTTTCACATTGCATGGTTATAGTGTTGTGATTTCACTTTAACTGCCAAGGTTCCCCTTTAACAGTGCTGCCATATTTTTTTTTCTTTTCCCCTCTCCCTTGTTTTCTCCACTTTATGCTGTAAGAGACTAACATGGTACATCTTTGAAAACTGCCTCTGTGGATATGGGTGAAGGATATACGGAGAACACTATAAAAATGTTCTGTTATTGCATGCAGATTAGGGCAGGATAATTGAAGGGTGAGCCAGCATGGTACAGTGGTTTGAGCCTTGGACTACAACCTTGGATATCAGGGCTTGATTCCCTGCTTGGCCATGAAAGTCCCTGTGTGACTTTGGGCGCGTTACAAACTCTCAGCGCCAGAAAACTCTGTGATAGATTTGCTTTAGGGACACCATACTTTGGAAACGACTTGAAGGCACACAGCAAGAACAAAATTAAAGAACCCCTTTCTTTTCTGCAGGGCACACCAAGTTTCTTTTCTGTTTTGAGGGCCCAAAAGGGCCAGCCATTAGAAATGAAACATTCCTGTTTACGTAAAACTGGTTCAGGAGACAGTAAAAAGTACACAGTACTTGAGGCAGAGATGGACAATACGTTGGACTTCAACACCCATGATTTTTCATCATTTTGGTTGTGTTGCTTAGGATTAATGGCAACTCTAGTCCAGCAACATAAAGAGCCTTTCATACTACATAATTGTAGCACTATGGTTCCTTTTAACTCCTATGGAATGCTGCGGTTTGTAGTTTGGTGAGGCACTAGAACAGTCAAGCTGAGAATCCTAAATGCCCCTACATAAATTACAAATTTTAGGATTTTCTAGGATGAAACCATGGCAGTTAAAATGGAATGATAGTGCTATAAATGGGTAGTTTGAAAGGGTCTCTGAAAGGCAACACATTCCCCAACCTTAAGGAAATTTATCTGTGTATCTTGGAACAGACTCTTGTTGAGTTGCCAAACAAGGGTCTGTTAGCCACAGTAAAGATAGATGTCTTGACATTATGTTGCATCGGGGCAATAGATGAGTTTTATTTGCATGAAATAATAGCCAGGGGTTCATTTTATTGGCGATGTGATAATGGAAGCTGCCCAAATTTAGCGCATACATTTGAAAGCACAAATTAGAAACAGAGCAGGCAAGGAAGAATAAATCTGCGTTTCACCACCAGATGGTGGTGATATTACAAATTCTTTTTATTCAAGAACCAGACTGAAAGCAAGCACGCAGTTCTGAATATGCAGGGAAATGTTTGATTTAAATGCATATGAGTGTTGCAATTACAAAATGATAGAATTTTATGGAAAATCCATTTTATTTTCTGCCTCTTCAACTCCTGTGGCTTTCAAATACTATGAAGCAAGATCCAGCCATACTTCAGAACTTTTAAATTCCAGATGATTTCCATTACACAGACAGAGGCTATATCTCCATAATGTTTACTTGGGAGTCAGCCCCACTGGACAATCGGAGCTACGTCTGAGTAAGCCCTAAATATGGATGACTCCGCACTAGGCTGTTATAGCGCTATGATTCCACTTGCAACCGCCTATGGAATCCTGGGGTTTGCAGTTTCGGGAGGGGCCGGCTGGATTGTTAACACTGATGATAGTCCGCAAATCCCTTCTTTGCTATCTTCTAAACACAAAGTGTCAGAGGCCAGCAGTTTGCCAAAGGCTCATTACTAGTCAAAGATTTGGGAAGAGTATATGAAAAAATGCTCCCACAACTACTCCACATTTAAGCCATGTAACCTTCTCAATGCAAGATGCAGCATCTGAATTTACTCAGTCTGAATTTAGCTTACACTCTCATATTGCTATGCCACTGAATACAGAAATCTGGACTAACTGAAGGAATTGATTCCTGCTGATTGGCCTGCAACTGCTATCACAGGTCTAGGTCCAGGTCCAGGTCCAGGTCCAGGTCCACCAGGTCCAGGTCCACTAAGGCCCTTTCCACACGAGGCTGGTGAATCGGTTCATGCCGTTTCTTACTGGATTTTCTGGGCTCGAAACAAGGTGGACTTTCCCTCATCTTCTGCACAGCTACTGCGTACGTTCCATTCTGATTCAGAGGAGTGCAAGTCCATGAATCCACATTGCCTTCACTGTGGCCATTTCTGCTTCTCCCCTCACCCCGCCTTGTTGGCTGTGATTGGCCCCCCTTTTTTTGCATGGTTTAGTACGTCATTGCGTACGTGCTACGTCCATACTACCCCCTGGCCCCTCCCATGAGCCCTCCCCTGACCACCAATTCGCATTGGCACGAATGTATGTGTCTGCACCACTGTGAAAGTATGCCTTGGATTGATCTGGAAAATTGGAAAACCAATTTCTTCTGGTTTTCAAATAGCGCGCTTTACCACCACATGGGGGCGCATTTAGTCAGAATTATGTGCGGAACGAAGGTAAATAAACTGAACCTACCGTAGTCTGCTCCAAGGTGCAGAAGACCTCCGTGACAAGATGCATTGGCCCGCCTTAATAACCGTGTGCGGAAAGGGCCTAAGACATTGACTTCCACTTGACCCACAATAATGGACAGCTCTATCCATGCTTACTCAGGAGTAAGTCCTGCTGCGTTGTTATTTATTATTTTTTAAAATATATATCCTGCCTTTCTCCTAAATAGGACCCAAGGTGGCTTATGACATGAATTAATACAAAGTACATGAATTAAAACCTGAGGCCAGTTCACACGACACAATTATAGCACTGTGATTCCATTTTAACTGTGATGGCCATGTCCTACGGAATCCTGGGATGTGCAGTTTAGGGAAAGGTAGTTAGAATTAAGCATGGTGTTTGAGCATCGGACCACAACGCTGGGGACTAGGGTTTGATTCCTTGTTTGGCCATGGAAACCCATTGCGTGACCTTGGGCACATCACTTACTCTCAGCCTCATAAAACCCCGTGAAGGATTCACTTAGGGCAATGAAGACACACAACAACAAATTTAGAATTCTTTGCCAGAAAGTTCTGACACGTTTCCAAAGTACAACCCTTCAGAGTCCACTCATATTGCACAATCATAGTGCTATATTCCACTTTACATGCCATGGCGATGTCCTATGAAATCCTGGGATCTGCAGTTTAGGGAGAGGTATTTAGATTTTTGAGTCAGAAAGTTCTAGTACTGCACCAGACTATAAATACCAGGATTCCATAGGATGTTGCTATGGCTGTTGAAGTGGAACATAACACTATAATTGTGTAGTGTGAATGGGCCCCAGGACTCTGTAGGATGTTGCCATATGGTTAAAGTGGAATCATAGTGCTGTAATTGTACAGTGTGAAAGGGCCTCTGACAAGAAAAAAAAAGCATAAAAACAAGTAAATAAACTACCATCTAAAAAACGTCAATATCAATATCAAATATCAAAATCATTTAAAATGAAAGTCAATTTTCAATGAAGTTTAGTCCCAGGTAAGTGGATACAGGATTGTAGACCAAAAATCTTATTGCATGACCACAATAGAGCTCTGGTGCAGTCTCACATCCTTCAGTGAGGCAAGAAAACGGCCTGAAGAATTGGGCCCATGAGAGCGAGAGAAATAATAACAATAATAATAATGACCTCAGGATCAGAATACAGGCTCCAAATGATGTTTGCCATCTCTACCTTATTAGATTTCCTGCACTATTTTTATTATTTGCTGGATAAAATCCATACAAATGAAATTCAGGCATACTCAGTAAATAATAACGAAAAGGTAAATTTACTTTATGAAGAAGTCGGTACATGGGAAACCTCATTCTGAATGACACTAACTTCACTGCTCCCCGAGCTAATTCAGTCAGTCGTCAGTCGCCTCTTTCTCTCTCTATTTCGCTCACACAGGCATCGTCTCTGCCTTTTATGCTCCGCCATTGTGTGTGTGACCTCTTTTAAAACGGGTTCTTAAGAAAAATTGGTTTAAAAAGAAAAACAGGAAGCCACGCACGTATCTGCAACAATACAATGAAATGGTTTAACTCACTGTACGTTTCAGTTTGGGGAAGATTCTATAGTATGGCATCGTGCCTATTTTTTTTCCCTGCCAATTTTAGTGGAAGAACTAGAAAAAAATATAAAGAACGGGACACGGAACAGGCAAAGTGCTGCGGTGGTATGGGGTGAGGTGACAAACTTTGTTCCTTATATTAAATTTCAGAAAGAGAAAGGAAGGAAGGAAGGAAGGAAAGAAAAAGTTGTAGGCTAGTTTTCTGGAAGATGCTCTGCACATACATCACCCTCACAAAAGTAACTTTTGCAAGTTCTGCATTTTGACACCATGAGCTATATACCTTTTCTTGCAGAAAGGCGGATCTCATGTTATTGAGAATGCTTTTTTATGATTTAATGTATATTTTAATTCTTTAACTGTTTTAACCTTCCCTGTAAATTGGCCAGGAAAAGCATTTAAAGGGATGGGTAGCAATAGAATCAAATATTCATTTTTTTTACAAAAAGGCCTCTGGAAGCCTTTCTGCATGCAAAAATCCTAGAAATTGTTCCGGGTCTAGAGAGCTGAAGGTAAGCATCTTTGAACATCTGTAAAGGCATGGACCATTTTCACCTCTGACTACTTTTCACTTCTGACTACAGTTCATTATCTTCAGAGCTTCAGGGCCGAGCCAGCATCGACAGTATCATTGGGGGATGATCGATTCTGCAACCCCCCAAAAGAAACATTGCTCCTGACTGCGCCTGGTCGGCTGCTGGCGGATGGGTAGCATCAGGCATACTCTTCTCTCTTCCACAGTACAGTGTTAATTGTGAGTCCTTCCTCGCCTCTTCCTGCACTATACTGCTATCAAGTGCGTCTGCCCTTATTGCACACCCGCAGTCGACAGGATTGTGGTGGGAAAGGGGGTCCTTACTGGATTTTTTTCTGGTAATGGTATAGGGAGCGTTTCCAACAAATGCAGATGAGACAGCACCTGGTCAGCAACGACTTCGTGCGATGGCACACATCCTGGACTGGGAACGATGTGTTGCCATGCCGGAATGACAACGTCATGCGGTAAGGGCCTGAGACATTTTAAAAACAGCTGAAGAAGTGGAATGACAGAAGATTAATCTCAACTGTCCCTGCCAAATTGGGACATTTGGACAGTGCACTGGAAATGATTGTTGCGCATTGTCCAAAAAAGCCACTCACAGGCATAGCACCACTTCTGCCTGTGTATTTCATTAACAGGACGCTAGTCAAAGTGTTTGTGGTAATAGAAACACAGGGAGATTCAGGAAGTGGATATGGAAGAATAGGAAGTGAACTATACCTTTTGCCCTGCCTGCTGGGACTTTTAGCTAGTGAGATGCTGGACCAATTGTACCAACAGAACTATTGGCTCCTGTACCAAAACAAAACAAAACAAAACAACCACAAAATCTTCTACAGGGCACGGGGGCATGTTTGGGGGCCTTTCTGGATTCCTAGAAGGTATTCTGGGGCATAAACATTATTATTTTTTTATTTTGGTTCCTGTGGGGCCCAGAGGGGTTCCAAACATGTGGAGATGCCCCCTACCATCCCATAGAGATCATTTTTGGGATTTGGGGACTTTTTTTTTTTTACCATTGGGGGTCTGGGGGGCCACAAAAGTGGCCCTGGGGGGCTCCATGTGTCCTCCAAGCTGAACTTCGCTCACCTCTGGCAGCAACATTTTTTTTTTTTTGTATCCCGCCTCTCCATATGGATCGAGGCGGCGAACAACTTACAAATAGTATGTATTTCGAAAGATTTCTATACATGCCCCCAACAAGCTGGGTACTCATTTTACCGACCTGTGAAAGGATGGAAGGCTGAGTCAACCTTGGAGCCAGGCAGGATGGAACTCACAACCTTGTGGCTTGCAGTACTGGCATTTAACCACTGCGCCATATGGGCTCCCTCTTGGACAGAGCTATGGAAAGTTACTTCTGTGGAATACAGTTTGGACTCCCCCAGTTAACATAGCCACTGGCCATGCTGGTTGGAGGATTCTGGGAGCAGTAGCTTAAAAAGTAACTTTGCTGGGTTTTGTCCCTGACAAGCCTGTAAGGGAACTAATAAAGTGATCAGGGGTGGGAAGTGAAGTGGTAGAAAGCAGAAACTTTTCTCTGAAAGTGATAGGAATCCATTAGGTACAGCACGATTAAGAGCTGTACCCCACCCCGCCTGTTCTTTACTTTCTAAGCTTTTCCAAGGTGCTTCCTCCCCTCTATTTTATTTTATTATTTTATTGCCATTATATTAATGGCTCCACTTTGACAAGTTCACCATGACCCAGGAAATGGAAGCAGATGAAAACTGGAGTGAGAGAAGATGGCGGGAACCTAAAAGGAATTTTATGTGCCTTTGGTGGTAATTAAAGCACTATGATATTTTTTTAAATGTAAAAATGGTGCTGAGTGTTGGAAAGCTTGTAGTCCCTGCAGATATATTATATATATATGTGAAATTTCAGAGCTGATGCTCTGATTCCAAAAAAGCCCCCTTTTTATCCCAGCTGCCTTTTGCCACACCTATTTATCCATCCTCCTTGTTTTTATGTGTGTTTGATTAGAATTTTTTTTTTCCTGTCTGGCCCTATGCTCTACCTAAAACAGACCAGAAGGTGAAAAGGGAGCATAAACGAGGGAAATTCTTTTATGTGTTTATGAGATTTACAAATGAATAACTTGTGTTTCAAATTGCAGCTGCAGTACATACTATTTCCCAAAGTTTCTATATAATTGGCTGCACTCTCTCTGCTTTGCTCTACAATCTTTTGTTCCATAAAATGTTGAGAAAGAAAATATTAAGAAAATGTTGAGTTGCTGTTATCCTCTCCTTCTCTTCCTCCTCTTCATCAACTTTAAGAACTACATTAATTAGCATTTCATAGTGAGATATGAACCATCTGCTAAATTTCTATACTGAAATATGTTCAAGAGACCAAGACACCTAACAAATGCACAGCAAATAGCAGTAGAGAGTGGATGTTCTTCCAGTGGAAAACCTATTGCATATTTCTTTTGCACTTGCTATAAAGAAATCCCCCCAAACAGCATGACATTCTGTTGCATACCACAGGTAGAGGCCAGCACTTATACACATATCTCTCCTTCTTACCTGTAGAAAGCTACCCCCCCCATTTCTACAAGGACTGGCTGACGGTTTGGTATGCGTATGTGTGCGTGTGTGTTGGGGGCAGTGGTAATTCTCATTTGTACTGTGCATTATTTGCATACTCTAATGAGATAGGCTATAATTGGCCTTCATTGATTTTGTTTTCATTGAGCTAAAATAGAGTCAGTGCATCTTTAGCTAGGAGAGAGCCAATTGATTTGTGGTAGAAACTCAGGGCTATTCCACTGAAAAAATAATTAATTATCCTCTTATTTAGCAATCGGTGGCAGTTCAACTGATCTCTTCACCATCACAAGATGCTTTGCCATGCGGTGAGTTTTAGAACATAGCATTGCTTGCTGTAAAGAATTACTATAGAAAAGGTTGAAGCAAGGTAACAGCAGACCTTCCAACATTTTGCAGAGGAAAACTGGCATATGTGTGGCAAAACATCAGAGTGTGGTCAAGGTGGCAAAAATTATTAATGAGGAAGAAAGAACACATAACTTAGGAGAGGCTGCAGCAGTTTGCTTTTGCCTGAGTTACAGCAAAAGGGGAAATTTGCTTCTCCTCTCCTCTCCTCTCCTCTCCTCTCCTCTCTTTCTGCTCAGTTAATTGAGTACAAATGATTTTTTTTGTTCTTTGAACACAGTTTGTAGCAACTGAAGTAAGATGAGGATGAAAAGGGAAAGTAGTAGGAGGAGAGAGGGCCCATGTCCACGCTAGCCTGTTCTAGCGCTATGATTCCACTTTGAACATCCTATGGAATCCTCCCGAAGCTGCAAACCCCATGATTCCATAGGATGTTGAAAGTGGAATCATAGCGCTAGAACAGGCTAGTGCGGAAATGGCAGAAACTGGGACATTGTAAAAGCAGCTGAAAAAGTGGAATGACAGAACATTAACCAGGACCCTCCTTGCCAAATCAAGAAAATTGGAGGATATGTAACAGCCGGGGTACAGCTCTTCGTTATCCTTCAAAGCCCCTAATTCTTTATTGTGGGACTGTTTACTGCAGGCCTGTTTGTCTTTTGAGACAAGAATGTTGTGAAATATGGGTTACTTATATCTGTTGTTCATTAGCAGACGAACATACTAGAAGTCCTAATCAGCCTGTAATTTATTTCTCCTTACAGTAAAAGCATGTTTTATATTGTTTTACT
This sequence comes from Ctenosaura bakeri, assembly GCA_948474755.1. Lineage (NCBI taxonomy): Eukaryota > Metazoa > Chordata > Lepidosauria > Squamata > Iguanidae > Ctenosaura > Ctenosaura bakeri. The sequence continues at coordinate 122,902 of CAOLHI010002034.1, forward strand.
GTAGGATGGGGGGGTCAATCATATACCATGTATGAACTCAACCTGTTTTGCAGCTGCTTCTACCTCCTACCACCATGCTGTGAAGCTTGGTGATATGGAGGTGGCAGAGATTTATATCTTGCCCTTCAAATTTGACTTCTTAGGCTGGCAGGCTGGCACATATTGACAAGAAAGAGTTACATGGTATAAGACCAAACTAATCAAACAGAGAAATAACTGAAGTTGCAAAAGGTAAGATAGCAAAAAGTGGGGATAAAATCTTCCTATTGAAAAAAAGTCTGGGAGGGTGGGGGTAGAGAAGCAATTTTGTCTGACAACATCAAAATGGATGCTAGTTGGGCCTGTCCGGGGAGGGATTCCATAATCAGAATAAGCCCAGTTTCTGATTTTCACCTTTTCTGTCTCTATGGGAGTAGGCATACACAAAAATTATTCTGATCTGATTATTTGAGTGAATGAATGGGCTTGTATGGTGATAGGTGGTACTCTGAAGGTACAAATGACCAAAGAAGCCAGTTAGTGACAGGTTCTGCAACGTTCTGCCCACAAGCCACTATATTTTCCTTTCCATATAGATCACCCCCCCCCCATCAAAGACATCAAACCTTGTTTCACATCTCACTACCATCCGATGTATACTTGGCAGTTATCTGAGTCAGGATTTATTTGTAACTCCTTCCTCACTTGGAAGGCTTAGAGTTCCATCACTACAGACTTCCTAGTGTTATGTAGACCCTGTTTCATTTCATGGAGTCTAGGTTTGCAGCAATTTATGTTTCAGGTGCCCTGCTGGATTTTTCTTCTTTTACTGGGGATTTCTTATTTTATGTACTGTGAATGAGTGCTAGAATATTATAATCAGCATTCAAGATGTGCGTGTGTGCTTGTGTGTAGAATGGAGTGAGTTGGTGGTACTTGACTTCATTGTATCTGGAAGAATCAGGAAGGGATATATATATAAATTTTTTTGGGAGTATGTCTACTCTATTCTTGGCCATATGTTCTACCTTACAGAGACCGTTTCCGCACTAGACTGCTATAGCACTATTATTCCACCTTCAACATCCTATGAAATCCTGTAACTCAGGCAAAAGCAACTTGAGCTGGAGGAGATGATGACGATGACGATGATGACAACCACGACAACAACAACAACAACAATAATAATAATTTATAATGCCCTTTACACCAAAGGGCGGAACACTGACATACACAATCAGGGACAAAGACAATAAAACAACACCACAACAATACATGGAATGAAATCCCCAACAGTTGCTATCTATCTCAGCACCTTAAACACAACTCAGTGGCTTAAGATGGTGAGTCAAAGAGGAAGGTGCCAAACCATTTATGAAAACAGGTGAGATCCTCCTCCAACTGGAGATCCAAAGGAAGACTGTTCCACAAATGCGGAACCAGATCTTGAAAGGCTGTAGAACTCCATAGGAATTCTTCCACCCTAATTAATTTTTCCTTTAGCCTCTAGATTTCAAGCATTATGGTCACTAGAACATCAGTTGAGCATTTAGAAATGCAGTTTAGACATCAAAGAAAAGGAGCAGGAAAAGTTACCAAGAGACATAAACACTGCAGATGTTAAGAACTCCAGGTGTGAATGATTTTCAGTGCTTTACTCTCTGCAATGTTAAAAACTCAGGGACTGGACTAAACATTCATGGGAAGGGCAGAACTCTTATTTGAGATAGACAATGACCTCATTCCACACACACACACACACACACACACGGTAGTTCCTTGCTTTGTCCCTTTCAAAGAAGACCTTTAAATGATTTTGAAAAACCCATTCATTTTCCACTGCTTTCTCTAAAAATAATTTTATTGAGTGGCTGGATGTATATGTTTCAGTTTCAGCTGCAAGTGTTTTTAGAATTTAGTATTTTTATTGCATTTGGGTGCTTTAATGTTAGCTTGATTGCTAACTTTCATTAAGTGTACATGTTAGTGTTAGGATTTTATGATATTTGAAATTTGTTGTTATACTGTTTATTTACATATCAGAAGTCACCTTGAGAGGGGTTTTAACACTAAAAAAGGTAGACTACAAATATTTTAAGTATATCAAGAAGTACAGAGTGATGGTACCAAGATATCAGCCTACCACAACCTGGTCTCCTTTAGCATACCTGCCAACTGTTTCAATTTGGCAGAGACAGTCCTGATTAATCTTCTGTCATCCCATTTTTTTCAGCTGCTTTAAAAATGTCCTGGTTTTTCTCTTCTCTCCCCACTTTTCCATTTATCCTCAGCTTACTTCAGTTGCTACAAACTGAGTTCAATGTGCAAAAACAAATTGCATTGCAGAGGGAGAAGGAGAGGGGACAGAATCTTGTCCTTCCTAATCAACTTGGGTAAAAAAAAACCCTTTGCAGCCTTTCCTAGCTTTTGTGTTCTTCCTCAATAACAACTTTTGCATGTTGGCCACACTTTGGTGTTGCCTGGCCACACATGTCCCAGTTTTCATTCATGAAAGGTTGAAGGATATTTATATAATTTAGGCTGGTGCTTCTTAAACTATCTGATGCAGGTGACTGGCAGAGTTTTTTTCTCCCAAAGTGCCATGGATTGGCACCATGTTCATGCCTCTTGGCCGTGATTGTTTCTTGCTTTTCTTAGAAACTTGCTGTGGAGTAGCAGCCTATGGCTGGCAGACTGGCACAAATCCATGGACCTCCACTTTGAATAGTACTCTTTTAGGATCTCTCCTTGTTGTCCTAGTGACAAGCAAACACTGTTTTATTCAGGCAGACATTTTAAAACAAAGTTTTTAAAGAATGGGTTGGGGGCTGCTGTACTGTTTTAATTTTAATTGCTTCATTTAATCTCTTTTTACCTGTTTTAATTATTCAGTAGTTTAATTCTGTTTGAATACATACTGTTTGTATGTTTTTAAACTATATTGCTTCAATGATGTAAGCCTCTTTGAAGCCCAATGTTGGGCAAAAAGCAGGATGCAAATAAAGATGATGATAAATGATGATGATGATGATGACCTTGGCCTCACCTGGCATGGGAGTTAAATTCCAGAACATCTGGAGGGCACCAGATTGTGGGAAGGCTATACTACATATTATGGAAGGGAAGAAGTCAACATGCTACTGTCATGCTCAGTCACAGAAACCTTCTTGTAACCTTATCTTTCATCCTTCCTGTATCTTTCTTGCTCCTAACATGAGGCATAATGAGGCAACTGCCTTGGGCAGCAGATGCTGGAAATCAGCAGTGGCATTTCCCTGGCTGTTCCTCTATTTTCGAGGATAGACTACCCCCAAACCAGCCTGCTACATCTCAGGTGTGATAGAAGATGCTATCCTGTTGTCAGTGTCAGAGTCAACTGTCAACCCAAGTGAGCTATCATGCATGGGAAAGAGTGTGGCAATATCTTGTCCTTCATCTTCAGGCAGACCCCCTTTTAGACCTACCCTACCCTGAGGTGCAGGCTTAGGCATTTTATTGTCAGAAGGCTACTCTGTTATTTGATATGAAAGGTGTGGTCCTGGACAACTGGAACATCACAGGAGAGGCTGGAGTTGAAATCTCCAGCAGCTTGCAAGTTGTGACATCCTATAAATTGTGAGGGACTTTGTCTGTATCTCTCTCTCTCCACCTGATAATGTAGGCGCTTAGTAATCAGTGCTGCGGTTGATGGGCACCTTGGGGGTTGTAAGGATTATTGGACAGGCTACTCCTGTAACTGGTGCTATTGCAGCGTGAAGATAATGAATGATTAATAGAGCTCACACTTTACACTTAATGTTAATTGATAGCTGTGCTTTTGGCCATCCTCTAATGGCAAGTAACAGCTTTAGGGCATTAGGAAAAGCCCCTCCTTTCTCCTGAAGAAACACAAGGAGAAACGTAGGACAAGCAGAGGTACAGAATGTCACCGGTAAGATTACAGAGCAGACGCTTGTCAGGGGCATTACAGGAATGATCCGAAAAGCACAACTGTGAGAGACAGAGGGATGGTAACTTACAGAGCTGGTATAATGGGAGGAATGAAAACAATCTCAGCTGAAGTGTTTGGGAGACTTTGACTGATAATCTACTTGATGCACAAAATCTTAGAAGGGGTGATTTCTCTCTTCTTATCCTCACAGGCACCATTGCATCTGACTTTGGAGAGAATTAAGGCACAGACAAAGCAGGCCTCTCTTGATGCCTGTTAAAGCAGGCCCACATAGACAGAAGTGGTGGCTGCTTGTGTGGGAAGAGAGGGGATGAAAGAAGTCAAGGAGAGAGCTTACAAACATGGGGCAAACAACATCACACAGATAGGAAACCACTAAAGTCAGTGGTATCTTTGTAACAAAGAGCTTTGGCTTTTGTCAAACATAGGCCCTTTCTGCACCGGCCTATTAAAACAGTGCAGAGCGACCTCCAACAGAGGTCTTCTGCACCGTGGAGTGGACTGGGGCGGACTACTTTTTGTATTCCGCACTCAGAATGCTCCGGAGAACCGGAATGGTCGTGCAGCGTGCTTTTAAAAAACCTCTTTTAAGAGGTTTTTAAAAAGTACGGAGTATGTGACCCCGTGTTGCTCCATCGCTGCACTCTGGTGCAAATTTGCAGGCGCGCACTAGTGCGTGCCTGCAGATCTGCCGGGGCGGGCTTTAGGCTGGCGAGCCTCCACCAACCAGAAGCCACAATTTTGGACGCCAGAGCAGTGCGGAGCGACGAGCTAGCACTGCTCCTCATCAGGACGAACCCAAATGGACCCACCAAAAAGCCAGTGAGTAATGGCAGGAGCATTTCCCTTGCCGCATGCGGAAAGGGCCAAACTTGAGCTCACCGGTGAGGCCATTGGGAAACCACTGCTGTCTAAACCAGTGGTTCTTAACCTTTTCATTATCATGGATCCCTTTCAAATACCTTTTGTTGCCATGGTCCACCAGGAATTAACTCATGATATAAAACTCTAAAATGCATCAAAATTTATTTAAAGTTGTTCATCAAGGGTCTTCAGATTTGGAGAGAAGGGACAAATAAGTAAATGCACGTACTCCTATTACAATTTTTTTATCAGAATGATCTTCCTTCCTTCCTTCCTTCCTTCCTTCCTTCCTTCCTTCCTTCCTTCCTTCCTTCCTTCCTTCCTTCCTTCCTCCTCTCTTAATGGTAAAAGCTCATATCATTTATTCATGTGTTGGTAGACCCCCTGTGAGGATATTGCAGAATATCCGCAATCTGCAGACCACATTTTAAGAATTTCTGGTCTAAACTTTGAAGACACTGTTTAATTTAACAATTTAAATGCAAGCACAGACCATCCATTTTGAAGTTTTGTGGATCATCTGTGGTATTCTACTGCCTTGCTCTCAATTGCCCAGATTTGCTTGGACATCATAGCAAATCATTCAATGGCATCAAGTGAGCCAGGCTGAACAGTTGTGATAGTGGATAGCAGGCAATTATGGTACAAACCCCACCCTATTTATAGGCCTTTATTTGACCTTGGATACTAGCTTTCAACATGGACTGTGGTGAAATAATTGGACTTCCAGAAAAATCCTGTGCAGTTTTATGACTCTCATGTTTTCAAGCTTTCATCAAAATATGGAAGTTTCTAGTCCTGAAGGGTATGAGGGTGAAACTTCAGAAACTGAAACTATGTTTCATACAAGCTGGTAGCCCTTCTGCTGATTCTAGGAAGAATTTGTGTTTATAATCCAGTCAATCAAATAAATGAAACACTCTAATAAATTGTGCATATTCCATAATTCATTCTACATGAATGGCTGAGCAGTCTCCTTTTTCTTTCGTTTCAAATTTACAATGACTTAACAAGTATCTTGTAACAGCCACAGATTTCTGTCAAGAGAAGTAGATGATGCAGGCATCAAAGATAAGTGGGCAATAAACTTCAACAATAAAGTATCTTCATTTCAATTGCCTGGGGGTTTCCCCCCACAAGTTACATGGTAAATAAATTTCCATCTGATTTACCAGAAAAGTGAAGTACCACTTTTATCTTATGCACTGTGCTGTTTGTAAGAGAAAACACGTCCATGTTCAGGCATGCTGTTTTCAGATTAATTATTGTATTTTTTAAAATGTACTTATTACATATTTATACTCTCTTCCCTTAGCTCTCAATTATCTCTCCTGCCCAAACTCTTAGGTCTTCTTAGATTTAGCAGTGTTGGCACCTACTTTTCCTACACCATGCATTAGGAATTAATGATCTTCCAGATAAAGATCTCCAAAGTCTCAACCCAGTATTCTAACTACTATACCATATTGTCTGTTTTTGAATGTTGTGAATATTATAGAAGGCCAATAATTCTCCAATGACTTTTGTCTCCAATGAAAATGAAAGGTAGGTCTCCAGTACCTTTAGGCTTTCTGTTTTTCCAGAGTTGGGAAGCAAAGAATTAAAGCAGTGCAACTACCTGGAAAAAGTACTTGTGGTTGTGGTAATAAGGGCATAATAGAGTCACATTTCAGAAGCAACCTAACAAAGTATTAACAGCATCAGATGCTATGGTGTAATTAGTAGCATATTTTAATAATATTTAAGGGCATTTTAAATAGTTTTAATGAAAGATTTGGAAGAAACTTCCAATTATTCATTCTCTCAAACGATCAGTGGTGTTTGAAGGTTAAGCGAACAGCCTACACATAGCTGGGCATGCATTGGGCAAAACAAACAAGAGCGATGCAGATAATCAGTGACAAAACTTAATTGTACAGATTTATAGATACCATGTTTTTAGAACAGCCTTCTTTAATGTAGCACTCTCTAGATGTATTGGACCATAAACCACATCGGGAAAGTGCCAGCATAGAGAAGATAGCTTAAACTCCCTAAAGCACATTTTAGTATGAACCATCAACAATATGTGCCAATTCTGGGCAATGGTATCAAATAAAGCAATGATTCTTAACCTTTGAGCAGCAGTGACTCTTCCAGATCTTTTGGACTTCAACTTCCAGGATCTCTGATCATTGGTTAAGATGACTGGGCCTTCTAGGGGCTAAAGTTTTAACCACCTGGCAGACCAAAGTTTGAAAATCACCCAACTAAAAGACTATACACCATAACCCTGTGGTTTCTAAAGGTGCTGGGAACAATTGATATAATATGAACCCAACACCACCCAATGTTAAAGCAAAACAGAATGGATTTCTCAAGTCAACAATGGTTAACAAAATGTGTCAAGCCTTTTCTGAAAATGTTCCAGTCTCTGCCCACAACTAGGGAAAGTGGGGCATAAATAACTTATCTATTCATCCCACATCTAAACTTTCCCCCCTAAACAGTCACATTCCCAGTCATTGAACATATACTTTGCTTATCCCTGTTTCAGACATTTGAGTTGATGATGTTATCATCACCTCTCCTTTAGATTGCCATGGGTATTAATTACTTCAGTGGTGAAACACACACATGAACAATTAATCCTTTTGTCCCTCTTCCCACTGGCATGCTGTGCTTTACAACCCCCCCCCCACATTCCTGATCCGTGAGAGCAAAACAAATAGAAACAACAACAAAAACCCTGATTGCCAAATCTAATTTTTAAAAGAAGAAATATGCTGAGCATGTACAGTCTTGCATTTTAAACTCATTTAAATCATAATACCCAGTGTGACTACAGGTATAGAGTGAAGTTTGCTTCTGCTGACCTGATAACTGAACATGTTTACTATGGAATAGGTATCAAGTGTTGCATATCTATATTTTTCTCTTGATTTCTCTCTCTGTACATCTGTATATCTATATCATCTATATCTATCTGGTGGTACATATGTGCTTTTAAGTCACCTGTTGACTTATGGAGACCCCATGAATTTCATAGGGGTTTCACTGGGAAGGAATACTCAGAACTAGTTAGCCATTTTCTACCTCTGAAATATAGGCTACAGTATGTGGTATTCATTGGTGGTCTCATCCAAGTACTAACCAGGGCTGACCCTTCTCAGCCTCCAAGATTGGGTAACTTCAGGGTATTTAGGGCCAACCATGTGAGGAAAGGTTGGACATGACCTGCAGTCCAGTAAAATATATATGATGTACATTGAGGTTTGCACCTGGGAATGACAGTGAATTATGTAATCCCATGTAACTCTTGCTGAGACATTGAAATATGTAACCAGGGCAGAGGGTTGCATCATACACGGGAACATGCAAAGTTGGCTAAAGTTGCATCAGAAATGTATGTATATAAGGGGGTGTGTTCTAGCCAACTGTGCCCTCTCGATTGTCTGATAGAGCGGCCGGAGGCTATGTTGGATGCATATCTTCACTTGCTGTGGAATGCTGAAACTCCGTTGGAGTACTGTAAATATGTATGTATTGTAAGTGGAAAGTAAAAGCCTCCAAGTTGGAAGATAATATGGTGTGGGCGTATTTTTGTGGCTTCAGAGCAATGCTGCTAGTGTTTAATCTCTGCTGGGCACGCTTCTAAGCTGTGTGTACAGTCTCTGCTATATGGTGGTTTTTGAAACGCTCGACTCTGGTAAGCTGTTTTTGCCAGAGCTCAGTGCAGGAGGGAAGTGCTATCACGAGTTTTGTGTAGCTCCCATCATCCACCATCCCTCCACAAACCATATGTGTATGTACATGTGTATGTGCATGTACATGTACACATGTGTACACACACACCTATAGATGTATGTACATGTGTGTGTGTATGTTTGGAAAGAATGAGAGTGAGTGCAGATGCAAAAATGAGAAACTGTAACTCCATGCCCAGCCAGACGCATTTTAGAAAGGAAGTATGAAAGGGTAAAGTTAGATTCAGTTGGCCCCATTATCTTCCTATTGACCAAACTGTTGGTGCTGGTGGGAGCTGTTGGCTCGCATGGTAGTGGGATGCTGAATCTGATCCAGATTTTGCTTCAGTCTTTAAAGGAATTGTGCAAAGATACTGAATCTGCCTTGTGGACAACACTCAGCACTGTGGACAGCTCCTTTGAAGTTCAGGTTCATTCATCACCACCTGGTCATGAAAGTCAGCAGTGCCATTGGATGCTGAGTTTGTTTGCCACTGTCCCTATCATCTGCTTGTTTCTGAGTGGTCTTTTGAGACCCTGGACTTGGGCTCTGAGCCTAGTTTGGTACCCTTGAGGTCCAGTGCAACACGAAATACTATGAACAGGGTTTTCTCCTTCATATCCTTCAACAGTTCTTCTCTATGCATTAACTGTGACCAAAGAGACACCCCTATACAGGGCAGAGTAGTTAAAGTGCAAATGCAAACTAAACCTATTCTGTGAATCTGTGGGGAAAAATGATGGGGCTGTAAAAAGTTATAAATGTAGAAGACTTTTGTTCATCGCTGACATAAAAATCACTGGATATAAGTGAAGTCTGACTCTAACATCATCTTTCTACATGTCCATTTGGAAATAATTCATTAAAACTTAGATCTCTAACATTTTCAGTGGCAATTGGAAAAATTGTTATTTTAATTGTTCATCACTAGGATGTTGAGAAATCAACATAATATAGTGGCTTGAGCATTCAACTATGACTCTGGAGACCAGGATATGAATCCCTGTTTGGCCTTGGAAATCCACTAGGTAACCTTGGGCAAATCATACTCTTTTAGCTTGAGAGAAAGGCAAAGGCA